>CM073771.1:58500601-59100601 GCA_037158775.1 Hetaerina titia
GAGGAAATCAGTTCTCAACTATGTGTTATGTCCCATTTTACATTATACACAAACACAACCATCAGTAAAGGCATATAAAGTAAATCAAGAGTTCTAAATGTTATTTGCAGACAACGTGGAAATGAGATGAGGGTTTAAAATGCAAAGGAATAAAACAAAAACTATATTAAAAATACAGGTATAAGGTACTTTAAAGGTATATGAAAAAGTATATATTGTTAAAGGTTGATTTGTGATTCTTGGTAGTCTGAAAAAAGTGAAAATATTAATGATGGTTCATAATTACCTCTCTGAGGACAATTGGGAAACACAGTGGCATTATCTCCACTACATGTAAACAATGCACACCAGGATTATTCACGAATGACACAGTGCGATACATTACAGTGGTATTTTACTGATTCCAGTATCCGCGAAAGGTTCATTGAATGACCACGACTTACATGTGTAATCCAAATAAGATTTTGTAATTAGTCTCTTCTTGAAAACCAATTGATAAATCTATTGATTCAAAATATCGATGTCAATGGGAATAGATTAACACTGTAACATCTAAAATAAATTTCTTCTAAACTTTATAAATCTCGGTCAAAAACTTGACACAAAAACGTATGTAGAGAAGAAAGTTTTGAATATTTTCCTCTTCCATTTCCTCTTCTTTCACCTACAACTCCTCAACCCTTTATATTTTCACCACATACCTACAACTCTGGGGACGCTTGAGATGCAACCTGGAACATTCCTAAAAAATTTCGGTCCATTTCCGGGCAAGAAGATTGTCGGGTACAGCTTTCTCTATACGTCACATGCCATAAATTGAGGACTCATCTAGAATATTAAAATCGTTACGTCAAATGCTACCTTATCTAATGACGAAGCCGTATTAAAATTTGATCAGAGCGATGCTAACATTCAAACAAAATATGGGTGGGTGCATTTCCACAGGTTTTTATTCCATGGTAGACTAACCTCCTTTCTGACAAACCGGCTCAGCCAAATAATCGGACTTCAATCTGTGGTAAGTAATATGAGAGCTAAAATATTAACTTCGAATTCTTGAGTTGTAGGTCAAATTAGCGGTTTAATCTCAGCCGTCGCCTCTTAACTACATCCACTACGTGCTGTAGAAGCGAATCAACGGAGCATGGATGGGAGTCCGAGGTGCCGAAGAGAATGAAAAATCACTTAACGAATTCTATCCCGTTCAGATCGTTCAGAAATATAACGAAAGGCATATTTTTTAGATAGGATCCGATAAAAATATCAGTATAAATTTTAATACCTCCATTTTCATGAAAATTTCTGAGGGTCACAACAAAATGCAATTACGAGCACGTTTATACACTTACTGGGATTCGAACGCAGGATCGGGCTTGATCGATCCAGTAGCACATCCAAGACTTATTCCCGGAAAATACTTTTCACGTGTGATTGATATTTTCTGCACTTAAGATTTCATTTCATCCCAAGTGATTATGTTGGACACCGGCTTATGTCTCTATTCCGAAATTTTTCATCGTGGAACGGTATTCTTTAAGTTTGCATTATGTCATATTCCTTACGTATGATCCAAAATGTTTCACTCTCTCCCAACGTGCAATTTGACGTGCGATCATTATTTCACAAATAACGCGGAATTAGATGGATAGGAATCGTGACACTTCAATTACAATAAAACCTCTTACGGACGACTTTGGAATGGCGCGTGTACGTTTCAATTTTTCTTGCGTTCATATTTCAGTGAGGCGTGGTGTTCGATAGCGATCGGCTGTTGACCGAACCATTTCAGTTTCGAGAGGCTGGGTCGCGCCTTCAGAAACTCCACTCGCGAGGAATATATAAGAGACATCGAGGGAGAGTAGTGAGCGAATATCTCACTGAAATTGCTTTTCTTTTCGAGCTGCGAGAATCGCATTACCTGCAGATCCAATTCCACCAAGCAAATCAGTAACGTTTAACGAGAGAATTCCTAGGCTTGGCAATCCCGACAAATCTTATATTCTTTCCCTCCGCCGAAAGAATTTCTCTACGCCCTGTTTCGTGGGATAGTTACGGCCCATTTACTGAACAAATGGAATACGCCTATGAAGAATCATACGATCTAGGGTCTTTTTAGTATTTTTCTCTACGCTTCCCCCCCTCCTCCCGATCCCTCGCCATCGTTCAGTTGGCGACGCAGGGAATGAGACATTATACCCGAAGAGGTAACTCAATATTTCTATCCTCTCTCGAAGGATATAAGGTTTTAAGTCGTTTATCCAAGTCCCGCACTCAGCAACTCAAGAATTCTTTAAGATAAAAGGATAATGCTCTTCGTTGGACTCTTGTCGTCGCGTCCTTCACCTCACCCCACACTCACACGTGGACTGACTCTCACGTAAAGGTCGAGATGGGCGTGATTCGCTTATTCAGCCAGCAATGTGGGTGGACACGGACGCAGTGACGCTTTGGTGATAGCTGGCAATTCTTGAGGGAGTGTGCGGGGATTTCCGGGGCGGATATGACTCGCATCAACCTCACCGTCATACGGTATTGACGCGAGAAAACAAGAGGATGCAAACATGAGGGCGGTTAAGTACACCTTTCCATCCAAACTCACCTGCCGAGTGAATGATGCCGGTCACCGAAGAGATGAACTCCTAAGGCCAACTGCGCAAAGTATTTAATTCTTGTAACGTCAAGCATTGTGGATAAATTGATTCATCAACCGCAGCATCTAGTTTTCTGACTCTTCCATCTTCAGCTAACCAATAAAGCACGTGAACGCTTAGCCATTCCGAGTCTACAGGATATGAATCGCGGATTTCTGTCGTGGTATGACATCAAATTGCGCAAAACTGTTTTCTATTATTTTTTATACCAACTAAGTAAATAATTAACCGGTATCTTAGCCCGTTTCGAAAGGTGAGGATCTCGTATCACTACGCCCTGCGGCATTGAAATCTACGCATTCGTGTAATGGAGGCTCCTTCCTCTCCCTTTGCTTCCTGCGGTTTCCCACAAACTTCAGGTATCCAGAAAATATCGCCGCTTGGATTTCAGCCGGGGATGTCCTGAGACACGCCGATTTGAACTCTTTGACCTTCCGGGAAGCAGCCGCTGTAGACTGATAGACCAGCACCGGAGTTCCATTTTAGATACGAAACAAAAGTCCGCGAAAGAATAAGGCTACTCGCTCATTACGGAAAAAATATTAGGTACTTTAAAACAAGAGTTTCAGGAGAATATTGCCAAATAATATACCTGAATTCACCCCCCACCACACGCCCTTGCGGCGGCTTGCGGGGTATTATGTAGATGAATTATGGGAGGGCTTCACGTTCTGCGAGATGAGCTGAGAATTTGTTCGAAAATGAAATTAACATTTTCCGAATTTTCACAATTATCCAACTATTTCAGCATAAGATTCCTTTACAAGCACTGCTGTAATCACACTTAGGAGCATAGTTTTCTTCGTAATACTTCCGAGTTCTTATTCAGTTTTGCAATATAAATAAAACTGCCGGAAAAATAATTCATCTGACACGAATGTCAATCAATCTTACTACGAGTAATAGAGAGTGGGATGTTTAAACGTGACAGTAATATCAAACATTATTAAGCGCCAGACATTTGTATTCAAACTTTTATACTGCATTTCCAACGGACTACTTTCTTTTCATTCAATTTTTTTTATCTATGGTTTCAACGGAAACATCGGAGAATCTAAGCAGCATAACTTTTAACTTAGTTCAGTCCATTAAGTCTTTCGCGTTCCTAGAGCGGTTATCAGATACGTGGGACGACACCATGGAAGCCAACGGACAAACTGGTTTAGTACGACGAAAATTATTCCGGGGCTTGTCCCCTTCCGCCAAGCGAAGGAATGAGTTCCCCAGCGGGAGAGGCAAAACATGAGACGAGGACCCGAATAGCAAAAAGAACGCACATGGAGAACCCACGGCGGTAAATTGCCTCCCTCTCGCGTCGTTTCCGGGGCTGTGAGATGGGAGAGAGGAAAAACTTCCCGCGAGGAATTCCGTCGAATTTCGACCGAGAAAAACTCGCGCGTCTCCTGCGAACGGGAACGGGGAGGGCCCTTCGAGATTCGGCACCTCCCGCTCCAACCTCCTGCCTCCCCATCTATTTCCTTCCAAAGGATTTACTACCTATACCAGTCAGCTGTACCTAATACCAGTCATGAATTAGGATCTGGAAAATCATTGTGGCTACTGTTTTGGTCATTGTTTCGAAAGTTCATCATTAGACTTTGACTAGTAAAACTTGAAACAAACTTGGACTCAATAGTGTTGACGTGTGAATTACCTACTCTATATCTTAATTGATTATTTATTATCTTAGTTAAATGATATGTAATGATATAGTAGTAATAATAATATATTTATTCATATTTAAGGAACATTTTTCTCAGCTTCAAACAAATAAATATTGTGGATCTTCAATTTTCAGAAATTAAGTTATATAATTATTTTTGGAAATATTGTCATAATTGATTAGTTGACGAACATTACACTCATGAGCAGCAAATTGGAGAATAACAAGGAGAAACCTATAATATTAAAATGATATATGATGCCATGAGAATGAAATTAATGAATATATTGAACAAAGATACTTTGTGTATTTTAGCATTTCATCCTTAAAAAAAACATTTCAAATTGAACTACATGTTAGCCAACAAACACATATTTTGGTAAATAAACATTCATCATAAAAGTATCGACTTTTTTTAAATATCGGATGGAAGAATGGGATCACACTTCTGATCAACATCTTTGAAAGGCATACAATACATGGGTTAATTCAAATGGAACGCGACAAATAATGTATAATAAAAGTGAAAAGAAGAAAATTGTAAAGTACGGCTATTCGCTCAACAGCATGAGCCTGTAAAAACCCACTTGCATGACTTTGCAAAACATCTAGCGATACTACTTCACGGCTTCAAGGGCGGTAGAAAGTATGCGGAATTGAAGAACAGCGCAGCAATTATCACAGAGGTACAGCAATAATCAGCCCATGTCCATTCATCCTACCTTACATGGTAAACTAACAATAATGATAACACTACCTCAGCGAATCGAACGTTAAGGCATCATCTAAGGGAGGTTTCACAACGGGTAGATACAACTCGATAAGAAAACACAACTGAAACCTGATTTTCTAATCAATGAATAATATTCGCGAAACTAGAAATCCAGCTAATGAAAAAATGCAGTTGTGAATTTTGAACAACTTCGGAACATTTACACGGAAAGGCAAATCAGTGAATACACAAATAATCAATGCATTTAAATCATTGAACACGGGAGTTCTAAAGGATTTAGTCATAAACTAGGACCTACTATGTATAAGATTGATCTCGTCTGACACGATTCTTTCTCAATTCCTCATTCGGCAGCTACTTAATACAACACAATTCCGCAATTTGCATTCAGGCAGGAAACGCAAACATTGCTTTAATTGAAGAACTGACCCGTGAATTCCATCTGCCCGACTTCGGCGCACCTTCCTTGTCTCACGCCAGTGCAAGCGGGAGCTCTTTATTCAAGTTCCAAATATTAATAACGGGGCATTCATTAAATCCTTATTCCAGCTGCCACTCCAACCGTTCAAGCTCTCGGAGAGAATGAGATGTTGCCCACAAGCACTCGGATTAAGGGAAGGGGAGTGGGTGAGAACCAAGATGGCGGTGATGGAGGGCGACGCTAAAACAATAGAAGCACAGTGGGCGACCTCTTCAAACTCGGGCGCCTTCCGCACTGGCGGATTAAATTCAGCGGAAACGGCCGACGGAATCGCTGTAGACAGAAATCACACGGATATGGACGTCGGACGTGCCATTTAGATGTCAGGTGAGCATGAAAACTGTTGAAGGAAGATATACCGTTTCCATAGCGGGACACAATTCAACAAAACTAACTTGGCTGAGTTTTCGTGAGATACTTGGGTGCATCCCAGTCGAATCCATGACGATAATAACGAACTTATACTGAAGCACCGTCTCGCCTCTTCATGTGAGTTGCTGTGCATTTTTTCAGCCGAATTCAAATCCAGAAACACAATTGAGTCCAGATTAAAACTTGTGGGGAATGAAGGTGCACGAAGTTTATATATCGTACAATGGGAGTGCAAGGCACGACCTAACCTCGATATCCTACACAATAGAATACAGAAAATTTACTTTTATAAAGATTCATTAATTATACCTATATTATTATTATTTATGTATTTGTTCAATAATGCACAATACCCCGCCACACGCATTTGCGGCGGCTTCCGGGGTATTATGTAGATGAATAAATCATGGAATCTAAAATTATTTGTTATTAACTAAATTTTATATTGTCTGAGCATTAAATACAGCTAAAAATCGAGATCATGCGTCCAAATTTACGGTGCGTACTGAAGACTGAAGTCTTGTATTTTCCCCGATTCGATTCTTTCTTACGGGCGGATAGGTTTTCCGATAGGAAGGAAACCAGTTTTACGCATAATGAAATTGAGAGAAACCCTGAACTTTTTTACTTCGAGCCCAGAACTCCTCCGTTGACGGTTCATATGAACATGGGAAAATAATACATAATACATAAAAATACATAAAATAAGACATATAATACAAACTAATGAATAATTCATGTAACACAAAACTTTCTTTTATTATTATTATTATTGTTTGGTAGTGTACCGTTTAAATTAGGCTTTAGATGGAAACCGACTTGAAATCATTAAATTTATTAGAATCTTAGAACAAAGCACAACCTTACACCCTACACTATAATAAACTGTTATTCGATTCCGAATACTTTCTACATTCCTTCATCCTGTCCAATATACCTATCCTATTCCTTCTCCTTCCTCATGTGCCCAAGGTTCTCCCCTCAATCACAGTCTTCAACATTCCATCGCCTATCAAAATGCTATGTATCCATCTTCCCTGCCAAATTTGGATTTCTCCAAACAATCTCCCCCTCTCCACCACCATACCTACCACATCTCTTCGTTTGTTTTTCTTTCTGTCCACTTCACCTTCTCCATCCTTCTCCACAACCACAGTCTACGCCTGTCATCCTGCGTCAATTACCATGTTTCCACACGTAAAAAAACACGTTTCAAATCAAAGTTTTCACTAATCTTTTCTCAAATTCATTACTTAAAGGACACCTCGAAAAAATCATTACATGTTACATGAAATAAAAATTGTTTTCTCAATCAATTATAAAAAAATTCTTTCACATCAGCCATTTTGGTAACATCATATGTCAGAATCATTACAACCAAACAATATTACGTGTTGCCAGAAAAATTAAAATAGTTTCTATCAAACAGGTGCCGCGTACCTTTGACGACCATTATAAAGACTATTAGCAACACAGCTAACTTACGGTGAAATGAGCATCAGGCATTAAAAATTGGACAGTTAATCTCATGGAAATATCCAGTAGCGAAATAAAATACATGGCTGGATAATATTCCGAGACGAATTTGGTGGTTCTCTCAGTCCCAACGAGGAATGGGCGAAATATGGTGATGGAGAGAGGAGGATTGGGTTATCCGGTGCTTTAATTACACAATCCTCCCCCACGATACCCCCGCCTAACCCCACCACTTTTGCGTCTCATCTTCCCGCAAATGGACCAATTAAGGGACCACCATAACGTCTTCAACAGGCGAATCACCCATGCTCGCAATCGTGCTCCGAACCGTGAAGAACTACCCCGAGGTCATTATCCTGTGAGGAGGACTCGGCTGCGCTGAAATGAGTCTTTTACACCGTTCGCAATACGCGCAACAGAATCTTAGAGTGAAACCGACAAGGGAATCGAGTCGCTAATTTCACGAGAAAACCAACATGAGGTGAGTGACGAGGAATGGATCGTGGGGTTGGTGGGGGGGGGGTCAAAAGCACGGAGTGCAGGGGGAGGGGGGGAAGGGAAGAGTAGTGAGTGAGGATGAGGGTAGCAGTGATTTGAGACGGGACGGCAATCCGCCGAGAGCAATTGGCATTTGACCTTCCGCGGCCCGCCGAGACGAAGGAAAACGCGCAAAAACGACCCAAAAGGGGCAAAGGCATCCAAGTAGCGGAATGCACACGCGTTCCTCCACCGCCGTGCTCCTCCACTCTTCACGGGGAGGGAGCGGGGGGGTGGGGGAAGTGAGTGTGGAGGAATGGAGGATGAGGAGGGGTTCGAAGTGGAGAGCGAGGAAGAGGGGCGAGTAGGAGGAGGTGGAGCGTCGATTTCATGCCTTGGCCCTGACCGCGACCTTTCGGAGCACCGAAGAGAGTCTTCTCCTTGTTCAAAGCAAAAAGTGATTACGGGATACAAATATGAGCGAGAGAGACGGATTAGGTCGTCGGCCGCACCTTTTCGGGTGCGTGTGTGTGTGTGTGTGTGCAAAACCATCGCGAGTTTTGATAATCCAAGTGGATGGCCAGGTGGGTGATTTGATACTTCAAAATCCGATGCACTCCAAATATGAAATATTTCCATTGTGACGGAAAATTGAGGAATTATTTTTTGTGTCCACGAATTCAGATGAAAATTATTTTCCGTGGCCACAGGCAGGAAAGGCTAAAATTAATCATCCATAACTATAGCAATTATCATAAGCATAGTTGAAAGCAATGCCGTGAAAATGTAGAACTGGTATTGCATAGCGAGATGATAAAAGTAATGTCCAATGACTGTTATCTTCTGACTGATCGGTAATAAAATATCGTTTCAAGAAATAGATTAATTACATACCGACAAACCAAACTTCGGGTTGAATACTGCGGTTGGAAATACCACAATTCAAAGAAAATTCATGAAATGCATTTTCTTTGAGTTCCCACTCTATAAAATATGGCTCTTAAATTGTATGTGATTATTTGCACACATATTGAAATAAGGTTAAAAATGTGAGAATTTGGAAAGAAATATTATTCTCTTAATAAAAGAGTGTACGGTACGAATTTCAAAGATATGCCAATTTATATGCCATAGTAGTTTGATAACACAGGACCTTCCAACAACAATAAATCGTTTACAGGTGTGCAACATTTTCTGTTATGCTCAAAAACAGTTTGAGGCCATATATATTAGCTCACATATTACAAATATGTAGTAGTGTCTTCTTATCGGTGCCTTATTCACCATTTTACTGTTATCAATTGTGGATTTATTAAATATTTCCTGATATAATGACGCAGAATTTCAGTTTTCTTAATAGACTTCCTTCAGTTATAGACTGCATGAAAATCGTTTTCTTTCAGGAATTCATTTTACACGTATGAAAAAATACAATGGTACAGAAAAAATATCTACAGGATTGATCACGGACAGTAATGCTGGCGGAAACGTACATAAACCAGTTGGAAGTCTGTATTTAATGTGAAAATAAAATTATAACCACATACATATAGCCCACCCAATATTTAACTGGATCAAGTGAAATCCTATTATTAAAGAAATTATTGTATTATTAAAACAATTACCAATTCTTACAAGGAATTTACGGGTAATGCAAGGCACGTTTCCAATTAGGAAAGGCGCGTTTCTGGTCTTCGAATAGTTTAACAGAATAAAAATATATTAAGCAGCCTAGCTAAGATTGACTTTATTCGTTATAATCAATACATGAATGAAATCAGGAAACTATAAAAGACAAAAAGCAACTATTTCATAGTGGTGGGATTAATGCGGAACTTCAACCTGAGACTGCACAATTTCATTTCTTTAATGTTTTTCGTAATTAGAGTGATAGGTTTGGAAATGTTTGCTCACTTCATTTCAGTCCACAATTACTGAAAACTGCACACGGTGAGTTGGTTTACAAATACCAACATACGTACACGGCCGGGGCAAAGGAGAGTGTGCACTTGTATTAGCACGAGGAGCGAGGTAAGAGGAGCGGACGAGGATGACGACGTCGTGATCATTAACCGCATTCCTTCCTTCGGCCGAAGAGAGGAGGCGAGATAAATACGAAGTCGATTACATAAGGAGAAAAGGATGGGGCGAAAGGGGTGGAAATACACGTCTCATACGAGCAAACACACTCGCAGTCGAGAGAGCACCTTCGGTTTCCCGTTCGAGTCTCATCGCAGTCTCTTCCTATCGTCCTTCCCTTCTTCCTCATTCCCACGAGACTTACTTTGTCCCCACGCTGCCGTCCCTCCCGTTACCATGAAACCACCCACCCACCCAACCAACCCAGCCTAGGCTTTTCTTCATATAACTACGTCCCTCCACCACACATCACCCCCTCCCGTCCTCCCGCTCACGAGATAACTTGTTCATCCGCGGCGCAATCATCGGAAGCGTACGTACTTTCCCTCCCAAAAAAATTCCATACTTACACCGATGCATTTTAACAAGGAAAGAACCCAACGGAGGAAACATGGGAAAGCTTGGGGTGGAAAGAGAGAGAGAGGGAGAGGGGTAGGGAGTAAGAGAGAGAGAGAAAAACGAGGAAGGGAGAGAAAGAGAGGAATCTGTCGCTGTTTTTTTCGCTGAAATTATTGTTGCTCCCAGAACGAGAGAATATCGAATATTTTTTGCCAGGCAAGATGAGCGTGGCAGGACAAATTATTGTTATTCTCTGAAAATCATTTCGAGCGGCCAAACTGTCGAGGTTATTTTTTTGGGGAGGATTGTGGGAGGAATCGTAAGCTCTTTAAAAAGAAACAAGTAATTGATTCGGGAGAGAGAAAGAAGAAGAATAAGACGGCAAGTGTAACGGCATAGGCGAAGTTTTCCATGCCTTCCTTGATATTCAGTCTTGGTAAAAAAAATTGTTTTGCCAATCCATCACAGAAATATCTAAATCGAAAGTCACAACTATGAGAGGAATATGCCATTCTCGCTGTCGTTTCCATGACATTCCAGACGGTTGTACGGAAATTTTTTTGTTGTACAAGAACAGAAGGAATATGCGCTGCATTTCTCTTAGATATTGCTTTGAAAATGCAGACCTCATGATAAAACAGAGAGCCGAGATATCTTAAAAGATACAGAAGGCATAAAAGAGGCAAATTTATTGCACAAATCTATCCATCTATTGTAAGTTATGACCTTTCTTTTTGCCAAATAAATGGCAATATTCGAAGGACATAATCGTTTAGAGTCGCTTTCTTCGACCAAAAAGCTCCTTATATCCATACAGTGGAAAAATTGACTTATAAATATCAACGTGACTCCTGTCATGCCTTATCTATAACCCACCCAAACTACCAGACTATGATTAATATGGCTGAATTCCAACTGGCTCTGTGAATATGCCAGCGAACATATCTCAAACTACCCATATTAACCCGGTCCAAAGGTCTTTTCGGCAATAATTTTAGTAATTTTCCGATACAATAGTTAAATTGAACTAATGAGAATATGGGCATCACAATCACCTAATATGTTAAAGATATTTAAACATTTTCCCATAAAGAAAATCTCCCACTAAGAATTATATCTCGGATGATTGAGCCAGCCACTCCAAAATGGAAAGTTGCAATTTATTATTAAGAAGGAAATCAACCTGGGGCTAAATTGTTAACAAGAATTTTCACCGTTATAAATGTGCACCAAAACCTGCGTGTAGACAAGTTATATGCATCGAGGTCGTGCTCAACATAAAAGGAGAAGCACTTTCATTTGCGTTTGCATTCCTTTACCTGAAACACTTGCACAAATAACTTTTGATTTACCGTTACGAGGTGATAGAAATGAGTAGCTGGGCCGTGCAGGACGTCTTCTTTCATATGATTGATTTCTCCGCAGAAACATATATTTCTTATACATGGAAAGGACTTAAGGAAAGGTGCCTCCACCACACGGTTATTACGAAGAAAAAAAATCACCATTATTCAAGAAACGAAAGCAAGAAGAATGAAGGTCACGACTGTAACCTGGAACTTTTAACGTCCCGTAAGATATTTGATATTGTTTAATACAAGGAGGATTGCCAGGGAACCCGGATATGGCTATTACAAACGAAAAAAGAAGCATCACGACTTTGGATAGCAGAGACTAAACTCCACAAACTGTATCATCATCATCACTGGTCATTAATTCTAAGAAATTTTGACGTTCCTCTTCAATACGTTCTTCCATCGACTAACCTCTTCATGCCTAGAAAGTTCTGCTAGTGTCCAGCCTTTTTTCATCTATGAATCCCGAACGGGAAGTGTCTGTATCTCATTCTGTTCAATTTTCCCTCAACTACAACTCCGTCTAGCAATTTTTTCTTAAAATGTGCCAGATGAGGCGAAACTGGATAGAAGACTAATTGTTCCTATCATTAGCAAACATTTTACAGCCGCGTAGTGCAGCTCTACTACTCTAACTTCTACTCTACAGCTAACTACTCTAGTTTCGGAAACGCAAGACATTATCACTAACATTCGTTATTCGAATTTCTTATATATCTATTCTCTTCTTCTACTAATAATCCACTCCACTCAACAGCGTCCTATGATTAAACATTACAAGAAATATACAATATACTTGTACACGTCTATTCACATCTCTTATTGTGGTATTTTTTTACTGACGATCTTAATTTCCCCCGTCGTGCTTAACTCCATTAAATTTTCCTCCTTAGCATTAAACTACAGATATCCTCCCACATTTCGCCATATCCATACTTTTATTGATCCATTCAGTCTTGGAGAGTATGGTGCGTGGAGGACATCAACAGGCAATAACTATTCGAGCGCCAATTTCATTGATTACCTTGTGTGGTGAAAATGTGCAGTGGATGCTTTTGCGGAATTTACGGACGATTAATGATCGCCTTTCATCAGGTAGCAGATTTTAGAACACTAAGTACTGAGACTAAAAACTGCCCTTAAATGCGGTCCACTGATTTTCCTTTAGTAAATTTTTCGATTAGTGAGGCCTTCCTGTAACACTATTTAGCTAAAAAAAAACCAGCAGTAACTTCTGTAATGCCTTGCTTGTTATTCTACCGTTTGCTTCAACATATCCTCTCCAGTCCACAATTTCCTAAGTGTTGTTTCTTGCGAGCCCTCATTCTGGCAATTAATTTCGCATCGCGAACTCCCCTTCCTCCTCCTTCAAAGCCTCTCGCGGAAATAACATTTGGACTCCTTGGAACGCCCCACAATGAATTCGACGCTCAAGTCACAACAGAGGAAATACACGCCAAGAGTCGTGATCCTTCACCCTTCTACAACATTATGTTATATGAGGGATGGAAACAGTAACGGTTCAAAACGTCTTGCCATTATCATAAATCGAATTCCTTTTTTTTTACCCTCCCTGCCAGCAAGAAACATCAAATCCAACTGCGCTAAGTCGGCGTTATCCATCTTATGCGGCATTCTGAAACTTTCTTGCGATAATGAATCGACAATAAAATTCCAAAACAAAAAAAGAAGACAAGTATTAAAATTCAGGGTGGAATTTCCATCCATATGAAACTTTCGTTAAGTGGTAAACACAGCAATACTGACAAAACGCAACGAATACCCACTGTTAATTAGTCTACTGGGCTAAAAACAGGAACTATGGCACTTGAAGTACACTACGTGATCGCATTTAATTAACCTCTTTAATGAGTATCATATAAAATAACAACTTAATGAAAATAAAATCGGGGATAAAAATTTTGCACTCGTGGCTCCCAAGCGGGCGAACGGAATATCCATAATGCCAAAAAATATTGAATTAGTCAACTAAAGGATACATTTACCACCACCATCTACAGATGGGGGATGAATTAGCTCCCCATTACTTGCTCCGCGAAGAGCTCCCTACACAAAGTCGAATTTGATCAACTTTAGGGCTAAGATTTGAGCACAATGAGGGCGGTAATTAAAAAAAGCATTACACAAGGCATAGACATGAGGTCATTGTGTGACAACCATCTGTGCCCCCTAGGTCCCTATTAAACATTCGCATCTATCGCTGTCACTTCCTCAAATGTTTCCCAATTTAGATTTTAATATCAGCATATTTAAACTGGAAATTTTCCTATAAGATGCGATTCCAAAACCATTTCATTAGTCATTCAGAGCATTCAAATCGAGGTTAGACTCATTATATATCTCCGAAACCTATTCAAATCAGGCTCGACTATCTCTCAAGGAGAGTTATTGTATCGATCGAACATATGAATCTAACATGCAGGTAACTACGGACTTCATGCTTTAAAGCTATTTGAGGAGGAAGTATCATATTCATTCCAAAGTGGACTCATATTTGAGTATGAATTATATACACAGAACTTATCCTGTAAATTGTGTTATCCACAACGATGTATACGAAATAAAAACTCCTTGGGGCCCGTGGTGTACCCAATGCTTGCACAAATGTCTTCATATTCAAAACGGCAGACAACCCAAAAGTTTAAAAATCCGGAATAGAATACATTTGGGGAGAAGAGAAGACTGAAACAGATTTAATTTAATAGCAACATTTCCAGAAAAGAATTTTCGAGGTAATGAATGAAATGGAAGAACTACAACTACATCATACCGGCATCTTAAAGTACACGCATCATATAATTTCCCTTCTATTCTAGTTATAAATTGGAAATATGACAGGAAATTTAATGCTTCCAACTGAGAAAGGATAAAATCCCAAACACTTGGAAATATTTTTCAACGAAGGAATCATCGATCATAATTTTGATTTCTCGGCAAGTAATGCGTGGGGATTTATTCTGAAAGACTAAACTGCGCCTAACGGCCAAAGGGATCTCCACAAAAGAATCTTTCTGGACAGAGGAACCCGTGGAATCCCAACAATCAGAGGGAATGTATCACAAAACTTAACATCCATTCATAATGGAAATAGGCATGAAATAGAAAGCGTAACATGATGGGGTTATTCATGGTTCGGTTATGAAATCAAAGTAAGTAAAAATTCGTGTAAGAAGCAAGGATACAGAAATTTTCTCACGTTATACTTACTCCATTAGAATCTAAAATATACACGATCAATGAGCAATCTACATTTTGAGCTTCGTAAAGTACTACTGACCACTAGAAGTATATTTTAACCAGATTTATCACCATGAAAAGAATGCATATGTGTATACAATGCGGTAACACAAAGTGATTAGATTCACCTCGACGAGTGAAAAAAATCTCCATTACGTGGCGCGAGAGATTATTATGAGATTTCTCAAATGTCACTTGACGAATTTCAGGTGAACTGAAAAACACCCAAGGAAAACGGTTCACATCTACAGAAATTAAATCTTATACACAGGCGAACGCATTTTTTAATACGTCGCACTCTGAGCAAAGGGCAACAAAGAAGAGGTGAAATGACCTCTTCGTCTGGTTTATTAAGTCACACATTTACTTCCTCGCGGGTCGTGGTGGTCTAGTGGGTAGAGCGTTGGACTACTGACCGGAGCGTCCCGGGTTCGATTCCCGGGCAAGGCACTTTGGGCACCTGCAGCTCTACCCAAGCTAGTTGATTTTTCCGGTACCAGATCTTCCTGGGAAACCATAACCGGCACAGGGAAAGGAACTGGCCTCCCTACCCTGATGTGTGAATATTCACACGCCGTCGGACTTGGTACACGGGTGAGCTCTACCATCACCTACTAAACCGACCTTCGGGTTGATTACTGTGTTTATGGGTTATTTACTTCCTCAGAAATTCAGAAAACCCGATATTGAGCTTAATAACATTCGCGTACGTGTTTCATTCGAAGCAAGAAATTCAGTGTTGAAGGTCCAGAATCATTCGCTGTAACAATCTCTGCTTGCGTAGCACAAAGCTACATTTCTTTAATTACTTCCCCGGAGTAATTCCAGAAATGTCACTCCCCTAATTATTATTAACAGTTATATACCGCGTATGGATAGGTTTTACACAGACGCAGGTACTATACGAGTATACACGTATACAGCTATAATGCTTGAGCTCTGACTATCATGACACGATATGTCGTTTGTCATTAAACCCCATAACCCAATGACTCATTCTTTAGAGCTGCATACTTTCCAACTCCCACTATTTAATCAACACATGTCTAATTTGTCTTTCCTACATCCCGCTTTCCTATTATTATCCCTTCTATTATTCTTAAGAATCCAATCGCCCATCAATATCTCCTACTTCCAGTTGTCTTAACTGTTTCAAATTTCTCCCAAAACCATTCTGTTTTCCCCAATCATACCTTGTAATTCGTTCATTTCCCTTTCCATCCATTTCATTTATTCCGTTCTCCTCCAAGCCCTCATCTCAAAAGCCTCCGATATACGCTTTAACATCTGTATACTCTTGCCTAAACGAGTAAGTTTCCATTTTTCCATTCAAAACTACGTTCCAAATTAAAATTTTCACCAGTTTGTTCTTGGTTACTAGTCATGAGGTACCCGTCATACGCTTCCTCCCCTGTGTAAAAGCAACTTTGTCCAACGCACTTCTAATGTACCTACTCAATGCACAATAAGAATGAAAATGAGTTTCATTGCAACAATTTCAGAGCGTAAAAATCATTCACCTTGACCGAGATCGCGATCAAGGCGAATGACTTCTACACTCTGAAATTGTTGCAATGAAATATAGTACATGCTGGCGGATGACTCCGTTAAAAGTTACTGTTGTGGCATCTCCCGAAGTTTCTTGAAAAATGAAAATAAGGTTGACCATACCACAGTTTTAAATGGAAAAATTCTGAATGAAGAATGTGACACCACCGACAGTCTCCATATAAACTTTAACCGATACGAGTGGGCCTCTATGTACGAGTCGGTATCTTGTGTAGAACGGTCGGTGGGACAGGGAAGGGATAGGCGAAGAAAGGTCACCCGAATTCCACGGATAATTCTTGAAAGAGGATGTCGGAGGGCGTATTCGAGGGACGACCGGTCGGTGCATCGGGAAGGTGGGAGTGAGTGAGAATAGTGAAAAGGTCCTTTTAATGCAAGGTCACGGCATGATTATTCGGAAACACAAATAAAGACTTGGGAAGGGACCCTCCCACGCATTCCTCGCGCCTAGGATGCGCGTCCGGAAAGAAACAACACAGCAAGCAAGCGAAGCGCAACATGGAAAGGTGGGAATCCCCCGTGATTTTGCTTTCCACGCGTTTTTTATACTTGATACTTGTTGAGAACAGGTACCTAATGGTTAAAAAAAAAACGAAATGAACATGTTTCAACAAAATTGCTTCCAATTGCACTGGTTTAATGTATGCCGTGCCTGCATAATTTAAATGCAAGTACCAAGTCAAGATTGAAGCTATTTATAACATTCTTCAAAACTCTCGAGGAAAAATCATTCCATCCGACTGGGTATTAAAACTTGATCTTTCATAAATGGGAGTCTATTCTGAGTTTATTCGAACGATTTTTGTCTCATTGTTCCATTAAAAATAAAAAACGTGGGTGACTATGCACATATCTTCAAGGGATTTCCATTGGAATAATACAAACGAAATTTTCAAGAACTGAGGAATATCGCGTATGCAATAAGCATGCATGTCTATAGGAAAAATAATCTTTTCGATGATATACCAAACAAATCGATGATTCAATATTTAGTATGAAACATTTTATGGTGGAGTCTTTTAGTAAAATCTTTTATTTGCAAAGTTTTAATTTTTTAGCAAGTTTTTACATACTTGTCTAATTTATTGCACACATTTTAATGGACAAGACCCTTTTGATTCAAACAAGGAAATAATCCCCAGTCTGATTTATATATTATGCAGTTCGTAATGTTTAAAGAGTGATAATCATTTTGAAAAATCTTGCTTAGGCCTATTTCAATCAGAGATGTCATAAGATACCCGTCGTATGCTCGAATTTACCAAAGTATGATCACTTTAATAAAAATTACCTAAGAAAAGAAATTCAAAATTGATGAGGCCTAAAGGTGCCAATGAAGATGTCAAAAACAATCAGAGGAATTGCTAAACTACGTTCCCCACTCCAATACCAAAGTTCCCAAAGTTCACATATGTGGCAATTTAGTTAAAGAAAGTAAGGGACACTTGGTAATCATTGCGAACGTACTTCTGCAACATCCGACCCCTCTCTTAAACAACAATTTTTTGTCAACTGAACACGCTAAGAGGAAGAGGCTCCAGCCACTCATCAGCTCCGGGATATTTTCTTGCCCATATTTAAATGTAACGGGGTGGAATACCGATTTATCTTTCTCCCCTTCGTGGACGGAAGACTCGAAAAGTAAGAACGGAAGGAAAACATTTGAAAATGACACGAGTGATCTCGAAACCACGGAAGGAGAGAACTTCGCATTCCATTCCATAATTCATACTCGCATTAAAGCCGCGCCGGGCCTTTTGAAGGTTTTTATCGCCGGGTGACGTAACGCGGCCGCCGACAGTCGCTGTACCGCCGCGCGACGAACAAAAAGCCTCAATACGGCAATCAATACTCGCTCTCTCTCTCTCACTCTCAAGTGCCGTTTGTATGTAAAATTATTTCATGACGTGAGGAACGCTGCATTACTCCCTCCTTCAATGCCAATTTGGCGAGCCAGTATGCTAACTCTCGTCTCGGGGTCCCCGAGAACAATAGTGCGTCTCGTCGGCGCATAATGGACCTTTTCGACATATTTTAAATAGCAGTTCCCGAAGTTTTCTTTTTTTTTCGCTAGGAATCATAAAGCTTTCTTTCTTGTATTTTTACTCCATGACTTGGCAAGGGAGTCTAATGTGTCCACACAATGGGATACTTCAAAAGTGGATTGTGTTGAGGTTTATGGCACGTTCGTGACTAATATCATGGGAGAGCTCAGAGGAGGGTAGTGGCATGCACTAACTACAGTGAGCATTTGAATCATCCAGAATAAATACGAAATCCTTGGATAGCGTAACAATTAAGCTTCAGCCCAGCATAAGAAATCACATTCGGGTTGTAATCACACGCAAACACAGAAAAAAATACACAATAGCTAATTAAAACTACGAAAAATAAGAAATTGTGGCCAAACTCGATGATTGGTGAGCTTCCAGATACGAGTACACTCAAATTTTGTGCATATTTTCAATCAAGTTTACAACGTGGATAACAGAATACAACTGTTTTGTAAGCGTTCATCGACTCTACCCCTTCCGGTAGTGCAATAAGCAATCCAGACAAAATGATACCATTTTAATGAATTTAACCAGTCACACGGGAGTGAGACCAAGGGGTAGCAGTTACCATTGCCAACATTATGAAAGGAGAATGCTTGTAAGCAAATGAATGGGTATCCACCAGGTCACTCACTCATTGTGAGGACACCGAAGATGGAAAAGCACTCCCAAATCCCTACTCCGGTGCGAATTCAAACCGACAATAATTCCTGACCTCCCTCCTTCTCGCGGGTTCGCATTATTGGAGCGTGTCGAAAGTTGGATAATGAGAAAGAAGAACGGGACATTATAAAAACGGAAATATTTCAGGGCCATTCCCGCGGCAATCTCCTTTAATTGGCTTAATCGTTTCCTTTTTGAGACGAGTAGCACATATCACGATTAAGACAAGGGAAAAACACAAATTGAAACATTAGCTCCTTTCACGAACGAATGGAATAACTTGAGTTCTTGTCTGCTAAATCACTGAGGCGGAAGTGATGCCTGTTACAACCAAAATTACCTCTGGACTATTCTGGCTGCGGCAACTGCTTAGAGAAATGAACGACTAGTGAATGAATAGGTAAAAGAGTGAGTTTTTCGGATACGCCAAATACATAAAACGATTAATAAGATCCTTCGGAGGATCTTATTAATCGTCAATTGGAATTTCTTCAGCAGATTTTGCTTATGACTCCTATCATAAGAAATTCTCCATATGAAAGCACTGACAAAATTAATAATTACTTACCATATTTGACCACAAACCTAATAAATGTCAATAGCCATAAATCTACTATAAAATAACAGTTTTAGTAAGCTGATAAAACGCATGGAGAAAAATTTACCGCATCATATCACGGAAGGGTATCAAATTGAACAGCAGTAGCTAATAGTGATTTCATCTCTATTTGACTCCTACTTTAAACTTTCAAAATACTCCCAAGGAAAAAAGACTGATGCATGCAAAAAAGACAGAATTATAGAGCAATAAACTGCATAAAATTTCAGCTCCGAAGACATTAAAATGCGATACTTATCTTCAAATGAAGAAGTAGGAGTGTATGCTCCTGATTGTGTTTCTGGAAACTTTAACATGAAAGGAAAAATTAATCGATACTTGTTTACAACGTCCACCGCTCAAAAAGCTAAGGTCGAAAGGATTAGGGCCGGCACCCTACACTTTGAGCGGCACACGGACTGCCACGTGTTACTGTGTCTGGAGTTGTTCAACCCATATTAAATAAAATACCAGGTAAGTGGATTTCGCTCATCGGCACTGACAAATTTGGAAGGGATTAATATTGCTCCTATTTTGAAAAATAGCAAAGGTCCCATTGCATGATTGAATACCTATATGAATATTAAAAATACAAGCGGAGGTTGGGAACCCAAGAAACATTTTTTTTAATTCGTGATTTTTAGTTTAAATGTGACCTATATCCCAGAGGACGCTCAAATAAAACAAGTTGTGGTTTTGTAATCCTATCTTCTTTGCCGGGCATTGGAATTCAACAGATTAAAAATTCCTTCAATTACGGGCCATTTAAAATCACTGAGTTTTACATGTTGGGAGCCGAAATTTCATCCTTTAAAAACCGGAAACATGTAGTCCGTAAGGAAATCAAGAAATTCATTTCCATGTCCATTACGTTGAGATGAAGTAATTCAGTTCACAGGTGAATGTCGGTACATTTTTTGTCCAGCGGATGCGTGACGAAACGAAATAAAGCCTGCCCTTGACGTATGTAGGTGCTTGAAATACCTGTATTTCTCCACTGAAATGGTTTCTCGACACATTTAAGGAAATTTCAGAGTTATTTTCATGCAGAATGGAAAAAATATATACGTACATCGGTAGCCTACAGTGAAATCCACGGAAACACAGTCCCAAAACTACTAACCGGCTCACTTCGTCAAGTAGGTGTACACCCACGCACACACCATAGGAACGATTACCGAAAAAAATCAAACCCGAAAGAGCATTCTCTTCTCATTCGCTTCCTTGCAACGTGCCCCTCATCCGATTGCCCTGCCCTCTGTGGAACACAGACGAAGCCTGTACGTGGCGGCCGGGATAACGGCGGGGCTTCGGCGGTTGTTTGCTCCGCCGTCGGCCGTAATCGCCTCAACACTCCGCTCGATCCCATGGGAAGGGGGTCGCGGTCTTTTTCACGCTCTCACAACAATGCGCCAAGGAATAGCGAGCCACGACGCAACATCGGATGATATCCACCGAACACTTAACGCCCCACTGTTATCAGTGCCCTTGCCCCAGCTCGGGATGGCGGGACAGCGAATTTATGGAAACGAAGGGTTTACGACACGAAGCATTCAAATGTTCCCCTCCTTAATCTCTGTGGAAATATCTACACCAACGAAAATAAATCTAATTTACTCACGTTACCTTGGCCGAAATAGAAAAAATGGGTAATGCGATCGACGAAAGTACTTTAACATTCCAAGTACAGCCTATTTAACCCTAAATATAACCAACGTTAATTTCCAACTGGCATTTACACTGCGTATTAATTAATTATTTTTTTAATACTGATTTAATATAATTTATTGTTCTAATTGTTGACTCA
The DNA here is from genome assembly GCA_037158775.1 of Hetaerina titia. Taxonomy (NCBI): domain Eukaryota; kingdom Metazoa; phylum Arthropoda; class Insecta; order Odonata; family Calopterygidae; genus Hetaerina; species Hetaerina titia. Next base: position 58,522,237 of record CM073771.1, read on the forward strand.
CCTTCAATATAAAAAAAACAATATATTTATTTAAAAATAGTAATTGTGCAAAACGAGCTCTGACTACTGAATTAAATATCTCCAACTTTTTAACTGTCATATTTTTATGTATTTGTTTCTTAAATTGGCCGACTACCCACGAAACATGAGGAATTGTTTTCCAATAGTGACAGCAAATGGTAAGTTCCTTCAGAGTATTCTCTAAAAAGAGCAGGCATTGCTGGGCAACCACCACGCGAGTTTGTAAATGAATGAATGAATAAATGAGCTCTAATCACTCAAAAAATAAAGATATATATGTAAGTCTGTAGAGAATCATAAAAGTGCGTTGAGATGGGCTGCAAAGGAGATAGAACGTTCGGGTGTCCTCTATGACGTTGAACTTAAAACACGCATTAGAATAGAGAGAAAAAAAAACTACAGCACAGCAGGTGGGGAACCGTGTCGACTTACTAGTATTGAGACAAACCAAGAAAATTTAGGGGTCACTGAATCTAAACAGGCCAAGTTGGGGGCGGCGTGAAAATTGGATGGCAGATTCGTTCTGCTCGAGAAAATCTCATAGAAACAGTAAGGTAACAAACGTTTCAATACGTGAGTGGCTTAAAAAATAGAGCTTGATCTTACTACCACAGAAAAGAAAGAGGACAGGCAGTGAGAGGTAGAACAATTACCGAAAAAAATTGAAACATGTAAAGATAGGACGATAGGATCGATAAGGGTTCACTTTTACTAATCAGCAAAAAACATATCTGACCAAAGTTAGCCTATTTTTTAGCATATTGAATGCCAATCTAAAAGTAGACAGTTGATTGATCAAAATAATAATGACCACGGAGCTAATTACCTCATTTTTTCCAATATCCAGCGATATGATAATGAATTTGACTCATTGAATAAATATCTCGATCTTTAATTTCTCCCAGGCATAAAAGAGGCGAAAAAGGAATGGAAATGGCAACTAAAATTCGCGAGCACTTTTTTTTTACCCCTGCGCACCTTTTTAGCAGAACATCGCACAGCCAAAAATCCAGGTCCCCCACAAAATATTAAAAATAAAAAAAATCACGGCCACACAAACGGTGGCTGCTTGAATGCCACCAAGTACCGCATGGTGGTGGAGGGGAGAGAGTAAAAGGGGAGGTGGCGACGTGGAAGAGGGTCGTGAAATATGGGTACGCGCGGAGGGAGACGGGCGAAAGAAGAGGGACACCTGGGGAAGGACTACAAGTGCGAAGCGGTGGAATTTTTGGGGAGTGGAGTCACTCCCGATAAAAATAAAGAGAAGAGTATTGATGAAAAAGGAGAGGCATGCGTGTGAAAGTGTGACTACCCTTTCCGCACTCTCTCCGTGGGGGGGAAGCGATCAAGCTGGCGGCGGGATTGCGAACGGGAGAGTGGGGAGGGGGGGGGAGCCCGGGCCGTGAGCAGAGGGTCAAGACAGCTGGTTTGACCCTGCTGTCCGGAGGAAGGATCAATGCGTCCTTCTGAAGATAGAGTACGTTCACCAAAGCAATGCACTTTTGATCGATGTGGCTTTTTATTATCCTTTCTCATTCATCCGGAAGCTTTCAACTTTCTATCTCGCAGGTCAACCTCAAAGGTTTTGCTTTGGAATGCTACTCCATTATTCTGCAGCACAATGACCACGCCTGCTGATGGTGAATTCCGCTACAAGCTTACTAATTAATTTAAGCAATGTACTCTAAGCGAGCTGACACACATATGACAACAGTACTGAAGGATTTGAATTTTCAGCGATTCGCTACAATATAATAGACATATCATCATGCACTACAGATAGCATATTTTACAACTTACGTTCTTAGAAAGATAAAAAATTTTCAATTAAAAGTCACTTTAGCTTACCACTACAGCTGGCTCCATTTTTTTAAGGGACACTGGGGTAAGAAGGGGTGGCATTCATCCAATTAACTCACCTGAAAACAAAATAAGAAGTAATTAAAACATGTTAAAAATTCCATCCAATTATAAAACTAACGTAATGGAATTTAAGACATACATCTATTCTCTACCCATCTTTTTTTGGAGGATTTTTATGGTGAAAAAACCCTTCCTAAAAACGTTTCATCCCAAAATTTGCATATTTAGGAGTGAAAAAAACTGGAATGCGGAATAAAATTAAACGATACGGCATTGTATAGGATACATTTTTTAATATCCAAACATAGGACGAAATTCTCCGACAAAGATTCCACTTGGCGAAATAAGACGTGATATAAATTATAATTATAAACGCCGCCTTGAAATCGATACCATATTTCTTTATATGAGAAGCTCGTAGGAGCAAGTTCTGAGATTAGTATCTTCGGCATTTTTACGCGCCACAACGATGCGATAATTTTCAAATTAGACTCGCTCATCAACTTCGCCTGACATCCAATAATTACTGCAACGAAAACTTGAAGAATGATTCATTCATTCTCGCGAGAAAATGCAAATGAAAAAGTGGGCGGGCAACTCGGTTTTACCAGACGTGACTGTCTTTACAAAAAACTCGATTCGCCTAGAAACTCTTCGCAAGACTATTTCACCTGGACGAAATGAAATAAATTAAGATGGCTTATTAATGCGGGCAGAATAATATATCGTGAGCGTGAATATAGACCGCGGTGAAACAAACATCAATATTATTACCAAGTGAAGAAGGAATATCGTGACGAAACCTAAATTAAACCCTTATAAAAATACACGTTCCTGCCACGTTGAAGAAATACGCTTTTTAAATTTACGGTCGTCAATTTGTAAAGGAAAGGAAGTAATAAAGCCAATACTTTATGGCCACCTTACAACTAAATAAATTTTTAAAACTCGTAGTACACCTCTTGATAGAAAACTTCTAGGAAATATTCTATTTTGGACTCAAAATACTCGTATAACTTATAGTCAAAGTGATATTAACGCACGAAGTACGCACTATAACAAAACAAGAATGAATATAAAATATTGAGTGTACCATCGGACAAAGAATTTCACATTTTATCGAAATCGGAGATCTTTGCTTAACCATTTGACTCATTTTCAAACGTGAGACGTCAAGAGTAAAACATGAGAGTCAAACGACTAAAATGTGGAAAATGCTACAATTCATTCAATGCTAGCTTCTCCATTCTGCATCATTTGTTTGAGAATTCCCGCGAAACCCGTACCATAATTCATAATATCCTCATTGCTCTCGAGTCTTCCGTTTAAAAGACTTAAGCAATAACGAACGAACTATTATCACTTAAGCTCCGCAAAAAAACGTTGGCCGAAAGAATATTATCTTATTCAAAAAATAAAAATGTGCATTTATTGAATAAACAATCGAATTTCATAAAATTTAACTTACGGTATAAAATGAGATTTGCACTTGATAATAAAAAAGTTCAATGGACTCCACTCGTCCTTGTCTTGATCATTGCTAAGTAACTTACACAGCTGAATATTAGAGATCAAGGTGAACAGTTCCAAAAAACAATTGTTTTATTTAAGGGGGTAAGTAGGCATAAGAGGAAGGTTAGTTAAAATGGAATATTAAGTTTTTGTTGCCAATATCGGGAGGCATTTGACATGAATAATATTCAATTATTTTTCAATATGTAATTGAAAAAAAGTCCCAGGCGTAAAGACTATTGTAAGAGGTTTTTATATTGGAAGTAGCGCAGAAAAGCATGAGCGTAAGAGTTCTTCTCTTAGAGAGAGAGAGTCTTTCTATGATGATAAATGACAATATGAATGCACTCGGCTATTTATTCAGAATTATGATCGTTATCATATTAAAAATAGTCCCATTGTCTGGATAGCATAGGCATTAAAAGGAAGGGCGTAGTGCATGGCGCGTAGAAGTGAACTCAAGGTACAAGAGTGTAACTGGAAGCTAGGCCCCTTTTCGTCTCCGAGGCGACCGGCTCTACCGCCTCTAGACAATGGACCTCATCTTTTTGACAACTCAAGTATCCCAGGAAATGGAGAGTGCCACTCCTCCTTAAACATTGTAATTAATATGCGGACTCCCTTAACAATGGAACGTCTCGGATAGAGACTCGTACTCGACTACTAGACACAAATCCCTTTTCCTCAGCCCATTATTATTACCGCCATCAGCATACTGGAAGCTTCCAGTCACAAAAAAAATATCGTTACCCACCGTGAACTTTTGTGGACTCCCTCCAGAGTTTATTTCTCGTACAGCTCACGTATGGGGGAATTTTCGAGGGGAATAGGATTAAAGAACACAACGATATTAGGGGAAAAAATTTTCAAAAATATTTACATCCAGGGATTGTGATAAAGGAGTTTCATAATAAATAGCATACGATCTAACAAATTTCGGTAGCATATTCGGGAGCGGGGGCATAACGCAAGAAAGTGTACAAACTTTCTACCTCACGCATGCCTAGAAGCTGTTTGGATATTAGTCCTTATATGCTGCCCTTGTGAATGAAGAAGATACCACAATATAACACATCGCGTGTCCTGAAAACAAATGAGCGGGCTGTTTTCCTCTTAGCTTTATGGAGTTTTTAATGTGCGTGAAACCTATTTTACTATCGACTAAGAGTGGATTTAATTAATTAATTTAGATTCAACATAAATTTTCAACAAGTAATACATATAAAGTAAAATTTAATATATTGGCCTCAAACCGGAAACGACATAAATTGGATAATGTTCGTGAGATCATCGTATTTGTAATGAATTCACGGCGCGTCCAATTTATTTCTCCACGAGATGCGAAATTACTGATGCTCGACTTTTCGCATTCTTGCTTGGACTAAGCATTCATGTTATTTATTTTGGAACTGGACAACTTTTTAAAATATCGAACCGAAGGCAAGAGCATCCCACCGGGTTAAAACACTAATGGCACCACTGCGTAATGAACTTGGAACATATACATAGGGAACGTGGGAACGTAGACTGCACATCTAATCCTTTGCGACATTGGTGGAAAAAAGGCTTCCTCCGGAGTGGCCCGCTTGTTGATGCCCACTGCTAAAGGGGGCGGGACGGATGAGTCTGGAAATTGTTGCGAGGGAGAGGAGGGAGGGAGATGACGTCAGGGGAATGATAGGAATGCGAGGAGAAGATATAGGGAGGTACGTCCATAGCACTACTGGTGGGGGAAGCTTGCCATGGTGGGAGGAGCAGAGGGGGGAGACGAGGATGAAGGTGTAGCGGGCCTAGAAGTCCAAGAAATAGATGAAAGCTGCCTCTTCGAAGATCCTTCTTCGCATGCAATGCTCATTTTATTTCAAATGGGAAGGAGGAGGCAAAGAATAATCTTTATTTCACACGGCATGGGAAGGAAGGTAACTATGAGGAGCTAACCAAGGAAATCGTGTCGAGGAAAAGGCACATAGGGTTACTCAGAACTATTTCGGACGCCCACGATGCTGTGTAATAATTTCGTCCCCCCCCCCCCAAAGCCTTCCTTTACAGGGTTGCCACTTATTTCTGCTAGCAGAATTCACCGACTTTTCAAGAGTTTATGGACCAAAAATCACATCTTTCCATTCCTTTTCTTAAAATATTAACTTGCAAACACCACGAATGCACTGCCCCAAAGTATCATCACCTTAAATATACTCTATTATAAACTATTTATGATTCCACTTCATTTCAACAAGTTAAAAGATTGTGTCGGAAAACTTTTTTGAAATATTCTGGCACTAAATATTCAATAAGCACTCTATTTTCCCGGTTTTCCTGATTAGTGGAAGATCTTGTCTATAGACTGAATGGAATAAAGTAACAATTTAAAGCTCCGTTTCAGGATCAACTAGGATTTCATCCAATAGAATGAGAACAAATTTTCCTGTACCAAAACTTGTCACCAAAGCAAATAAATATTTAAACCGAAAGTTGAACTGTCGGAATAAACTAGCGGAGGTGCCAAATAGAGGGTAATACGCACAACTGGTTCGGTTTACAGTTTGCATTATTTTTTGCTACCGCCTTTTGGCATTATTCACCCCAACAGACTAGGGAAAACTAAGTATCCATCCTTCACAAGATGGTCCACGAGCTGCCGAGCTATGGGAACATAAAAAAACACGTACGGTAAAGGGAAAATACTCGCTAATTTATAATTGCCCACGAGTGTAAATTTCGGTAGGGCATGCTCAAGAATTTCCCAACTTTGGGTGTATTAAACAATGACAAATAGAGTTCTAGAGTTGACTGAATGTCAATAATTCATCTACATCTACATCTACATAAGTACCCTGCGAGCCACCAAAAAGGTGTGTGGCAGGGGGTGTAGCACCATGAGGGAAGGGTAAGGGTTGAGGGGGTTGGGAGTTAGGTGAGGAAAGGTGGGGGGAACCTGTAGGGAAAAAATATATATATATATACACACATACATATATATACATACATGCATACACACATGTATACACATCCTCGCGAAGTCCCTAACCTGTACGTTAATACTTATTGTAATGAACTAAGTCCTGGGGAATTTCGACTACGAGCATTCTGGTCCCTTATCGTTCTTGGAAAAAATGACATTTTAAACCTGTCAGTCTTGCAGTCTATCTCTCTAGTCTTATATTCGTGATCCCTTCGACCGTAATACGTTGGGGTTCGTATTATATCCTTGATGTCATCGGAAAAGGGCCCATCTTTAAATGTTTTTAATAAGTTTAATCTATATTGGAAACGCCGCTGTGTAAGAGAATCCCAACCTAAATTGTCTAGCAAAGTGGATACGCTGCTGAGTTGGTCATAACAATGTTTGACAAATCTAGCCCCCCTCCGCTGAACTCGATCTAATTCCGAAACCAAATTTATCTTATGAGGATCCCATATACTGGCAGCATACTCTAGGTGGGGCCTGACCAAGGCAAGGAAACATCGTTCTTTCACCTTTTCGTCGCATTTACCTAGCACTCTTTTCACAAATCCCAATTTTTTATTAGCACGACCGCATATTTCTCGTATGTGTTTTCCCCAGGACAGATCGTGAGTAATTGTTACACCCAAGTATTTAAAGGAATCTACCCTCTCGATATTGGTTTGTTTCACTTTGTAACTATAAGGGAGGGAATTACTCTTTTCCCAAAAATGTATTACTACGCATTTTTTAAAATTCAATTCCAATTGCCATGTATCGTATAGTATATATAATTACTTTCGGCTAAGATAAAATAAATACCAATCAATAAGAGTCAACAACCTACACTGTCGGTTTACGCGACTTCGTCAACTAACTCTCGGACCATAAAATGGGACTTCACTTAAAAGAACAGTCGGGTGAATTAAATAGGAGATATATTTTCACATAAATTAGTTGAAAACGATGAAACGAAGCATTTATTTTTGACAAATAGTTAGTACCTACGGATATGACAAATCATTTTCGTAGAAAGAGTGGACGTGAAAATTCGGTTGTAAAAACGAATTTTTGGATCCACTTTCTTATTCAATCATTTAATTATTCACTTGAACAACTGCATCGTGCTGCCCGTGCTTTCATTGCACATCAATATTTTAGAATTCTTCGTAATCATTCCATCAAGAACATTTGTCTATTGATATATAAACGCTGGTTATCTCCAATAATTATAACCAGACTTTATATCAATGGATAAATTTATTACGTACGGCATGATATTTTAAAATGCTATCACAAATGGAACCCTTAAAACTCTTGTGAAAAATCTCGCCAGGTAAAGAGTTTATGTAGTTCAGAGCTTTGTGTAATGGGATGAAACTTTTGAAGTTGGGCAAGTAGGCAATGACGACGGCCAGACCTCGAAAGGGCTATTGACACGGAAGGGAATCGACTGTCACTGTCGCTCTCCCTTTAGTCGCCCGGAAATGGGGAGATAAATCACATAGCAATCCGAGGGAGGGTGGGGGGGACAAGCAATTACAGGTCTTAAAAAGATATATGGAGTCGATAAACGGTGCACGTGAGTGTATTATGAGGAAGGCACGGGCTCACACGCATCTGAAGGTGCTTTTAAAGTGCGTCGTGCATTGTGCATTTTTTGTGATCCCCAGCCTCTCCCACACATGAGGCTCTCCTCTGAGAACGTGAGTAGGGGCTGATGCAGCAACCACCTCGGCAAGGGCAGAGGGAGAAGGAAGGGAGAGGGCCATCATGGGTGAGCGGGGACCACATCTGTGTGAGGAGGAGGAACCGGGGAGGTGGGAGAAGGAGGAAAGGAGAGCAAATGTGGAAGGGGTATACGCGCGCACACACACACACATTCAGTATCTCTTATCTCGAGTGAGAGAGAGCACTCCTTTTTATGTGTGCCAACCCTGTAGAAAGTGGGTGGGTGGCAGTAATCTCGGGCGTGTACTCAGGGCTATCGAATAATAAAAGGATGTAAGTGGTGGAAGTGTAAGAAAGAAATCACCACGTTCCAACTCCACAAATAGTTAAACCCTGGCTCCGCTCTGCATTAGCGTAAAAAGGATTCAGAGGACTAGTCGTAATGGAGGCCTATCGTGTAGTGCGCGTTTGTCTAACAAGCGAAGGAATCCGGATTCAAAATGCGGATCTGGTCACAACCAGCTAAACCCATTCTGTCTGAATCCTTGCGTGTCAAGCCCTTCTGGAGCACCATAGGTGGCCGAGGGAAAGGAACTGGCTCTCCTACACGGAATGAATGACTTCCATAGGCCGAGCCGCAGGGCAAAGTAAGTGAGCTTCGCCTTCAGAATGAACACTGTGATTTGGGTAAAAATATCTCATAAGGTGAATGGTGGATGTCTTTCTGTCTGCGAACTCATCGTAATCGGAGTGCCCCGCCCGAAGGTCCTGATACCAAAGATCCAATTCTGCCAGTTTAAATTAGCTCAACATGCGGCAGACAGCCCAAATTGATAACTATTAATTTACGAGTTGACTGAAAACGGAAAATATACGTGCAACCGGTGATATTAGGTAACGTGGCGGTATATTGATAAGATGGAATTTCACGGAACGGAGGAGGAGTGGTTCTGTATGTACGAGTATATACTCTGCGTCAATGACGGTGGTGGAAAAGAGGGGAAAGGGATAAGATTTGCACAAGCCCCGAGGATATTCTCAAAAATATTACCGAAGGGAATAGGGAACATTCTCTCCACCAAGGGAATGTTTTAGAATAAAATTCAATATAAATATTCCTGAAATAATACGACTGAAACTAATTTTGAATATCTGTTGTCCTCTGATCAAGAAATGATATAAAAAATGGTGCATTGCAGTATCTGAATTAGTGCGATTAGTTTCAAATCCAACATGATTTTTTTACACTCCTTGAAGAAGAAAGGGTTATGCGTTTATTTTTGTTCACGTATGAAAATGGTCCCCAGCCCGTAGTTTTACCTCCCGTCCTACATTCCTAGATCCTCTACTAAGAAAAAAATTGTATTGTGAGAGGCTGCGTCAGCATTCACATTACCCTACTCTGAAATAAAGCACCAAGCAACAAGACAAGGCGTCATAAGTTCAACATCCGATCTGATGGACAGGTTGAACAATTGAAATCCTCTCCAAATGACACCCCAGGAGCGATAGTTTTATAACCTGGAAAACTCGTAGCGCCTAGATTCAAACCCGGCCCACGCAGCTGGAAGTCAGTACGTTTGAAACCATATCAACCTGACTTTCAATATAGTGTCAGTATAATTATTAGCTGAAGTCAAGCCGGTAAGGCTACGCTTTTGATGAACCCTGGCACTACACACTACAGCACTTCTAATTCCTAGTCAACTTGGAACAAAATATCCTTAAACCAGATAAAAAAATAGCTCTATTTTATATAAGAGCCTGTTTTAGCCCTTACTTTGTGGAATTTTTCCATCGTATAGGAAGAAAGAAAACACGGCAATTCCACATTTACACGTAAATATAAATGTGGAATTGCCGTGTTTTCTTTCTTCCTATACGATAGCTCTATTTTATCTCTTCATACTTTCTGCCTCCATTAATTTCATTCTTGATTTGAAAATAAGTGACAAGTCACCAGTGAAAACCTTTTATGCAACGGCTAAAAACTAAGCAGATTTTTTTTTCCGAAATCCGCAGTATGACAGAAGATACAAACAGTAGCATCCGGTTCCAACTAGAATTAACGGACTTGCTTCCGTAATAAACAAAATTTACACAAGATTTTATGAGCAGCGCACAATATTTACAATTCGAAGTTATCTTTATTGGTAATGTAGGCACGTCACTGAGCCAATTGAACAAATACTCCTCCTCACCCCCTCCATGGATCACACACTTCTCTTCACCCTCGGCCGCTTACTCTCCCACACCCCAAAATCTCTCATTCGCCTTCAGTGTCCGGAACCCTTTATTTTTTAACGACGTGGGGGCAAAAAGAGTTGTTACCTGGGCGGGAGCGGGAAGAGGATTCCATTCCTCCGATACGATCCCGTCGGATGACTTCGGGAGGAGGGGAAATTGTGGCTGGCCAACCGGGCACCAAATTGAGGTAAGGCCGGTCGGAGTGCCCTGCTACCACCGCGCGCACCCATCGCATCGGATGGCTCGGAGAGGAGCGGGCCTTACGACGGAAGGGCGAGAGATGACGAATGGGCGAGATGGGAGTGGAGTGGGAGGAAAAGGATAGCGGCCACGAAGGCAAAGATGCATCCTGATGATGGCCCCCGCCGCCTTGGTTTACCCCGACCGCAATTATTCAACCCACACCAACCTCGTGGAAGCTGCTTCGGGCTTGAAAAATCAACGCCCCCTCCACCTCTCCTTTAACACCCACGAAAGACGTGGAGGACGTGAAAATTTAGAACCCGTCTATTCCCATCCCGGGGAATTTACTTACTACGGGAAATGATCCAAGGGTTACGCATCGATGACGGCCGTTCCCTCTTGCCCATCTCGTCTTGTTCTCCGTTCTATTTCTATCCATGAGTCGGCAACAGCAGTAGCGTTCACTACCTGTCGCTGAACTTCCTCGCATAATTATTACGGATTCTATCGCCGATGCCCTACGCCAAACTTAACTTTAAACCACCCCTTCGTCCTATACACCCTCTTCAAACATTTGAAACTGAACGACGGGGGCATAACTCTGGGATGAACCGAACGTTATCGTGTGACAAACTCAAAATTCGTTATACAAATAAAATTCTGCGTAAAATTACTACATTTAAAGTACAGTCAAACTAACCAACAAATACGTATAACCGCACCATTATTGCTTTAAGTCCATGTACTCCACATGATATACCGGACGACTGTGGTTGACCGCTAATATCTCATACGCGGTCCGTAAATTTCACCGAAATAAATATGATTTATTAATATTGCTCTGACGTGTAAATTTTTCACGTTACACATAATGCATGCTCGGGCGTAGGTTTTATGATTGTGCGAAGAGATTCTTTGCTTTCATGACGTCCTAGAAAAAGTGCCGAGACGGCAAAAAAAAAGTTTAATAATCCCCACCACTTATGCAGAAGCTAATTTTGCGCTCTAAGCGTACAAATTGTTAAGAATTTCTCAACGTAATATAAATTAAATTCACCCTAAATCATCAGGGGTAATAAACTCAAACATTCATTCTCCGACTCAATTCCGATTCGAGTCGCGTCCATCCTCTCATAGGTACGTACATCCGGCCAGTCCATTTTCCGCAATTCTAACCCGGTCGACGTTTCTCCTAGGATAAGCATGATTTACTCGCTCATCTTAATGGACCTCAACTGTTAACATATGGCATCCGACGGGTCTCCCATTAGGACAACGCGCTCACGGGATAAACCAAAAGTCACGAATCATAATCCCACACCGGACGAGGATGCAGAATTCCACACTGGAAGGTACGATTTGACCTTGGAACGCCGTGCTTCAGTGAACCGAAACAACAACTGCTCACGGAGACTGACAAAGTAACTGTAGGGATAAGTCGGCAACATTAATATACCGCGACGTTCATTTGTTCTAATTAGTCCACAGTGTAAAATTAACACGGGCTAAGAACACTGCCGCGCATAACTCCTGCATTTCTGAACGCTTCAGCACAATAGAAATAATCGTTTGCTCCACACGATCGCCTTCTTCGGTTCCTCGTAGTTTCTACCTCACTTCATTCGGTCACATAGCCTTCCTTCTTCCAGAGCATTTAAGCGTCGTCCCACAACATCTCGAAATCTTCTCCGTCAACTTTTTCCACCTTCTGAAAATTTTCCCTCTGCCCCCATCCCACCCTGACACCTCTTCATTTGTTTTCCTCTCCATCAAACTTAATTTCTCTGATCTTCTCCAACTCCACACACCTCAAAAGCCTCCAATTTAACTTCATTCTCATTCCACAAAGGACAAGTTTCTAAAATAAAAATAAAACGCCATGATCCAAAATAACAATCCCTACTTTTCTCACATCGCCTCCAGGAACTTCACACGCGACGCTGTGTTTCAGAAGTTTGGGACTACAGAAGGGCTCAATCACGACACGCGAACCAGCTTAGCGGCCATGATATCCTGCCCGCTGACCTCAGCTTGACCCCTACACCCCCACACTGTGGACCCGGGTCCGATGTCCGGATGCGTAAATTTTACCTTCATCAACCTCCCCGCTGCGAAGACGGCAAAGAAATGAACGCACGCACTGGATTCCCTCGGGGGTTGGGGTATGTGGGAGGGCAGTTGGGAGTTGATGAAGGGGGAGAGGGTGCTTGTCTCGTTAGGAGGCGCCCAGGCGTCCTCTCCCAGAACCAACCCTTTCCCCATCCTCCCCCAATCCCCCTTCTTCATCTCACCTAGACGCTAATGACCCACGCTGGAGAAGAAATGTAACATCCCTTGAGAGCCGGACAGGTGATGTGACTAGCGTAATCCCACCATGACGACGCGAGGTCGAGGTCTTTCAAACGCGCTGCGACCCACATGGCCTTTGTGATGAGACCATCAAATGCACATTTAGTCAAGCGGATGAGAATATACATAAAAATAAAATGTACCCCTCTCCCCGGAGATCACTATGCAACTAAATAATAAGAATTCTAGCGCGCGAGTTTATCTCCGTGTCAGTCCTCAGTCTCTGCTCAAACTCCCCCTTATCTTCAACCGCAAATGGAAACAGCTATACAGAGTTCATCACTATCCCTACCACGCTGTGATTACCATTGTGACGCCCGATTCCAACATCCCGGCGCTAAGCCCAATTTATGCGGGTAACGTGAATCATTATAACGGATATGAGGAGGAATCGACGGTTAAATTTGCCGGATTCGTTTTCACACAAATACATGGGTTCCACAGAGCTCAACTTTCACGGGTTAGTTAAAATGCCCTTGGCCTAACGTAAGTCATCACCAATGAAGTGCGGAGCAGGTCGAATGCCATGCCATTAGTATGCCAAAATGAATTATAAAAGGTATGACAGGACACATGAGTGGAGTGCGGTTTTTTATGCTAGATATGTTACAAGAAGAAAGAGGAAACATTCCAAGGCCTTCGATTGTAATAATTCAACATACGTAACATTAAAAATACATTAAAAACAGGGGTATCAAAACGATCGTGGAGTCATGGACATGTATTATTAAAAAATCAACGTCAACCATTTCCTGTGAATGATAAGTGAGGTAAACGCGGGACTAACGGGAAGGGAGTAATGGCAAAAGTGAATATACACAAGTTTTCTCCCTGGCATCTAGCTATCGACATGCATTCACTGACAACGTGTATGCCGGTGGCGATTGACATTAAACCAAATTATGACATATCAAAATCTCAGGATCAACATATCACTTAAACGTCTGCAAAAGCTAAATTAATTTTGGCCGCTGTTTTAATTACACCCCATTATTCTTGACTTAATCCTCCTTAATGGCTACTTAGATAACCCTCTTAAACGGCGCTAAAAACCTCAAAAGGGAGAACGACACTTCCGCTGGTAACTTTGAGAAAGCAATAGGTTATCAATCGCTGGACTCTTTCCTTTAGGAAGAACCTGCGAACAGCTGCCTGTTAAGACCTTGTTGATGTAGGGGTGAGAATATGCCGGTAAAATTACGGCTCTTTCGTGACATTCTTCGGAAAGCAAGAGATTGGGGGGAAAGTGCTGAAGGAGGGAAGAAATACTCGCAGGCGAGCGCCACTAAAAAAATATGTACGTAATTAAATTTAAAGGGAAACGAAACAGAGTGATATCATCTGTGATTACTCTTATCAAACAACGGGTGAACATTTACAGAAATTGGAAAAAAATGTCTAATAATTATTTCACAATCACGTAAGAGAAGTTATCTCGCCGTAGTCGCTCGCAATATTTCAATTAAGGTAAGCAGAAAACATAAAAATCAAAATATTCATTCTCAGTTATTTACAGTAATAAATTATTAAAGCCGTACATTAAATGTGGCGCCTTATTGAAATATAATGCTTAAACCTTTGAATAGGGAAATCAATTTGACCGTTCAGAAAAAATAAAAATATGAGAAACTTACCAAAAGAAACCGACTAAAATATTAAAATATGACTCTAAGCCATTGTTTTAGTAACATTCATTTTTTCTGCCAGTATTATGAGCATCACAAACAAAGGAATATTATAGCCGACGTATTTCCTTGAATAATGTAACCAATCAGGGAAGATAATGCATCTCTTTTGAAGATAGTCGTGATTGAGCACGGAAAAACTTTCATGCCACAGTAATTACCACAGGCTGATTATGATAAGCGAGTTTGGAATATACCCAGAACTAATTGTAAGCTCACTTAAAACATGTGAATTTCACACAAATAATATAAGGCGTGCACTTCCTTTCCTTGTGCACCCTGCAGTTGCCACCGTTCAGTTATCAATAAAATCGAACCGATTGGATGAATAATTCACTGAAGCTGTCCAAAAGCATCACCCAGGATTCGAACTCTGGGCCCTAAGCAGCCGGACGTCCTGGCCACTAAGCTACCACGTCACTAAAAAAACTGTGCTCCCGAATTCACTCGCCAGTTCATTTATCGTACTCATCCCACGGACGATGTTTTCTCTCCGAATTCACGCCTCGTAAAACTGACAGGTGGCGGCTGCGGGCCGCATCAGAGGAAGAGCCAGCGAGGGCTTAAGCTTTACTCACGCCTCAATGGGCGCGCCACTACACAATTTCCCTACTGTGTGCCCTCTCCTGCAGGGATCTAACCTAAAGAAAATATGAATTAGAGAATTTTGAGAGTCCTCTCTCGTGAGCTCGTTCCATGTGAGTCGAGTAACGAAGGCGACCGATGCATTATCTTCCAGCAAAGCTACAGTCTCAACTAACTACGCGTTTTCATTATCTTATTACCTCTCGATTAATACTTCGATGTGCCTACATGGAATAAAAATGAGCATTCAGGGGATATCAGACACCAAGCCAGTGTCTATTCCGCCTCCGTGAAGTTGGCCTTTGAACTATTTTGCCGACACGTATTTGGAATGTATGCACGCAAACTTTGGCACAACTGGATTTCCTCTCTTTCACTAAAATGCAATGTCAGCGTTAGTATTCAATAGACTGCATTAGTAATAAAAGCCTTAAAAATTAGAAGGACCATTAGAGAAATCAATTTAAATTCACTTATTCTTACACCACATTGCCTCTGCTACCTATGAAATCTGGATCAAGACTGCACGAGTCAATGTGCCAATTAAGCTAATGAACTGATGACGAGTGATGAAAAGTAAATTAACTAGGGAACGGATATGAAGTGAATAAACTGTTTTTAAACACCCAGAAGCTATTATTAATTTTTGAAGCTATACATATACGTGTACAATTGACGCTGTTTTTCCAACAAGCCAATAAATATCGTTTAAACCAAGGCGATTAAGAGAAGTGATTTTATGTTAAATGTCACATAACTATGCAGATGATAACAGTTTTTCGTGAGAATGAGATATATTTGCAATATTAATCCATAACACTTCTGGTGGTAGCCCTGAACAGCCATAATAGCATGTTTAAAACCTTGGATTTGCACTATCAATTTTTACGAATACTAACCGGATAAGATACTGTATTATCATCGTCATTTGATATAATCCACATAAGACTAAAATTTCTGAAACAATTATCGAAATTACATATACTAGACATCTCGATGCAACCTCTTCGGCGAGAATTTGCTGCGGGAATGCCAAGTAGATTGCGGAATAGACTCAATTTAAGTTAAAGGCGACACGAGAGTCTACATTCATATTGTGGGATGCCATGATAACTTCGCGAATGACATAGAAAGTATTCCATAACGGAATTTTGCATATCTTACATTTTTCAGTGAACATTCACCATCAGGGCGATTCAATCACGCATGCTAATGCCAATTCACAACGCCAATAAATTTATAACTTAGCTGAGCGCTGACAGAACGAGCTCGCAATTATAATATCGACCCTAGAATTGAGAACAGAGCAGCATGCCTCTCGGCTCTATAGACATCAACTTGAAAAGCAAAAGAAAACTAATTACTTTTCCTGAATCGTTGAGTGCGCCGTACTATAAATCCCATCCCCCTAAATTACTCTGACGCATTCCTTCGTGCATACTCATCGACAAAAGATCGTCCAGGAGTCTGCGGAGATGCATAAGCATCCCGAGGCAAGATTCTTTTATAATTGCCAGTCTGGGATTTTGAAAATCACTTTCGCAACGCATCACTGAACCCCATTCAGGTGATGGTTCTCTGCTGCCACGACAAGCTCGCATTCCAACAAAGCTCCCTACCGTCGAATATCCGCTCGGATAAAGAAGAATTAAATCAGGAATGGGGTCTGGAATGCGCTTCATGCATTTCCTTTGACAGTGCCGCACCCATGCCCCAACAAATATTACGAAAATAGCCGACTAAAAATATAAATCTCCTTGAAAACTGCGACATCAATGCCAAGACTAAACTCCACGAGCTTAATAGTATTCGGGAAATTCAGTGCTCTACTAAATTTTATGGGCCGCCTGTATTTTGCCCGAGTGAGCACGGAACATATCAAGCCTTGTTAATGACGCTTCACTCTCAATTGATACCGTATTAAATACCCAGTGGAGCCTACTCAACCGCATCACAAGAAAATGAAAGTACCGAGTAAAAACCCTCGTGAGTTGTGAGTGAAAAAGTGAGACTGAGTAAAACCGCAAAATAATGGCTTCTCGTGGAAGATTATCTTTAATATAGGTAGGTATTATCTTAGTCCCTGATAAAACATATCCAATGTCTTGTAAGTCATTAAGATAGCATAATTCAATGCGACATGAACATCTGCCAACTCCTATGACCCCTGATTTTATTCTTGAACCTAGTCACATCAACGGTGTCTTATTATAGCTATTTGACCCTAAAAATGACTTCTCATCGCTTAAGGCACCGTAAGAGATGCATTTAGGACCATTTTTTTGGACGTAATAATTATAGGCCCGAGAATCAGTAAATATAACGGATGCACGTAATTTTTCCCCACTTCTAAGATTAAGGCAAATCAAAAAAGTCAACTTCAAATAGGTTGGAGAGGGTTGTGGATGGAAAACTATAGGCGCGATTTAACTTCACGTAGGAGCCGCTTAAAGGTCTGTCCGATGGGTTACTTGTTGAGGTCGCCTTATAACAACGCGCGGCAGCCGAAACCACCTCCGCCCTCGCATCCACCCTTCACAGCATCTTCAATCTCCGTAGAAAACCCTTGATGCACACGCCCCCCGAAGGGGCCGCAAGGGGGCGTGGTCCCCGACGAGACGGATCTTGGGAGGGGGTGGAAAGAGAGAGGGCCCTGGAAGGAACACAGGCCTCGACCCGGACTCCCCTTTTCCATCCAAACTTGAAGGGTACTTATGCACTATATAGGCACTTATATACGGCGTGCGTGTGAGACAATTCCCTCCCGGGGAAACCTCGAAGCCTCGTGGGCATTAGGAAGGGAGTAGAGGCTCAATCACCAGCACTCATCACTCGCACCTGAACACCCTTCTTCGAGGTGGGCCCGAGTCTCCCAAGAGGCTCACGGTACATCTTGGTGTTATTTGGTCGATGGCACGGATAAGATGCATTAATTAGGCTATCACATCTTATGACGGCTAACTGTTCATGTCTCTCACTCTTCACGTTTCCCATCTTTTTCACATCTCCTTTTTCCTTTCTCAAAATCAAGAAGACTATCTATCTATCTCCCTTGACTAAACCGAAAATCTACCTCCTTTAACACAAGTACAACTGAGGTTTAACTTAATACTGTGGACTGATTACATGAAAATAGTGTGGAAGTTCTTATTTTACCCATGGGAAAACGAATGGCCTCAAAATGCCCAGAGTAAGAATTTTATTAGGCCGACCTATATTTCAAATTATAGTATCACTCTCATGGTATAGGAGTTACGGACAGCAATGTTTATAGAGGTAAAGTTTCTTTGGAGAACTTGTGAAGTAGAAGATATGTTTAGGGAGAGTTTTTTAAGTGGAGATACCTCACCTTCTTTTTCCTCCAGTCGATGATTATCCCCTCCCGCATATAGCGGACGATTCCTAACCCTCCCCCGCCCTAGGGATAAAGCTTTGATGAGAACGTCGATTAAATAATATCTCATTTATGAACGATAGAAAGATGTCAGTTTACTTCCTTGATATCCTTAACCTAAAATATAGTATTGACCAATAAATATGTACTTCTAAAAGCTGAATTTGAGGAATGTAAAATATCGATGCGATCGTGCTGCGAGCTGACACGCCGTTTTAATTCTTACTCATTAGATCATTTTTTATGTTCAGGTCTGTTTTTCAGAGATACAAATGCAGGACTTCAATCGCTTCCGTGAACTTTTGAAACTTTTAGAATTTTCACTTAACTTTTTCAATGTTTTCTTCATACTCGCTCCTTTTCTGGCCTTGGGCTACGATGTTTATTCAGTAGACAGCGAATTGCCATTAGTATTCGGTCCTGATATATTAACATTAGCATCGGATGTGGCCTCCGGTTACTAGTAACGCAGATCCTTAAACAATTGGGAGGAAATGTTATCAAAATGAAACTCCTTGGTGACTTATGAAGGAACTTATGGTGAAATTCCGGTCCTCTTCGTACGATAATTATGTATGAGGACTCTGAGGAAATTTAAGTACTTACAGGGGAAAATACTGGTTCACGTAAGATTTTGAACAATGCATGAACTAAAAATGTAAATCTCCATATTAAGCCTTAGAGTTTGAAGAAATTCATCACTTTAAGTTTGTATAAAAAGTATCGGTAGCAATTTTTTCCGGACATATACGAGAAGTGCTGAATCAAGACTTTCGGTTCAGCGTGCGCATGATCGCAGGTAGTATTTGCATTGATCTGGGCTAAACTCGTCCCGAAGGTCTTGACGGGCGACCAAGAGCAGAGTCGAGTGTCCACTTGCGAAGACCATCTTCAAAGGCATCGCGACGATTCACCAAACCCCTTGCAGTCCCGACTTGGCACCAGCAGATTATTTCCTATTCCCAAAAATGAAATCCTCCCTCAGAAGACACCACCCTAAGTGCCGCCAAAGAAGCTCGCACGCGGTCCCTTAAAGACCTTCCGGAATCCGCCTACCAGGGCTTAAGGTTGCGGAAAAGCCGCTGGCAAAAGTGTGTCGACGCTAAAGGGATCTTTTCCGAAACTATTCCCTATACTTTTTATACAAACCATGTATTATCACATTCATGGACCAATGGCGTACTGCAGATGGTAGGATATTTATACACAGAAAGCAGGCAAAAGGAGCCATTCTTAATTATTACTATTAGCTGTAAACTACAAGCTTTGGGTAATTTTGGTTGTATTTATGGCTACTTGTGTTACGCAGAGCTGCACCAATAAGATCTAACTAGAGTCGCACAAAATATACTTAGACAACTTGCTACGTGCCACAAAAGCTCATTCTTTAGCTCTGCATACATTTTACCGCCCTTAATTGTATTAAAAATACTTATTATTTTCCTTCCTCTATCTCGCTTTCCCAGCATTATCCCCTTTACCGCCGCTCACAGTTTTTCTTAAAACCACTTGTCCTGCTTTGAAGTTATCTCCACAACCCTCTTCCACTACAATACCTAAAAATTTCAATGTTAGTTTTCCTTTCCGTATATTTTATTTTTCCAAATTTACACACAACTTGAAAACCTACAAATTAAGCTCACTCTCGTGCCCCCACAACCAAGTTTGCGAGACTTACAAAACTAGGTTCTGTATTTAAGCTTCTACTGGTCTTTCATTTACGTCTTTAAGAATGGTACGTGTCTTCAAATTCCGCCTGGTGTAGTGATTTTTAAATAACGCCTTCATTCGTTTCATTAAAATCATGCTATTAATAATACGTTCCTGAAAATTAGTAGCGCTTCACGAGGGATTTCGACTGTACAGAGACAAACGTTCTATGAGAGGCATGCTCATCCTACGTACACCACAAGGAAAAGTAGCGACGAAGTTTGAGAAAGATGAGAAGTACTTGCGTTTCTCTCATATTTCACCACTGGCATGTCACATCCCATTATCATCATCGACTTTACGTTTCGACCAAACAACAACACCTCCAGACGTGGTTCGCCGAGATAGTCTTGAGGCCCTTGAGGGAGGCGACCGAATGAACAATACACGCGCTCCCAAGACATTCCTCCCTCGCACAGGCTGGTCGAGCGAGTCCCGTGTCTGCCGTGCTCTGGTGTGAGTAGAAGGGAAAGGGTCGTGGAGAGGGGGATGAGGAGGCAGGAGTGAAGAGTCCACGGGGACCACGAAGGCGGAGCGTCTGGGGGATGAAGGTGTTGTTGAATAATGAAAAGGGAACCAAAATAGAAAAAAAGAATATATGGTCTGTGAATAAGGGGGTTGAGAGGAAGAGATGGGCTCATTTGCCACCTCTGCTCTTTAGGTCGCATGAGTTACGTGCTCGTCCTCATCTCCCCCCGTAACTTAGCCCTTCGGGTTGGGCGAGGTGGTGGACGGCCGGGATGGTTCCGTCCTTCCTCCGGGGGGGGAGGAGCGAGGGACATTTCCTCGAGAGCTCACTCCCTCCCGAAAACACCTTACGGGCCCTTAAACGCCCTCACTATCACCCGAAAGAAAAAAAAAACTCCTCACGGAAACGCAGACGAGAGATCGGAGGCGGGGAGGAGAGCGTTGGGACCGAGAGGACGACAGGGAAGGAGAAGAAGGTTCAAGAGCTTTCGCGGGCGCCTGCGTTGGCTTGGGTGGTTTGCGACGGCAGAAGATGGAACGTCGCATGATAACCATAGTGGGACAATTGCGATGCAACTCTCCACACTCTTAAAGAAAATGATGAAGCGGGGAGGAAGTACTTCACTGCGAGCACCGGCAACCGGAAAAGCATGGGCACGACGAAATTACATCTTTAATACTTTTGACAAGTGTTCTCGGCGAGATTGTGAAGGTGACTTGGCAATTATTTGAGGTGTGTAGGGCAAGACAATCGACTAAGGTTTTGCCGAAGATACATCATTAATTGAAAGTACTACCTGGGCATAATACTCCGGGTCACAAAGTTCAGTATGATCGCTAATTACAGACGAATTTAAAATAAGTTATAAATATTCATTCATCAGAATAAATATTCCTTATCAGATTTCAAGAAACTGCGGGAGATGCCGCAACAGTAACTTTTAACGGAGTCATCCGCTAACATGCATTTCATTGCAACAATTTCAGAGCGTCAAAATGATTCGCCCCGCTCATCCTGGTCCCGGTCAAGGCGAATGATTTTTACGCTCTGAAATTGTTGCAATGAATTCCTTAGCAGGTTTTTAAGAGTTGAATGGAGTAGGGGGAAAAGGAAGATACAAGATTATCGGAAAATAAAGAGAGACAATATGTACGGAGGAGATATTGAGCTATAAGCTCTGAATGTTGGTCTGTATGAATGGGATTCTGGCCTGCTAAATAAGTGGAAAAAAGGAGACGAGCTTGAAAAGATAGGAGAGGGTATGATCGGCCAAGTTGTGATGAGAATGAAAGGACAAATACTTGAAGAAAAAACTCAACCCTACGCTTAAAAGTTCAGTATTATGCAATAGTACTGAGGACTCTGACATAGCCTATCTATAATCGAAAGATGTCCTAAAATACACTTACTAAAAGTTAAAAGTCTCAGCGTTTAAATTTACTCTGAATGTGACAAGATTTGCACGTTCTACGGATCTGCTTCTTGTCAAAATCAGTGACTGACTATTTTCTTAGATATTTAACACCGGAATTAACTTGAACAAATTGTCGTTATGAAGACCTTAAGTAGAGAATTTTTAAAGTCGAATAAAATAAAAGTAACAAATGCATAATTTCCCCACTTTGTAACATTTTGTTTCTCGAGAAATTCATTAAATGTTACAGAGCTCACGACTCGATAATTAGTTATGTACGTTCCTACACTTGAAAAATGAACATGAGGAAAACCCATGCAAAAGAAATCAAGACGATAAATTATCAGTATTTGAAGTTTTATTTTTTCTTAACACATGAGAAA
The DNA here is from genome assembly GCA_037158775.1 of Hetaerina titia. Classification (NCBI taxonomy): domain Eukaryota; kingdom Metazoa; phylum Arthropoda; class Insecta; order Odonata; family Calopterygidae; genus Hetaerina; species Hetaerina titia. Next base: position 58,544,667 of record CM073771.1, read on the forward strand.
AATCAGACAGCCAATTTTAGATTATTGTACTGTGCACGGCCGGAGGCATAAAATATTTATTTCGCATCCAGAAGTGACAGCATATTACCAGAAGACTTCCGTTGACATAAGAGATGAAATATCCAAACAAGTCAAAACATTTAATATTCGTAAAACACGATCTGAGTGAATTAATGCTTTATGTATTTGGAGGAACGGTTATGGAGGGAGGGCGAGGACTGGAGGCCGTAAATAAACAACAGAGAACCAGGAAGGAAGCAAGGAGTAAACTGCCGGGAATTCATAAACCATCGGCAATAAGACGAAGGTAATTGGCGTCGATAGAGTACACTCCGAAGTGAAAAATCACCTCACCAGAAAAATGAGGAGAAAAGAAAAAAATACGCGAGGGGGACCTCTTCACCTCTGGCGTCAGCATGTGCCGATATTACCTCTTAAAGTGCGATTCTTTCCACTGGCGAACCCATCAGCTGGCATCACTAAAAGGAACGGCATGCCCTGGCGGTCCTGAGGCGGAGGAGGTGGAAAAAACACGCCAAGGTGGGGGCGGGGTGCAGAAAAAACACGTGGATGGGTTGGAAGCGAATTTACACAGGAGGGTATCCGTTGTTGCTGCGTCCAGTTAGAAATCGCAATTTGAAGAGGGACAAAAGAGAGGGAGGGAGATGGGTGGATAGGTTGCACGGGGGGGGGGGGGAAGGGTGGACAAAAAAATAGGGGACTGACCCTCTGGCCGGATTCGCCTCTTCCGGGTGGCGTCAATCCATCAATTTGTGACCCGCGCTGACGGCGGCGACCCCTCACGGAGCGCGCGCCCATTACGTCATTCGGGGCGGACATCTGCGCGCACTAGATGCGCCGCGAGAAGGGACGCACTCATTCGCGGGCTGAGGGCCACCAGTCATGTGACGCGATCTCTTGGGAAGGGTGCGGCGGTGAATGGAGAGAGACAATTTGATGAAGAGGAAGGTCTTTATGGAAAGAAAATATTGCCTTGGACGCGTTGGACTAAGGCTGCATGAAAAATTATGGATACGATCAAAAGTTTTGCAGGTGAATTCGTGACAAAGTGAGATCTGGCAGAATTATCCCTTTCATCCTGAAGAAATTAACAGCCGGACTATTGATTGTATTCTAAAAACATCCTTCGACCACTTCGACATTGGGTAATGCTGTCATATTAAGGCAATCGATGTTTCCATGCGACAGACATATGGGCAGTGTGAGTCATCATGATAAAATACGCTTTCCAGAATTCAGGATTCGCTGAACACTGATTAAATTTATGGTAACTTACCCTATCCGATAGTTCGTGAGAATATGAGGCATTAACTACAATTTTAATTCAATACGTGTTTTGTAAATGTTAAATTTTTCCCTATAATCAATATAAATGTAAATCTAAGATTTGATGATATTTTCACGAACACGTCTCTCTCGACAGTTTTAAGCCCAATTACTTTTAATGCAGACAGCCATTAATTTAAGGAAATTATAAGGGGTGGATAGAGAAAAAATATTGAACAAAAATGTTTTAATATTCACCATAAAACTTGTCCCCAGGCCAAAATAAACATATTGCGTTCAGTACCTTTGAGATTACGTTCCCTTATGTCTTCATTCCTATGCATCATCCGTGAAACATTTACCGTCTGCATTTACTATCATCAGCGATAAACTAAGGGAAGGTATTTCCAATAGTAACCAATATTTCCTCTAACTACTACTTCGGTAATCACACTAACCGTTTTACGCAGGCGACCGTAAAAGAAAAACAATGCATCCCTCCCCGTGAGGCAATTACATGGCCGACAAAATGACAAGCCGCCTTTCCTTTAGCATCGAGAAATCGGTACCAGCTGTTGAAACACGCGGCCTTGACAAGGTTATGTATAGGAAAGTCGACGGACCGTGCACATCGGTAAAGAGTGAGCGCTAATATATACATATATATCCCTCTCTTCCGAATCAAATATTTATCGAGTTCCGCCACCCAAGGAAGCAAAATGAACGGCTTAGCCTAACCGCAAAAGATAAATGTGTCAAGGCCCGGGCGATGGAAGGATTTTCGCATTCGACCGGTGGAGGAGGAGGAAAAAAATACACGCGCGCCGCTTCAAAGAAGTTCGCTCTTCCTACAGAAATTATGGAAATCGTGCTTTTTTCCAACGATCTCCTTTTGACTTGCGTGTTCTGTGACTGGCGACGTCCCCCACCGTCTTTCATCCATCTCACCGAAACGTGGAGGATCAATTTTCTTAGCGTTTCCCAATCTGGGGCTGAATTATTACTCCATTCGAAAAACATAATGGGCAGTCAATATAAACATAATGGGCAGTCAAGCGCACCTTCGGAGATAAAATAAATCCGGGAGGGGTTCATGGACCCTCGTCCCTCGGAAATTATTGTCCGGTTCCAGAGGAAGGAGTCGAAAATATGATGTTGACTGGACCGTAGAAGACGCAACACCAGATCTGAAAACAATTGATTTTGAGTTTCGACATTGAAAGCAGCAAGCCAAATGTTTTGAGTTACCAAACGAATTTCTCTTGGTATTTTGAACAACTATACTGATTGGGACGCCTTCATAAAACGTACCGTAAATACTTTCATGAGTCCGTATGGGACAGCATCAAACAATTAAAACAGGATGCATCCGAACGGGGTAATCATACTCTCGATCAAATATGCACGGTTTTGAAATGCACAAATACCTGGTAAAATTCTTACTACTCTTAATTTAAGCATCAAAGTTCATACATTTTGCATGTTTTCAACATGAAGACGTGAATTCCATCCATAATGACATGAATGAATTGATTTCGGTTTCCGGTGTTACAAACTGTAACGATTACATCTGAAACTCTCTACTTAAATAGTCGCTATTTACAGGAAGCACACGACATCTAATTCAAAGACGACTTTCAAGATTCCCGCTAACAACTTGGAAACCGCGACCGTCGTTGACCAAACGTCTCGTCACGTTAAAACCGAGATAATTCAACTGCGTGGCCTCAGGGATAAACGTGCAGATAGATTTTTCGAAATAATTTAATCCCGACTGATCACGTGCGTTGGTCTCAAGCAGAGTCCCCTTGGACGAAGCGAACCGATAGCTCCGAACGCGATTTCGCCTCCAGCACGGGCGGTAGCGACCTTCGCATTACGAAGGCAAATGCGCTAGCCTCTTTCTCTCCCATACACACACACGCGCACTCGCGCATACCCCACGTTTTAAGAAGAATCCTCATTATACGGCGACGACGCTTTTTCGGACCGTTCACTCCGTGTCGACGGAGGAGGAGGGTGATTACCCCAACTCGATTCACTCGATCACTGACATCGCAGGGTGCCTCGTATGCACGGCTTCCACCGAAGGCAGCCGGTCCCGAGAGTGGCCACGGGAGGAGGAAGAAGGAAGGCGCGTCGAGAGAGAAGGAAGCTTCAAGGGGTGGGAGAAAAGGAGAGAGAGGGAGGGAGAGAAGGAGAAGGATGAGGGGAGGGAACGAGAGGAAGACTAGTGAGGCAGGAGGAAGATGGAAGGGGGTGGGTGGTGAGGGGGAACATTTTTCCACGGAGTGAGCGAGTGCCCGGGGCGAATGTCTCTCTCTCTCTCTCGTGTGTTGAAGGGACGAGCTGGGAGAGAGCGGCAGGGGGGAGGGAGGGGGGCAAGAAAAAGAGAAGTCGAAGAGGGGAGGGAGGGAGACGTAGCTGGTGCTGGAGGAGCGAACAGGTGGAGGAGCTCTTTCTCTCTCCTCGGCGGTAAACAACCCGAAGGGAGGAAGGAAGGCGAGCTTGCATCCTTCCTCCGGCCCATCCATCCACGGGCTCGAGTCTTTCAGCGCGGGGAGCATGCGCCGCCATGAAATATATTGGTTTCCGTGGATACACAATGTGTAACGACGGCCCTGATAACGGACAAGTCATAATTGAACGGTCAACCTTCCTCACTGGTTAGTCCAGTGTAGTCGGCGAAAGCCAAAGGTCGTGAGTTCGAATTCCGCCCGAGGCACACCGTGTGTGTTTTCACGATTGCGGATAAATGTACCGTCGTCGGCGTAGCCATCTAGAAGACATGGTCGCCATAATATTTATACCAGAATAGGAGGATGAATAATTAATTTTTCAATAAGTTGAATATACAAATAAAATGAGGACATGCGCATCAAATATATTATTTAAACAGAAGTTAGCACTTTAAATATGCTAAGAATTCAAAATTATCAATATTCTTTTGCGCTACGGCCTTTGTAAGAAAACTCAGTCATGGTTTGGTACATGTGTGTGTTTACAAATATATATTATTATATTTAATACAAATGTATTGTTTTTATAAATACATGTATACTTATATAATTTGATAGTACATATGAAAGTATTATAACGCTCCAAAAACCCCTTGCAAGATGCTCTTAAACTTACCCTGTAGGGTAAGATGTGAGATTCAAATCATGAACCTACGGGTGGAGAATTGCCAATGAATGAATGAATTTGCCAAATTATTAAAAACCAGCGTCACCAACGGGGTCAAAGTTCGCTCGTATCATTATTCAACTCCTTAGGCAACAAGCAAAAGACTTGTTCGTATTTTGCTCGTTGCTTTCGAAAGTTTTCGCTTTGAATATTTCGTATTGGATATAAATTCAGACGGGGAATTGTGACCAAACAAACTAAATTATGATAACACTTTGTGTGAGCACTAGTTTAAAATAAATTTAGCAATAATTAAGTTTCGAACGAAGGACTCATGCAGTTCTCAGAAGTTAATGCCTATAAAATTTACTCTCAAAGGAAACGTTTTTTTCACTGTGGGAACATGTGAAACTCCTAAGCGGCATATGCCGTGAAGATCGACCACCCACTGCTATATTCCCCGTTCCAGCCCCCAAGAGGAAAAGATTGTTTGCTGTTCTTCGGCGTCTTCTCTGAAGATTCTCTCACCAAATGCGACGCATCTCGCAGTAGACGGACCCTTGTCCACATAGCTCGGCGGTGAATGGTATACAAATTCAAAATCAGAACTTCGAAAAAATTTTTTCAGCAACCATTTAGGTACGAATGTACTCAATAGACATACCTAATGAATTACCAACTAATATGGGCATAATACTCCACTATTAATGGTATTGGAACTATAAAGTTTCAAGTCCCATTTATGTTTTACATTAATTAAAATAAAGTGGAGAGCGAACCACACTCGCTAACCCTGAAAGACGAACCAAGAAGGCTTGATTCCTAAGTGGCTGTGGCAAAATTTACCATGCCTTGAACAATAGTTTGCTGGTTAAAGTTATAATACCCCTATCTGCGTTTTATTATTCTACCATGACATCACTATTAATATAGTCGCACACTATAGGATATTGTGGGACTTCTATGTCCTTCAACAATAATTTACTCGAGGGGAAAAGTTATATGTTCAAACAAATTCAAGCCACAGAAACGGAAGCAATGCACGGAATTCATGAGCCCTAATAAAAGGAACAGGCCTTTTGTGACTTGGGCGTGACCTTGGGTGTGGGTCCTTTAAGATAGACACGGAGAAAATGCATGATACAAGTTTATTTAAGCAAATTAAATTATCTACCAGTGTTGAACACACTTCATTGCAGGAATTTTCGGAGTCTACCCCTTGATTTTGGGTCTGGCATCATAAAGTTGATTCTTGTACTGATAACCTATTCTGAGAAGCATGGATGAAGTAACGAATGAAAACTAAATTTAACCCTGTGTCTCTACTGAAATCTCCGAAATCATACTGAGCTGATTTCATCAAAAAATACCTCTTGTTGCACAGGGAAGTCCAAACGTAGCCATCATGCACATATACGCAGGATGATAGCTTAATAAGTTACTTATTTCTCATTCGATTGGAACTCTTGACTTTGACCTCAAGTCCTTTCGTTTAGATAAGGCCAGCGGCACTCGTTGATTCCCCGTGCATTTCTCATCCGCGGAGATATGTTTCCCACGTCTTATTTGCTCATCCCACAAATTAATGTGAATATATCGCATATGAATTTCTTTGAGGAGCGATCTCTTGAAGAGAACCCGTTAATCCTTTGGGAAAGAATTGAAGGGAACACCCTTTTTCCCACTTCCCTTATATGGGCAGGGCTTTTAAAGTTTCATCGAAAGAACTGTCGTATCTTCTTCATTGTCCTCTTCATTCAATCTCGCTTCCAAGCGGAGGGATGGAGTTCCAATAAAACTTCTATCATCATATGGGCTTTAACTTGTTTTCTTAAGTTAAGAAGGGTGGATATTTGTATAAGAAGAAGTAGTAATAAGCTCTGTCAGCGCAAGCCAAGAGTTTGGGAGAAAGGATGTGAAATTCTTCGATTTCATGAAATTCCTGCCGGGTTCCCGGGCTTCCGAACCTTGGAAGTCCGCCCGAAGGGCTATACGGCACTATAAACATGTGTTTAACGGGAGTACTCCCCAGATAGAAGATTTGTTAGGTGAACACGAAGGCGACCAGCTGGGCTCTGTTTCGTAAGGCTAGGCATATGAAAGGAACGTGAATTTCTATTTGGACTGAAAGAAGAAATCTGAATATTTTATTTCCATGAACGGAATGCATTTTCAAAATACAATTGCATTTGAGGCATTCCACAATAATAAATCTTACTATTCATCTTGTAAAGACTTCTATGTTGTTTTGGTGAAGTTATGAATGCTTTAATTTTCCAGAATATCCCTTCTTCGAGTCAAGAATATACATTGTAGAAAGTATAATCCATCCTTCAAATGACGCTACCTATTTTAAAAACGGAGAAGCGATACGCCAATAACAACTCATACAAGAAATAAAAACAGGAGAAATGATTTCGGGTGAATTACGCACCCGCATTAAGGGTGATGAAGGAATTTTGTTTACGGAAGTTGCAAAACCACACTGTAAAAACTGCTGCACAATGATGAGCTTTCTTGGCTTCTAGTCTTCCAAAGGTTGCCAACTAACTAATCTCTAGAAGTAGGTGATGTAGATTTTTGCAGGTTTCAACAAAGGGACGAACTTCACTAATTCTCCGAATGAGACGCTATGACTGGTTGACAGATTTATAATTTTTCTGTACCTATACAAGCGAGGAAATTCATGCTTATCGATTTTTCTGAAACGAAATATCAGCATCTTTACTGACCCTATACACGTTTCAAAAATGGAGTACATATCTGCTCATTTGATGTAGAGTAGGTTGCTGGATTGGGTTTTGTTTGGAGCAACAAAATATTTATTTGATAGTTGTTCCATCCAAAAACCTACCTTAACCGGTAGATTACCTAGTAAAATCTGCTCATTAGGTTTTTCCTGGAATATCACTCATTATTTCCGACAAAATTTTTAAAAACTTGTTTTTTTAATAAAGATATTTTTTATACACAGCAGAAGTCTTAATTACCCTACTTGTAGTCGGAAATTAACTAAATTTCCCTAAAACTTATTTTTTACAACGTACGAGGACGCGGTGAGAATAAAACACAACTGCTATGCCTGGATTTATACAGCTTTTAATATCCAGCCTTTAAATATATCATTAAATTACCATGAAGAAAAATTTTAATTAACACACCCAAGGTGTCATTTATCTTAGACGAAACCGCTTTATGTATTCTAAGTAGCAACGCACGAAAAAATGCATTTAAAAGGACTTAAATTTTATTTTAAAAGTGCAATTTTAAGGAATTGAATTTATTCCTGGCTTAAACTCACGTTCAATGATGGAAACCGTACATTTTTGCAAAAATATCAGAAAGGAAAGTTAAATAGAATTTACTAGAAGCAGATACATACAAAAAAACCTGGACAAGGATGAAGGCTTTATAACGTATGGCAAAACTATTCACCGAAGGCTAATATATGTAAATACCGATTTTTGCGGTGGAAATTTGATTAAACTTATTTGCCAGTCGTGTACTTTACAGGGGCAGGTTCGGCAACTTGTAACATCGGCGACCGGCGAGATGTTTGTACCACAGCAAAAACACTTCATATTGGGTGATGATGAACTGAATTATTCCTCCTGGCAGCATGAGCATGCGTCTTTTAATGGACACGGCGATAGGGCACGTAAACACGAGCACGGCGTGGAGATGGCAGCGGCATGGAATATGAGACAAACGAAATGCGGCATGGGCAGCAGGGGGTGGAGGCGAGGCATGGCACGGACGAGATAACAGCACGAAAGCATGGGCCAAGTGTTGCTGCGTCTTCCTCACTCCCGCGTGATCCGTGGAAACGATCACGAATGCCCGGTGAGTTAGAGTTCCTGGAGCGTGGCCGCCACAAAGAAAATAAAGGCGACCAAAGTTCACGGCCTTAAAACATCCGACGCTCATTTCAATGTGACTTACGAAGATGGGACTCGATTCAGAAAGAAAGGGATTTTAATGGACGATTTCACGAGGAGGCGATGGTGAGGCACATCAAAGTGACGTTTCACGAGAAGCCTAACGCCGTTGACGAGTGCCGACACCACGATGCGAAATGCCATGTATTGCATTCAAAACTGACATTCAGGCGCGAAGTGCCCTTTTTTTTTAGTCCCATATATGTTTGGTGGGATTGGGCGGGTGTGATGTGCAAGACATCTAACGCTATGAACAATGAATTAGCAAAAGAGGTCGTTGAACGTTTCAATGTGCGATGGCGTAGATAAGGAATGAACCGTCCGTTCTCATGAATGTGGATTGCCCCGCACATTTCTCAATTTAACGAAATACTTATACGCCAATCATTTACAATAAATTAAATCCGAATTTGAATTTGATTGGTTGAAACATATATCATGCATTCCTAATTAGTTCAACGCAAGGTGCTTAAGCTCACAATAATTATGATATTTTTCCAAAGATTGTTCCTCCCGTTTATTTTCATATATTTTATAGTGTCTTAGGTGGTGTTGCGTAAAGGTTAAAATAGATCTAGTTAAATATTTATATTTTTCATTAAACATAATATACTTTAGTCACTATTAGTTTTGAGGTTACAACGCAAGATTACGCCTATGTACCCTTAAATTTATTCGCAAAATAATGGGCAGTTTTTGCGCATATACAATTACCTAGTCGATTGCGTCATTAAAATTTAACACATATCGATAGTATTGCTGTTATTTTACTGCCAAAGAAAAGTGATTCAACGTAAACGTTCAAATTTAAAATTATGGAAAAATGATTTTTCCAGCGATAGAATAAGGCGGTCAGGTAACTGAGGTGTATGCTATAGGGTATCGACTGAATTATTGGCCAACCCCTCTAGTACTTTCTGCATCGATTGATTTAATCACATCAGCGCTCCATATTCATTACTATTTAATCCAGAGTCCTTACTTCAAAACGTGAAATCATTGTTAGTGAAATCTCTACTTGAGGAATTGTGTATCGCAATTTACCGTATTACCAGTATAAAGGATATGTGTGTCAGGTATACGAGCTGGCCGAAAGTAATACCTGAAGAGAATATCCCTATAAATTTAAATTACTTTGCCCTCGAACAGTAGGATGACCTAAAAGTACAGTTATCAACCAGAAGGTCGGTTTGATATGTGAGATAATTTATATTTTCCAGGAAGATGTATAACCCAAAATATCACACAGCTTAGATGAAGGGCTCATGGTGCCCAGAAGCATCCAGACCAGAGGGTGCGATGCCTAGGATAAAGGCATAAGAAATAATGTTAGCACAACCGGGGCCATTCGGAATCGGATATCTGGTTTACGCGTTAGAGCCGCCAGAGGACAAAGAGATATCTGTCGAGCAGAATGAATTTTATTTAGTCCATCAGCTCTGACAGACAAGGGTAACAGGATGTCCACACAAGATTTGAAAAGGCTGTGGACAAGGACTGTGAACAGGATGAGACACGAATGGGATTTCTGGAATGGAGATAACGAAAAGTTTTCCACATCCATAGGAGGGTGATAAAAAAATTAAGAAATACAAAGAGGCTTGAGGGTAGGAGACCTTGGAGCGCACCGGAAGGTGGGGGAGTGTTTTGGGGGGAAGACGGGAGGAGTGGTTTAAGGCATGATAGCAGCCGAGACTCATAGACCACCACCCTCGGCAGGCAGACTGCACGCGCCGAAAGGGATGGCAGACGGAGCCCTCCCCATGGTGTGAGGGCGCCGGAAAGGTAAGCGTCGTACTCGACATAGTGACGAAGGACGATGGAATTTTGGGGAAAGGATCCGCTGTCAAAGGGAAGACCGATCGAATGAAAGAGTATGGCCAGACGCGTCGCCAGGAATGCAAGTCGTGGTCGGGAATAAAAGACCGGATGGAAAGAAGAGAAGTTTCGTGAAAAAATGAAAGGGGATCAAATGTCTTTATTATTTCTTGGGTGAGATACCCTTGATGAATGAATACGGAACTGAGAAACGATAAAATATGCACCATGATGGGGCGACAAGATCTAACTAAACTCTAGGGTAATGGTAGCATATTTCATTCAAACGGCAAATATGAGCCCCATTCGTAATTACTAGGATACTTACTCCAATAGTACGTACTTACTTACTAATTTCTACGTTATATGAACGTTAAAATTACACGACAAAGGCACACTAAACATATTCAATTGAATAATTAATAAATTGAGAAGTATCAGGTAATCCTTCCGTGCAATAACTGCGTTTAAAAATGTAAGGACTCTTTCATAACCAATCCAGATACGATAAAATACAATTACTTAATTAATTATTTTTTGTATGCTTTATAAAATGTCTCGTTTAGATAATAATTCAGTTTGTCTACATTCCAAACCGGCCATTCCACAGAAACATGTTCGCTCTGGCACTGTATACTGAAATTATTTCTTAATTTCAAAGTTTTAGAAGTCTTGGACAAGTTATTGCAATTATTTCCGGCCATTGAAGAGATGATGACCAACACTATGAGGAATGAAGGCGTGCGGTAGATGAAATTAAGGAAACCACCTCATAAAAGGTAAGATACAATTCTGCAGTCCGCAAAATTATGAGGTGCATTAAGGGAAGTAGAGGAAAGTGAATGAATGTATTCTCAGACAAAAACACGCTTCCAGAGTGACGAAGATGCTAAGAAATTCGCGCGTCGTTCCATCGCATTACTGCCTTGTCATTCTCTGCCTTATTTCCTCACGGAATGGATCAAAAAACCTAAGTGACAAGCTGGAGCCGGAAGATCATAATGACAGGTGTAATAAAAATCGAGGACCAAATTCACCTGTCATTACTTAGTCGACTGCAAGGTGAAATTGGTAAAAACGAAGTTGGGGTTGCTTTCCCTAAATTCTGTTGCCACAAGTTATCCACCAAAAATTCCAAGAAGAATAGTTGTAAGAATGCCTAGAAAACGGTGCTTCACGGAGATCAATATCGTACAGGAAATTTCTGACACAAATTCAATTAAATGCTGCATCAAATAAAGTAAGTATGTACATGTACATCAACGTGCTTGTACATGTATATTGGACATTAACATCCACATGTATAATGGCCCAATTGATCACCATATGATGACTTTAAAGACTACTATACAATTTAAGAGACATACGATATGTTTAAAGATTCGAAACACTGGATTGAAAAGTTTTTATTAAAGTATTTGCATTTAACTTAGTTCGTCAATGGAAAATAATGTTCCCCATTAATTGGGAAATGAAATAAAACTAAATCAGGACTAATAAAATGCGTAAATAGAATCAAAATGAAGAATTTTCACACAATAAGGACATTATGATTGACGAATCTATGAGGCTGGTTTTCAAACGCTATTGAATTTGAATTCAGACACACTTGACAATATATGCTTCAAAAAGTATTGGTATGGGTGAACAAATTGTCACAACTTATGAAGTATACATAATTTCCCCTATTTAAATAGTTTTGACGTTTTACGCACTCCGTACACACATGAAAATCATATATCTGTAATCCAGTAAGACATGTAACTTTAAAACCTGAATAAAAGGATCCCTCGTTCAGTCCCCGGAGGAAATGAGGGTAGATCCGTGAGGTGAGTCAGGGAATCTGGGAAGGACAGCACCCACCTGATATGGGCTGGGACTCGGGTGTGGGCGTAGCTTCATGGGATAAGGTCTAAGAAGAATGCAGCAGCAGAAGGTAGAGTTATGAGGTGGAGTGGGTCGAAGAGCGGCGTGGGGAATGGCAGGAGGGAAAAAGGACAGCTGCTTGAAAACATTTCTCGCCTCCCCTCCCTCAATGGACCCTACTCCAGTGGATATTCGATAAGACTATCCCTGCGTCCTACAGAATATATCGAAATTCAGCTAAGAAAGCATAGTTCACGAGACAATATTTTCACGCAAGATTTTAACAACATTTTCTACGTGCGTGACCGATTTCGAGTCGAGCCATAATATTGGCATATCCGGAGTGAAATTACGAGCTAAGATCTTCCTCTAACACCGAAACTTTAAACTTCCGACTAAATAACGGCTAAATGTGCACTTAATCACAGTTACGTGTTTTGACATGCTACGTTAATACTGAATACATTTATGGCACTGCTTCCCTGATTTAATCAACTGAAAAAATTGTATTTATTCGTCAACAAAGTGATAACGGGAAAACCCAATTCGGGTATTGTTATCAATTGTATCCTACCGGTTTCAGTAGATTTTCGATGGACTTTACCATTGCACAACGATGTATTTGCAAATATAACTTTCCTCTCCTAACCAAAAACAGCCTGAAATCGGACACTAAAGTAAGCGCCCCTTAAGGTCCACATACTTCTTCCCTCCCTTCATTCCCTTCAACATGCCTATCCTGTTCCTTCGCCTTCCTCGTTTGCTAAACGTCCTCCCCTTCATCACAGTCTTCAAAATTCCATTCCCAAGCAAAACTCTCTGAATTCATCTTTCCTACATATCCCAACAAATCGAACGGAGGCAGTACGGATGGATGTAGAGCGTTATCACTGGGAATGGGATGTTGAAAACTGTGACAGAGTAGGACGACGTAAAATTCCAACTCATACCGTGATTAAAAATCGGTATTTTAGAGTTCTCTGCGGTTCTCAATTACACCCTATTTTCACGAAGCATAACCCGTGGACAATTAGTGGTTAGGTTTTTCGGCCTGGATTATTTGATCTTTTCATAACGACAGCTCGTTACTGCCAGAGAAGGTGTTCCAATACTAATACATTGGATAGGAAGAGTCTGCACATCTAATCCGACGACAGAATATATCAAAACCTGGTACACAAATATTTGAATCAAGACGTGTTGAAGAACAATTCGCGTATATAACCGAGCCGAGCAGACTTCGCATCCATAATTTCAATCCACAGAGGATGTTGAGAAGGGCGGTTTCGTTTGAGATGGAGAGGCGATGAGAGGATAAGGAGTTCGGCAGCCGAGAGGAAATGGATAGCACACGAGGGGGTTGGAAACGGCGGGAGGAGCTGGAGCGGGGAGATGCCGTGAACGTGGGTCCGGAGAAGGAAGGGGAGGTAATCCAATCGCCCCCGGTAAACGGAACGCGCTGAAAAACCAAATAAAAAGGAGGGAGAGGCCAGGAGGGTGAAGGATAGAAACACACGTTATTCTCCTCTTCCGGTCTTGGGAGAGGGGACTACTCGGGCAACTGAAAAAGGTTGTGCCAAGGAAGGAAAACTTGTCCAATAAAATGAGGTGTAAAATAACACTCCGTTCAGAGGCATTATGCGCTCAAGAATTCCGATGCATAACGGGCGAAAACCACCCGGTGTTCCATAATCATGGAGTTAAGGCAAGTAAAAGAAAAGGAAGAGGGCCGGCAACGCCTCCCCTTGATGGCTCAGCGCCCGATGCGTTATTAGCGGCGAAATTGGTTGACTAGGAAACAATAACTTGGTAATCAGTGCGATTCACAGGCCGGGTTATTCCTTCGGATTTACAGTACCATGTTCTCCATAGGCGCGTTCGAAAAACGCAATCTGATATAACTCGAAACGCGCAATGAGGCCTGCTGTGATTGAGACGTGGCTTTATCTTAAAAAAAGAATAAATACTGACAAAATCATATTATTTCTTTGACTCAAACGTAATGTGCGGCATTGGATGGGAGAAAAGGTAATTAATAGTAAATGAAACGTTCAGAATAATAATGTCCTATCGCGGTAGGGGTCATGTTCGGGACAAAATTAGTCTGTTGAGTATTCACCCCCTGCCACACACCCTATCGGTGACTTGTAGGATACTCAGATATCTAACAAATAATACACAATCCCTATGAGATGGCAAAGTTTGAAGACAATTTGATACCTGGGGTAAGAAATCTGTGTCCTGGAACATTTGCCTTGAGTGACAATCCTAGGCATTGGGGTGAGAAGAGTATTTCGTCGGAAGTCCCTGGAAGATCATTGAGTCAACATATTCCTTAATAATTACACAGCAGCGAAGACAACGCAAAAGATGTAAAATATAAAACCGGAATAGAAGGCAAGAGAAAAAGGGAATGCTACTCTCATAGCAGTGCACATATCAAGAATCCAAGGTACTTTCCTAAAGAACCGTGAGAATTTCACGGTACCTAGACGTCGGTATCGGCCTCTTGTTTAACAAAACTTACATAATTTGAACATATTAGGGGCACGAGAAATAATTAAGCACGAGTACTACCTAAAATCATTAATTAATGATGTTGCGCGATTTCATATCTTCACAGCACCGTTCCGAAATAGCATCTACTCAGACCATTAATCAACTAACAACAGACACGTTCAATATTCATCGACCTTCGAGGGAAAACCGCGCAGCATTCAGGCAAAAAAAAGCATGCTCTCAATCATTCCATCCATCCCCCAATCGGCGGAGAGGACATAGCAGAAGGACCCGAATCCGGTTCCTGCCTCCTTTATAATACCCGTGCACTACAGAACACTAAGATTTTTTTCAGGATAACTTCTCACGCGGTAGGACCGATGTAAACTTCCTGTCCAGGTCGCACACGTGACTAAGGATCTTTCAAGGCTGTATGGCGAAGAGGCTGGGTGGGTGGAAGGGTACGGCGAGGTGGAGGTGGGTCTCTTAAGTCGACGAGAAGAGAGAAAGGACGGCTGCTTCTTTATCCTCGAACGGGAAGACAGAGCACGCCTTGCCTCTGCATCACCTTGGTTCTAGCGCCCCTAGCTCTCCCCCGCTGCGGAGGAAGTTGATTCAAAGGACGGGGTGGCTCGGTGCTCCTCCCCTGTTTGCTAGAGGGACGCGGGTTTACGAAAACTGGTTACGGATGGGAAAAAACATGGGACAGAATCCGACCTCATCCAATGCAGGTGATGGTTTAGAAAATGAATGACGTGTTTCAGAATTTTATAAAATATCTTTCAATCGCTAAAAATGTTTTTAGAGACACACTCGAAATTTCAGCTTTGATTTAAATAATGGCAAGAAATGAGAATGAATTTTCAGAAATGGACAGAGAGTAGATAAATCACCATACCTTAACCATAAAATTATGCCTCATTTTTGCAAATATTTGATTTCCATTTTAATAAAGGGATAAAAAACAGACATCTGTCCTAATTTTTCTTTAAATTATATCTTCCCTGTCAATACCTACGAGATTAATCTACTATGATGTAAATTTCAGGAAATGATAAGAATAACAAATCAACGCAACACCATTCAACTGACGCAATAGGTATATAAGTATTGCATAATGAAGTCTTTTTTCAAAGACTTCTTTACGTTTTACATGTTATCGTATTCCCTTCATGTTATTCCATGGGGAGAGGGATAATGACAACACTTTTCCGTAAGTGAAGAAATCCAAGAATGAACAGAACGCGACACCGAAGGAGCCAGGGATCAAATCGGAATAATATTATTTTTGGGTGAGACACGTTTTGATACCGCATAGCTTTGCACTTTCCGGGATCAAACACTAATGGAAATCACAATGTTGCTCTCACGTCACTCAAACAAAATTTTAAAATAATTTTCAGGCGTCCGCGTTAAAATTAGCAAAAACGATGACAAGTAAGTTTACAATTTTGGCATCTGGGTCACAAAATGACAAACAGAATGAGGCCATTGGGAACGCGGGGAAGACAAAGGGACGCCCCAACGGCTTTCTAGAATTGTTTAATGCAAAAGGTATTCGAAACCTCAGCATTTACCCACGATGGACTCGCAAATATAACCTTGGATTATGAATACATAAACAATTTTTCATGGGAAAGCTGAACCGCGGGAGGTAGCCTCACGTATATAACTCCACGAGTTGTATTATTACTAAGGATATCTGCATACATGTATGCTCCCGGGAGGCACCCTTGCCGCGAATGAAAATATTGGTTTCTGCGGAGTGTAATTTTCCAATTATCGCCGGAGGCATGGTATATCGGCGGGGTATTAAAAGGGGGGAGCGGACCCCCTTAAAGGGCCGACTGATGGCTCTCAATCACCGAACAAAAGAGCGTCATAAAGCAGACCGTTCACACTCCGCCTACTTTTTTTCCCATGCGGGAGGGAGGGAAGGGGGACCACCGCCACATAAACGTGCGCGATTTGAAGTCCCAGCACGTCCCACACCAAAGCGATTATCTCACTCTCTCGGCCTGGTCGCTGCGAAACTCCAGCGCAAGCTATTGTTACACTCCCTCCGAGAGGGACGGAGGCGGGAAGATCAAAAGAGTATGACGCGGGGGAGGTGGGGAGGGAATAGGGGGACAGAGAAATCGCTCAGTTAAACCAGCACCTAGAGCCAAATTTAACTAAGCATACCATCTTCACTGTGCGAAGAGTTGGCATAAACGTGCAGTGAATTATGTTTACGTCTCTCTTGACTTTTTTTGAAATGGCGATCAACACCAGTCAGAGGATGTGGATGGTTCCCACACAATATCACATAAAGTCGGACGTTTGATTTCGAAGAATAGGATCGATATGACGGTAATGGGACACATTGCCATGTGAAATATTAACAATTTTTCCCGGAAAGTTATCATTTTCGACTTGGGTTTCGAAGTCACTAATTCTTCAGCAATTACTTTACACGGTGTTGGTCAGACGTTTACGCAAGCAGAGTTGTATTAGGTATTATTTGAAGAATTTGAACTTATTGAGCATGCTACTACGTCCGTTAACGATCTTAACTTTCATTTGTAAACAATTGTGATGTAAATTTCTCGAAACCACCACACCGAATTATCTAACAAATCTCAACGGATTCGGAAAAGCCATTAAGGATTATACTAGAATCTAAAAACGTTAATGCGTGCAATAAAAATCACAAAACTATATGTCATTTCAATTAACGATTAAAACAATTATTTTCGTAGTTCCGCACGAAAAACAGGTGGCATGGACATTCCATAAGCTCTGTCACAAAAGAAAATAAATCCTGTTCTGTCGCCAACATGGCATTCAAGCATTCAAAATGTAGTTAATTCAGTCCGCAGCACATCAAGGGTCGGCTATCTACGATTTTTTTTCGATTAAATACTTATTCCACTAAAATTAAGCATTCGATTTGGGACGTTATGCACTTGTGGTTTAATTTATGAAAGATGGGGAAAACTAGAAATATTTTTTTTATTATTTCACGTTGCCCGTTTGACGTACGCGATTTACTAATGCGCAATTTCAGCTTAGAGCGTTTCAATTCAAAGAGAATTATCAATGAATGTATTTGACGCATACTTATCAATATAACTTATCCTGGGGCAATGCCTGGCTATTTAGCCAAATTAGTTACAGTAAAATTGAATGAATTAGGATAACATATATTAACCTCGCAGAGATTAAGAGGGACCTGGTGTAGAGTAGGTTGCTTGATTGGGTTTTGTTTGGAGTTACAAAATATTTATTTGATAGTTGTGTCCATCCAAAAATCCTGTACCTTAACCGGTAGATTACCTAATAATAATATTAACCTCACCGAAAGGCAAACAAATGAGGAAGTACTGGAGATGGTAGGCGAGGAGAGGGATTTGTTGGGAGAAATCCTATGGAGACCGGAACAATTGATGAAAGGCGTATTGAGCGGCAGTGGGATGTTGAAGAAGGTAACAGAGGGGAGAATGTTAGGCAAACGAAGAAAGGACAGGGACAGGATAGGGATACTGGATGGGATGAAGGGAGGAAGGAAGTACACAGGGATGAAAAGGGACCTGATGTAGAGCATGTTGCTGGATTATGTTTTGTTAGGAATCACAAAATATTTGTTTGGTAGTTGTGTCCATCCAAAAACCTACCTTAACCGGTAATATTAACCTCATCGAAAAAGGTAAGTAAAATACAGATTGAAATCAAAGTCGCAAAGGGGAGATTCGGTATCCAAATGACGTCCTCTTTAGAGGAATATTCTGCGTGGGTCAACCGACACTCTTCGAAATTGGCACGTCAGTTTCGTCAACGTCCCAGTCCATTTTTGAACCTAGAACTCATCCTCCTCACCAAATATGGTGGCACCAAGATATTTATTACGCCACTGTTCTGAACTTGCGACACATTATTCATTCAGGAGAGAGAGAGAGCCTGCAAAGCGACGATGCGAACGCGGAGAGAATATTTACGCGAGGCCGGAAACTCTCAGACCCGACTCCTCGACATCGAAGAATCTCACTCTCACTTAATTTCGTAAGATGCATCTTAAATTACACGATTTTTCTCGGCCTTCGTTACTTAGTGCTCCTCGAAAGTGTTTCGAAGAACCAGTGTGCATCCAAGAATTAAATTCACCGATCCCGAAAGAAGAGAGGACAGGGGCGAGGCTGTCTGACCAATAGTTTTCGATACCAAATTTTGCTATACCTGTGCGATACTTTAATATGTCAACTTCGAACGATATTGATGCAATATTCTATTGATATTCATTGCCGCCAAAGAAACAAAACACCTCTCGCGATTTTAATGCCATGTATAAGTGTTAATATACAGGAATATTCCATTTCTAATATTGAACCTACGTTGTAAAAGATGTTTTCATACGTGTAAATATCTACGAAGGACATTTGTATATACAGGAAAATATTCATTGTAAAGAGGCGCATCTTATAAATTTCAAGTCACCCGGCAGAAATGTAAATCCAACCTACGATTTAGAATGTTGTTCAATACTGGCAGATCTACACAATTGCGAAATTAAAATGACATCGAAATGAGACATCCGAATCAAGAATGATGCAAATACCCATGCAAGACACGATTTATGAATTCAGCAATTCCACCATGAATCATCCTGCCTCATAAGACTTCAATACAACATCAAATTAAATGTGAAATAACAAAATTAGCGTTAGTGAATGACATGTGCATGGCTGTTTTTTCCCAAATTAGGCTTTGATGTGAATGAAAAATTATTAAAAAATGTGAATGAAAAAAATATAAAAGAAAAAATATTTATTGATGTACATGTAATACTATAATTATTTATTATCCGCCAATTACAATTTCTACTTTGCAGGATTAACTGTCTAAGCTAGAGTATTTTTCTTTTGACTGCTTTTATAATCTCTACACGAAGTTACTTTGAATTGAATTTACAATTTATATGATGACATGAACATATCGATCTCAATTTGACCGTAACAGTTGCTTATTCTAAAAAAAAGCTAAGTGCAGGAGGTGTACTAAGAATTTTAATGGCTATATGAGAAGTAAACAGAGATTAAACAGAGGTTTCATATCCTAGCAGTGGAAGAAATCCCTTGCCTGTTTGATAACAGCCAATTAAATACTTTTCTGATTAGGCTATATTTCGTACTACTAAGCGTGTTAGTTGATAAAACTACGTTTTATACTGTCTCCCACTCGTCCGCTCACCCGTGAGGGCCACCGCTCGGAAATGCCCGGCGCCGATACCGCTTCGTAGTTAAACCTCTCACTGGAGTGAAACAACTCACTTCACCCCGTGCACTTTATCCATTGGCAGTAAAAAAAGAAATTTTCCACTACGAAATTATAAGTGGAGGCAACCGACCATGTAGAGTTAGTTTTTGGACGAAGCCTGAAAATAATTATGCGTTATCGTGTGAATGTACCAACTCCTAAAGAACTTTTGCACAGTATTTACCCAAAGAACTTTTGCACAATATTTACCCATATTAGTCCATCTTCTGGTCTACTACTCTAATTTTTAAGGTTTTTGAAACCTTAAAAATCTAATGTTTAATCTCATTATGCGTACCTACTTATACTCATACGAAATCTACAATCGGCATTTTTTTAACTCCATGTCAGAATAGCAAACGATTTTGCGCGTTCATTCTTTGGCAATGGCAATTAATGTAGATAGTTGCCTTGTACACATATTGGATACTCCTGAATATTACTTAATTTTGAAAAAAGTTAGTTCACTAATTTGTTGGAAGAAAATGCAGTAACACAGTCTCAAGCAATGGGGTTACGTTTCTATGGCATAATAATATTTTCAATTATTTTAATCAATCATTTTTACGAGCCATTGTAAGTTCGAATCTTGCTATAATTTTATGTCGTAGATTCGGGTAATATTATAATTTTGACGTACTCGATGTTCGATAAAGCCATTTTATTAATTACTACTCAAAACTTTCATTCATGCATTTTTACACCGCGAAAACACTTAATAATGTACTTAAAAGTAGGACGATCATTCCCTTCCGTCCTACTCAAGTAACATTTCTATAACTGTTCCTTATCGTCAACGTTTCCTACTCCATATGGACACATAACATCCATTGAAAATTACCTTAGCTTCCACATTAACCCTTCAAGTTTACAGCTCGCGAAAACAATCACACTCCATGACACAACAAACTTGACCCACAAAAGGGGAAAGAGAATTTTTGGCCGGGTCTTATGTGACGAAACGAGCGAACATAACTCGCTCGTTGCCAGGCAACAGGAACATGAGGCAACAATTACCGACGTTTCCGAGGCAACAACTTGAGGAACACGACTATCCCCTTAGAGACAAAACACGCCAGTTTAGTCGTGCTCTGGAGTGGAAAAATGGCTCGCGCAATGGTCTACAATGGAGGGAAAAAAATTAGCAGAAACAATTGAACACGATTTTGCTGACTTGGAGGGAGACGGGTTAGGGAAAAAACCGATGTGTTGGGGGTGGGGGATGAGGAAAGGGTGGAAAGGGGCTCTGGGTTGGGGTGGCAGGATTGAGTTGCGAAAGTCTCTCATTTTGCAGATCTCACGTCTTGCCCGCGCATGTGAGAGCGCTTTGAAAATTACTTGGCATCAGAGCTCTGGAAACCTAAATCAGTGATTCTTAAACTTTTTCGAAAACAAATTTATTAACAAATTCGAGAATAACAATAACTGCAACAAAAGCATTAAACAGAACCAAAGGTTGTATTGACGACCGTGGCAGTAGCAAAAATGGAAGAAAAAGAGTTCAACGCAGCTGCTCCTGAAGAGCTAGGACTGATATAGAAGACATCTCTTGAAGAAGCAGGGTAAAGAATGAGAATCAGAATTGCACTGAAAGACCAGTGGGTTCTGAGAAGATTACTTTTGTTCCCCTAGAAATTAGGAAAAAACTATTTCATACAACTTCATTACGATACGTCCGGTTTCATCACACATGTGACATCTTCAGTGGCATAAGAGATGAAACCAGTTGAGCCGCAGTAAAACTTGGTGAAATCTACAATTTTTTTCTAATCACTCCATATGCGATTTCGTAAGTTTAGTACCTGATATCACTGAACTTCCCACTGATGCCGGGTTAGTTCATTTTACACAATTATCTTCCAAATTCGGCTCTAGCTATAATCACGACAAATAATGAAACATTATGGACAGAGTATCCTACCGACATTTTCATTTTCCTCTCTCTTTAATGAATAGATTACCCATCATCTTGTGGCAACGGAAGTTGTTAACCTGCCATTCACTTTCGAAAAATTTCACCTTAAGAACTCTACCATTCACACCCGGTTTTTCCGAGGACCGTACGTTTCGTTCAATATTGGCTGGGCGAGAGGATGAAAACAAAAGAACGGAATTAGTGAAATAAACACAAGGAGTATTTCCTCATATTCGTGAAAAGAGGACGGATTTCGCTATGGTTCTCCTCCCCTCAATATCCTAAATATCCTCTTCGTGAAAATATGAAAAAAATTAATAGATGAACCCCGTGATAAAAAATACAAAACCTTCCTAACCTAAGGGCGGTAGGAGACCTCACTCCCGAGCTAATGATCTCAACCCCTTGTCAAAACAAGACCTCGCGCGAACAAAGGATAGCACCGCCACACTGCGACGGGCTCATTTCGAAACGGTACGAATGCGATAGGGGAAAACCTGAGCCACAACTCGGACAATATCGCCGACGCCCGCCCTAGCGATGCGTGACTCCCACCGTGTAAATACGATGTGAGACGACAGCGTGAACTACTTTTACGCTTAAAAGAGTCGACTGGATCGAGTGATCAGTGAAAATTCATTCGACATCAACTAGTCCCGAAAAACGAAACCTCTTATTGTATAGCAAATGTATCGAAGAAATAAATACGCGATTTCATAGGACACAGAAAATCAACAAGACTCATGAGGTTCACTCAAAGTGCATTCCCAAGCACTTTTGCTCAGATACTGTAAGGGTCGAGTGATTCACATTCCCCCTGGAATGGTAATAAGGTCAAAAATCATGTCAATTTGTATTTCCTCATATAAAAAATCTATCATATCTTTCAAGCAACTATATTTTGATCCCAGCGACAACAAATCTGACGTAGAAATAATTATTCGTTTTTTTTTTAGTCTCAAGGATCCTAATTAACGTATTACCCATAATTTCTTCTCCGAAACTTGTTCGCTTCCTAAATAACCAGAAACTTAAATGTGAATACACGGTAAAGGTGAACACTGAAACTGAATTTAAAACCTCCAACGTTATAAATGGTAACTCCTGCGGCCGATCCATTTTTTATATTTGATTATAACATAACACCACTACCATCATACAAATAACGTCCCGTGACGTTATTCGGTGGCTCCTCCATTCGGGTAAACTGAGATGGAATGCATGGGTAATAGGTGGGGTTGGTTGGGTTGCATCCTTCGAGAGGGAAGCCTCAAAATCTCCCTCTTCCCATTCACTCCCGAGCTCGGCCAGAATTAGGAATTTACATTGCGATCCTCGAGAACGAGCGGAAGGTCGAGGGTAGAAGCGGGGAAAGAGAATAAGGACACTCCTTTGAAGGAGCAAGCAGATAGACAATAGTCTCGGCATTTCCGCTGACCTATTTTGGACAAGAATTTAAAGAATAAACATTCAATTGATTGCGCGCAAAAGATAACCTACTTAAAGTCAATGGAAGATTAATTACTTTTTTTTATTTATTAATTGTTTTTCTTTGCTTTTTTCCTTAATTTCAACTAATCTACTGTATTAATATTAACAGAAATTCTAATACACATCTCATGAATCTATCTGTAACTTTTTCGGCTGTCATCTTTATTTTTTCGTGTTTTATATATCACCTACTCGTAAATATTATATGATATTTAGTAATTATTAGATGATTCAACACTGAAAAAATCCCTTTCATTTTATTTTGGGTAACTTTACATACACACGCGGTTTATCATGGAGTACTGTAAAATGAAATCGAATTCCTCTCGAGAAAATTTACCTGGAGAAACACACAGAGTAGTTGTTAGAATTGATCTAGCTTGTGTGCGTTAAAATTTTCTTTAGTCATGAATTAGTTTGGGATCATTATCTTGTTGCCTTGTTAATGTAAAAATTAAGTTACCAATTAACAAAATTGATTGATTATTAACGGGTATCACCAATAGGTATAAATTAAAAAAAATTCAAATTAAATCAAAGAATCAATGATTTAACATAAAAAATACCGATAAGATGTTAAATTGAATACCTAAGGATCAACAAGTATACGACATGAATATGATGCATAACACTTACTTTTGATAAGTTAATAGTCGCCGCGGGTCAACTTCGGTAGAAAATATTGCGAGTTAACTCTCCGAATAACCACATACCATTGCAATGATGGTGTTTGAAATACCGTGAACCGCTGCGTCAAATTTTCGACCGTTTCCTAACGAAATACAACACATGCATACAATAAAACAAAGATCGGAGGAGGCTTCAAACCTGAATCTGTCGAAATCGTCTTCTTGTGCGCAATTTCAAATAATAAAAAAAAATGCCCAAGGTGATGATGAATTTGTGGATTTTGGCCTCTTCGGAAGGAAAGATTTCAGAGGAAAAGTGAAGATAAGTACTGGGGAAGTGCCAATTTTTCTACAAAGGTAGAACGAAAGATCGTAAGAAGCATGAACAAAAACGAGTTCTTTTTACCATCACGTCATATTGAATGGCCACGAAAGAAAAAAAGGTAACGTTTCATCGGCTGCAACGCTTAGTACTTCTTCACTGGTCGAAAGAGGAAGCTTAAAAAAGATTTTCCATTTTGTTCATTGAAAAATACTGAGGAGAGGAGTTGGGATGCCCGTAGATGTGTATCCTTTGACGGAAAAAATCACGTAATAAAACAAATTGTATCACATGAAAGTCCACATAAATGGCTAAAATAATGCCCGAGCTTCGCCATGAGGTTCGAACTTATTTTCAAATTATCTGGCAATCCTGCGAACATCGGTCGCTATGGGCACAAATTTGTTAAAATTGTAGCACAACCACCGCGCACCATTCATTCATCCTTTATTACTGTCGTAGAGACTGGAACTGGACTGGAACTGGAGACTGTTCAACTGGAAGACAAGTATACCTTCGCAATACGCAAGGGTATACCAGGTTTGACCTTAACAAATACCAAAATCGTAGCAATAAGGAAACCACGTCATCAGAAGAGTGTATTTAAACAACAAAAATATTACTTTACATCAGAGTTCACGTCAAAAACGAATCAACCAGACGATCATAATAAAATTTTAAAAAATAAAAGGGTCAAGTTCGTAAAAGAAATGCTTAGTAAATTCAAAGGCATTTATCTTCTGCCAATATACTCGCAAATTCCATGGAAGATCCCATACGAATTTAGCATTTTCAAAGGAATTCAATGAAAACCATAACACCTTTACCATGGAATTCTAATCAATTGTTAAGTCGACTTCCATCAGGCTTTATGTACGTATCTTCTTAATGTCAACTGGGATTTGTAGGGATAGAAATATTACGAATATTAATAATAATAATAATAACTAATTAATATTAATTAACGAATATTAATAATAAATAAATAAAAATAACGAATCCCTTCACTATGGTTCACCACGACTCGAATTTTCCTTGTATTGGTCGTGAGAAAAACAAATATGAAGAAATAGAGCTAACAATCTTTAAATTTGAATTAAAATAATACAAGTTCTTTGAAGTGAATCCCTAACCTAGGTACGTCATAGAATTTTCAGGAACACTACCGATCTCAGAGAGAACTGAAAAGAAACGCATCTTCGATACCCACTAAATTTCAACGACCACATCTACATCTAATTCTTAAAATGTACGCACTGGTGGAATACCTACGTGCGCAAAAACACGAACTGACAATTCAATGGCACCTCCACGTTCGCCATGAAAGGTACGCACACCAAGCGAGAGTTCAATACGTGGGGGGGGAGGTGTAATGGGTTGGAGCGCTCGCGAGGGTGGAATCTTCGCGTTGTGGGCTCAGGACGGCCGGGGCGTCGGAAATAGGCCGAATAGTTCTCGGAAGCCTCTAAGCGCCGGGAGCGAGATTGCTGGCACTGACGGAGAGACGGCAGGGGGAGAGGAGGAGATGGGGGGTGGGAGAGAGAAAGAGAGGGGACAAAAGGAGGGAGGGGTAGGGCGGAGGGGTTTTCGTAGCCTTGCACCGCCGGCGAACCAAGAATTTGAAAAAAAAAATAAGCAACTCGGCCTTGACACTGGTGGAGGGGAACAGAGTGAAAAAAAATCGGGGATGAAGATGAGGGAATAAAAAAGGGCAGAGACATTCTTCCCTTTCTGGGTTCGTTGTCACCTGTTCTGGTGCCATTACGACTGACGGCGCGTGTGCCGAGGATCTGCGGCCACTAAACAATGCAATGGCAGGGGGGCACAACTCCATCCCTAGCATGAGGTACTAATTTATTATTTGTATTATTTGTATTCTTGTACATGTTTGCTATGTTCTTTATAACATTATCTGACGATGGGTTAAATGGAAGAGGGGACCTGAAGGTCTCAATTTCGCCCAGAATAAAGACGTTTATCTATCTATCTATCTATCTAATGCCTTTATTCCGGCGGTCCCACCAGACTCCCGCAAAGAAGGATCTCTTACAGTCAACTGTCGATACATATTGGGAACATTTCTTTACTTCCCGTTGTCATTAATTCTAGGATGGGCTTGAAGACACGCATAAATTAGCGTCAGAATTAAGAATTAGTATCAACACTAAATTATTGGGCATGTCTACGAACATGACAGCATGCTGAAGACAACTGTGGAAGGAAGAGCGAATCAAAAGAATGAGTAGACATGATGAGATAAGAAACGACACGGGTGACAGTGAAAAAAAGAACAAGCACATTGGGACGCAAGCAGTTTAAAAAAAAAATGGAGGGATGTGCCAAATCATGTTCAGGACCGATGACCACAGAAGATTGCAATATTAATTTCCAAACTCGTTACCATACTTCGTTTCATCAACTATTTAAATTATATTTCTTGAATTCACCTGTGAAAAGAGCCAGTGTTCACAACGCGTACATAAATATTTGCGATTAATGTAACTGCTAACTTTCGAAAAAATAGTTTAGTTTATCCTACGGTAGTGACCTCTTGGTCGTACGATATAAACACAAGCACTTCAGTAATACGTACGCTAATACTAGGGATATCGCGGAGAAAATCCTGCAATTTGGAGTGGACGAGAGAAAAATTTGGCATTTAGAGCGAAAATTTGGAAATAAATTTTTTCAGAAAAACTGTTTTTTAAACATTTCCGGAATTTCCCGCGTAGAAGTTGTTCTTTGCCAGAATACGTATCGTTAATCGTAAAGCAGCTTTACTTATACTCTTCAATACATCGAAAATCACTATAAATTAACAATGAACCACAAAATTTCATAATATAATTATCATTCCAATCAACCTAAGTAACCAGACAAAAGTTATTACCGATTACGGGACTTAAAATCAAGGTCTTCATTCATAAAATGGAAAATTTCTAAAAAAAAATATTACTTCAATTCGCATGAAAAATCGAATAAAAAGCTGTAAACTATATTCTGATTACGTAAACTACAACTATTTCCTACCTACCCCAGTTGAAACATTAAAATTTAAATGAAACAGTTTCTGGCGTAACCTGGTGGAAAATCTTCATATTGACGTTTTTATAAATCAAACCACTTTGCTACTGAGTCACCTGACTAATTACTAAGTGCCATTTTCCCCGTTCACAATAACCATTTCCCTAATCCTGTGCCAACTAATCCGATGTCAGGTGGGCTTTTTGCAACATTGTATTGACCCTATCCTTCCAGCCTGCTAATTATCTAATTGGTTTTTATCTAATCTAATTATCCAATTATTGCTAATTTGTCAATATTACCAATCCTCCTTCTCCGCCTCAAACCATAGACTTTCAGCCCCCCTCTTCCTAGCTTAACCAATCCTTTGTTTCCTACCTCCTCTTCCCCTCCGCCCAGAGATATGTATTGAATAAATTATACAATGCAAATTATACAATACAAAATTATACAAATACAAGTCACATACTGTGCTTGACTTGTATTTTTATCTGATGATGTTATGCTATAACGAAACCTGGGTCGTGAGAATAAAAAGTTTATGTGGAAAAGCAAAGTGGTTTAATTTATAAAAACGTCAATTAAAATTTGTTTTTCTTTTCAACATGATACTATATTGTACCTTTCGTTTCCCACAAGAGGTTTTGTGAAATGTATTCAAGTTCCAAACTTTTATTCTTTTCGCCAAGTAACACTCGATGGAATGCAAACAGTAAGACACAACAATGAATTGGTTAAATCTTTCCTGCCATACTTTCAGCCAATCCAGTAACTGGTTTGAAGAAGTTTGATTCCATTAAAACTTGTACATCTGGCTTCCTTGGCGCGAGATGTCAACGGAATGGTCAACGTAAAAATCAAATTGTCAAAACGATTAATTACCTACATTCAGCTTGGTAATTTCCCCGAGATAAAAATGCCTTCAGCAACAAATTTGCACAGTTCGAACTTGAAGTAAAATTAACATTTAAATTCCAGGCAGCCCAATCAATAAGCGAGGAAATTTGAAAAACCAAGTGTCACTGAAAACCTGTGATTTTTATGACTGAAACCTTAGCAAGAGACATTTTCTCCGCAGCACAGCGTTTAACGCCCACCGACTCAGTTAGGTTACATCGACACAACAAACGTGACACGAAAGAAGCATTATAGGGGGTGTTCAAGAGCCGTAGCGGCCACTCCCGACAAAAATCCTATTTTGCTGTCCAGCTGGGAATCCGGGACAAACAAATGAGAAAGTAGCACGTAAAAGCAATCAGCTGTGCTAATCCAATTACGTTTTCATATGCAAGAAATATCAAAATGGATCATAATTTTGTGTTTTCTCACAATGCTTTTTTTATACTTCTTTCTGGTCTTACGTGGGAAAGCACAAGTCTCGCAGTATTAAAAAAAATCACGACGGGATGAGTTTAATAGACTCTAATGAATAATTCTTACCAATAATTAATAACGTTAGTGAGCAACAACACTGTATTCATCTTGATGTTCCTTGGCAGACCGTAAAAAAATGATAAAAATTCAGTTGGACAAGATCTCCTAATATAATATCAACCTAGTATTCCAAAGCGAAACATGCATCTTATTTACTAAAAAATTCCTTGCAATTCTTTTCATCCGTCATTTACATGTTATTAGGACGGATTACCTCGATAAATCGGGAGATAGCCGTACAGCCAATGAATGATATGGTCAAAATCGGTCATGCAGTTCAGCAGGAAATATTTCATGCAAAATTCTCATTAGTCTTTGTGTGCTAGGCTTCCGAACTACGTGAATAAAATGAAGAACCATGAATAGCTGGAGAGAACTTGAGATAAAATTATTTGGGAAATTTGAAGCTATCGTAAACATTCCTATTATTTAACTGTGGAGTGACGTCAGAAACAGTAAAAATAGACGTTAAGTTCCATACCACCAAAACAAATGACATACCATTTGTGATCATATTGCGCAAATATTTACTTACCTAACGGGAATTATTTCTAAAGGTTTCCATTGTATATACACTCGGGGTTACGTGTATACTCATGTTTCAAACAAATTTTCTCACATCTGCACACACATAAGATGAATTCTTTACGGAAGCACTTGCACAGTAAAAAGGAGTAGAAATAATTCGTAAGAGGAAATATTTCATAATAATAATTAGAGGTGTAGACACAAAGTAATTATTTCCATGAGTTTCAAACAACCACCCGGGAGTATTTTCCATTCAATTTACCACATATGATTCCAAAGCACAGCAATGCAAGATGCTTTTTAAAATGAATTTCTTTTATCTTAGAAATGATGTCTTTGAGGAAAATCTAATTTTAGGTGTAGTAAGAAAAACGTTTTAAAACGAGTTGCTGCAAACACTAAAAGATTTATCAGGGACACCAACATAATGATAGGGACTCCAGAAGGTTATATGGATGTTTCGGAGTAGATTCACGAGCCTCATAAATTAACATTTATTTTTTTATGCATCCACATAAACAGCAATGTACTCTGATTACACACACCTGTATGAGTCCACAATCACAATTACCTCTTTACTATCAGTTACATGGACTACGTTTTGAATCCTGAGCATCATGCGAGTGAAAACATATTTCTTCGCTCTTTCTGCTTTGATAATCATCTGCCATGAGATTGAATGGTGCTATGATGTCTGTTTGGGCGTTTATGCATCTTTAAAATAATCAATAAAAAACCATTACCAAGCATCAGACCACCAATTCCAATTGATGATTTTCGGTTTGGCCGGGGATCTAGTTTCACCGGACTAGGGGGTCCGAAGTAATTAATTTATAGCAATAGCATTAAACCTCTGATATGCTAAACATCATGTACGCACCATGCCATTACAAGATTTTCTGCACGGAAAAAAACACGCATGCCACAAGCATACCAATATTGCGATATCATAAGGAGGCAGGAAAAATGGAATGGATAAATTTATACAAAACACCCTCATTGGTAATGGGATGTTGAAGATTGATTAATGGGAGAATTTTAGGCACACGAGGAAGGGGCAGGAATAGGATAGCCATCTTGGACGGAATGAAGGAAGTATACGGAGATGATGAAGGACTTTTCTGTAGAGTAGGATGTTGGGATGTGTTTTATTAGGAGAAAGATATTTGGTAATTGTGTCCATCCAAAACCTACCTTAACCGGTGGATTATCTCTCATAAAAATAATTGTGATATCACTCTAGGTAGAACCTAAAACTGACTTCAACCTTGACAAAATCCTGCTTCCAAAACGAAGACTTACAAGGCTCAAGTAATGTCTCGTCGTGCCAGCGCACAACGGCGAACACGAGGGAGAAGCTGACCTATTTCAGGGTTCTCCTTGAAACCAAACCCAAACTATTCGGACCATTTCAAGCATCACTCTAGCCTCCATTTTCGTGAATCGAGGAAAGGATGCGCCTTCCCGGACTGCAGAGGCCGTTAGCGACGCATACCATGAGTGATGTGCCGTTATCGAGCCTTCTCTCCATCATCTCTCGCCATCTCTCCCGCTGGCTAATTACTCCATCCCTGGCGACTTGCTCTTCACTCCCAAAGCTCCGGAGAATGAAAGAGCAAAAGGGGTTCGGAAAATGGTGAGTGGGGTGGGGGTGGAGGGGGAGAGGTGACCAATCCTAGCAACGAAGCACACGCGAACCGTTACTTTATTGTTTCGTGACGGCTACTCCGCCACTCTATTCCCAGGCCCTTCCTCTCGCTCCCCACACTCAAGCACGTGTGCGGATTCGACTGAGGCAACTGCACCAAGTGTTCGGGGGACGAGAAAGTAGGGGACACCCATATCTACCGGCTGTGCGGAGGGCCCGTGGAGGCTTTATGGGGAGGGCGTGGGTCGGAAAAGAGAGAGAGAAGTTTCCCACTAGTGAGGAGATGACAGGGGAGATGGAATCGACGATGTTTATCGGGCCATTTCACAGTGCGAGGCGTCAGACCAGAGCAAACACGGAAAACCATGGTCTGGAGCTCCTCATAACAGTATTTTTTTTGGGGAGACGTGAGGAGAAAAAATGTGTCGACAAAATCTTGAGACCTATTGGCTACCGGAAAAAAGGTCAAGCCGCGAAGAAAATCATGTCACTGAGGACACTATTATGAGTGATGGTTGCAGCGTGACGCACGAGAGGATGAGACAGGTGGGTTGATATTCCGATCGCTATTCGGGATGGTACTTCAATTGCAGTGCCCCGACCAACGACTGGACATGAAAACCGACTTGACCCTTTCCAGCCAATCGCAAAAGTATGCTAATTCCAACGCCGGGTTTCCTTCTACCTTTCCCTCATCCCTAAAGACATGCCGCCGAATCACCCGGCCTATCCCGAGAAATGCATATGGTGTCGGTTGTGGGTCAACTCCGGTAATAAACACTTTCTATGAGAATACAACCAATGAATTTTGGCACGAAAAAACAACCCACCATCGTCGTTGTGGGCC
This sequence comes from Hetaerina titia, assembly GCA_037158775.1. NCBI lineage: Eukaryota > Metazoa > Arthropoda > Insecta > Odonata > Calopterygidae > Hetaerina > Hetaerina titia. Next base: position 58,576,331 of record CM073771.1, read on the forward strand.
ACGACCTTTCGATATAGCAATTAGTCCCTCCTTAGGATTCACATACGGACAATGGGAAATTCAAATAACGGATGCTTTGCGCTTTGATCCAGCTCATCGCACAAAGAGACGCACAGACAACTTGAGCACAGGAAATCACAAATAGATAGAAGTTTGTTAAGGTATTCAAACCCGAAGCAACCACACTTCTCAGATAAAGCCGTCCTTCGCGCGAAAACGGAATATTGAACATTCCTCGGCCTCCGTTACTATGCAAGCGAGCACAACCGGTTTTCCATGCTCTGCGTTCGGGTTTCGATTCTCGTTGTGGAAATGAGTCTTCGTTAGATGCAGTTGAATATCGCTATTCAGCCGTGCCGTTACGTTTCCTACGAAAACGATTCCATCTACTGAGTTAACGGCCTTCCTAATGGACGGACGCCATCTTATATATGCATAGATTAATTGTTCTCATAATCAATATTGCGGGAATATTCTTTAGATTTCAAACAATGACGGCGGAGGCTAAATCGGGACGCTTCAATTCGTACTAAAGGGCGACAATATGAGCAATAAAGATCACACTTTGAAAATCGCTTTCTAATCGAGAGTATGGCCGGTGAAAATTCATTAAGTCCCAACTTCGCCAACAATCATAGTTCCACATGAATAAATATGCCTGTTTTCATATATCTAACGCGCATTCCTGAGTATGAAACGCCTGGAAGGAAAACGTACCTAACTGCTTTCTGAATAGATGCCATCGACTTACGGAAGAAGATAGTCATACTTAATACTGCGAAAATATGTTTAAGCGCAGGAAGTTGTTCGAGACATGAAAATCTCCTTCTCTAAACTTTTTATGCATGAATAACATTTCCTAAGAAGGTTAACATTCGTCCAGCAACATGGTCAATCGAAACTTAATAATACCTGCCAAAAACTCGAAATCTCATAACTCTTATAAAATATTTTTTTTCTCTAACAACAATCATATGTTTTATCGACAGCGCCAATAAGGACAATATATACATGCAGATAATGTCATGGTTCAATATTCTGCCGTGCGTTCGTGAGTTATCTTCGCTGGAGATCGTACACACACCACAGGTATAGGAGTGGTAAATAACTAATCTCCTCAAAGTTGAAGATTAAAAGACTCACCTATTGTTTCAGCAGATGATCCAGCAGCGGGTCTTGGAAATGCAAGGTATTGAAACACAGCACGGGAACACTTTACTTTCGCTCTTCGTCGTACTTGCGCGTGTTGCTATATCCCTTGGTCTCGAGATCAAGTATTCCATCGAAAGAGCAATCGAAACAGCATCCAGCATTCCTCTCTCACTTAACCTCGGATCACCAAATAGGACGTCCACGTCCCCACTGACTATTCAAGGAGGAACACTTGGGTGATGTGCGTGCACACAATATCAGCCACAACAAAGACAGTCGATTCAAACAGAATGGACACAGATTCTAAAACGGAGCTATAAATAACTTCCAGCATCCAATTCCTCCTATTGCTCTCAAACAACTTATCCTACTGGTACTGATCCGTCGAAGTATTAACAAATAACTCTGCCTCTCCGAGACGAAACTGTAGATCCAAAGCCACACGAGATCCAGAAGCAGTGGAAACGTATTCAATTTTCACACGCAGGAAACATACAAGATAAACACCCACTCGTTTCCTTGAGCACAACTCAAGTCTTAAGGGGCTGGGATGGTAGCGAAAACCGGCGTCTTTTGGTGGAGTGGGATTTGCTAGGAAAGTCGATGTGGGGAGGTGGTTACCAAAGGGTTAGGATGAGGACACTAAAGCGCAGCCGTTTCCCCTGATTCTTCCACTGTGAGTCGCAGGAGAAGAGCCGGGGGGCGCCTTGTAGCAGCTCTTCCACCCCGGGGTCGGAGGAGGGACCACCTGCCTGACACTCCGAAGGGACGGCTCGCGAGTGAATGCCCGCCGAGGCCGTGCCGGTTGCCCACGAAAACGATACACCGGCGGGTGGAGAGGGGGAGGAGTGAAAACCTTGGGGACTCCTCCGGCAAGGCGGGCGGCCTCTGCACGATGCGGGGCTCCGCGAAGCTTGGGAGCGAGTCTCTTCCCCGCCTGTCTCCCTCCTTCAGTCGAGCTCCCCTATTCCCTCCACCAACCGACCGCCTCCTCCGCCGTTTCTTCCTCCTTCCCTCGCCCTCCGCCACTTCCACCATTCGTGTGCCTCTCTCCCCCTCGGCCGCTCTATCTCAAGGGAGTGTGTGGGCGGGAAAGAGAGAGAGACAGAGAGGAGGACCCCGGGGAAGGAAGGCGGTGAGGTGAGCGAAGAAGGCCGAGGATGGGGACTGGATGGAAAAAGGCGGTTGGCCGGCTCTCATTTAAAGCCACATCATATCCAGCGGGCCGCACCTGAGCGCGTGGCATGGGTTGTTAAGCATGGCTTACCATCATCATCATCATTGGTTATCAATCCTTCCCATGGTTGGTTCCCCATCGCTGCCAATCTCTTCATTCCCTAATATTTCCTTATCCTGACATCCTCTTTGATCACCCTCCTCTCGCAATTCACCCTTGGCTTACCTTTGTAGCCAATCTCTTACGCGTTCATCCCAACACGGTCTTCAGTGTATTCTTGAGCCTCGAAATTCCGAATGGACTTCGAGATTCTTTCCGTCGTCCTCTTCCCTGCTCCCAGCAATCGACAAAGTTCACTGTCTAAAATTCCTTCCAGAATGTTTACAGTAACACTGTTTTGCCTTCATTTTGATTTTCAGCGAAAAATATTTATTAGACACAACAAGACTGCTGAGTTAATTTATATAGAACTTCTTTCGTGTAGAAAGATTATTACAATGGTTAATTTAATATTTTTACTTTTGATTTTTTTAATGGAGTGGAGGAAAATTTTGGCGTTAACTTTGCCATGCTAAATTAATCTTGCACTCATGCTTGAAAGTAAAGGCCACTAAAGCCTTTCCATGCGTAGAGAGACATGAGCAAACCTTTTCCAAGTTTAGATAATCTTATGATAAAAAAATTAATGATTTTACAAAATAAGTTGATGCGGGAGGACTCGATGATAATATTAGTCACGGTTACGCTTCTGTGGCCTGAGTACGAGGGTTTTCAATGAAGAATAATCAAACAATTTTTATTTGCACAATTTATTGTTCAAAAAAATAATTTTACTTTCTTGTAAGCTAGATGTGTATTGTATATGTGACACATTTAATTTATGTGAATCTAGCGGTGCAGTTCGGCGGCATCTATTGCAAGTTGAAACAATTTCAGCCCAGTAAGACTACGATGGAGGTAAATCGCGACGAGCAATACGATGCATTGAAATTTTACTATTGAATGAGCAAAGTGTTAGTCGAAGATTAATCCTACATGGGGCTTATGGAGAGTGCCTCAACTGCAGCATGGAGCCATTAAACTTATTTTCCCTACTATAGATGGTTTAAAAAGCTTAACGTGGGGAAACAATCAATTTCAGAGGAGTGTGCGGAAGTAAACACCAAGTCCACTATTGCCACAGTGAGAGAATGTCGTCGAACAACGTTAAGAAATATTGAAATAGAATCAGGAATATTGAAAATATCATTACTGTGTCCACACGTTGGTAACAGAAAAATTCCACATGAGATACGTATGTCCGCAGTTGGTTTTGAGATTGCTCATACACAAACAGCAGTGCGTTCCCGTTCAAGTTTGTTCGCAGTAGAACTTCATTTTAAAGAAAGATGAGGAATTTATTTCGAGGTACATCACTGCAGATGAAACTTGGCTATATCATTTTGATCCTGAGAGCAAACAGCAAAACTCCGTGCGGACGGAAATCTCGGACATCACCAACATAAAAAAACCCAAAGTAGTTACTTCTGGAAAATCATTCTGAAATCAAATCTTCTGAAATCATTTTTCGAAATTCAGGGAATGGTGTACCAGGTCACATTACTGTCAATGGAGCACACGGTCGTTATGTACTAGCAATGCTCCAGGGCCATATCAATCGCAAAAGTCTGCATTATAAAGCAACACACTGGACCATGAACGTGACCACACTGGACGTGAGCAACCCACGGCCATGCATAAAAAATGTTGTTGCTAAATATCTCGCTAAAATCAGTGTTAAATATGTTTCTATTTTGTTCGTCATCTACTTCATGTTTCAGAATTAGTCCAAAATGACTTTTTCCTGTTCTCCAATGTGAAATACGCCTTTGCGGAAATCATTTATATCGCCAGAAGCAGCGGCGAACGCTGCTGACGCGATTTTGAAGGACCTCTCGAAAAATCCCTTCAAGCATGTCTTGGTAGACTAAAGAAATGGAACAAGTGCTTCGCATCCAATAGAGCCTATTTTGAGAAAAGACCGTCAAAATTTGGATGATGCATAAAGGTATGTTATCATGCTCATTCTTTTCATAAAAAAATGATCATTTTTTGTACAACCATTGCTGCTATTAATAAATTAACTATCTTTTTTACTAAAACATTTTTCTTTATGGTATGTTTTAAATATCTGCAATGATGATAGTATCCTTATGTTCCCACCCATAAAAATTTAAATGTCTTCCTTTTCCGTCAGCGGAAAATGTTTAACCTAATGTTAACGCACCAGCCTTTAATGACTTAATTGATTGCCGGTAGATATGAATATATTTTCCTAAAATAAAACATTGATCTTAAAGTCAATGCCGTCCGCGGCCTACAGCGGAATGTCACATTCCCTACTTTTGAATTTAGGGGTTGAGGCTATGAGTTGAATGTCCAAGTGATGGTAGAATTTCCCCCTTCTTACTTTTCAATTCTGGATTACCTGTCTTGTTATGGTGGGGACCTGTCGTATAAATGGTTGTGGTTCATTTTTATTCCCTTTATTCGTACAAAAGATAACTAATTTATTAAATGAAATGACTCTTGTTTTGAATTAAGCCTTCCTCCAGCATTTATAAAAATTTGCACATAATTGGATGGATTCTCAGTACATTCGTAAGTGCATGTGTATGTTAGTTGATAGCATATGTATGTCCATGCAAAAAGTTAAAAAGGTTTTCGCATGAATAAACACGGCTGTGTGAGTGTAGATTTGCATGAATTTCTTAGTCTTGCATGTTGTTTTATTCTCTTTTACTGGAGGTGACCTAGCACTCCCCACATCACACCCCTGCAACGCCTTGCGGGGTATTATGTAGTTGTAGAAGTCCCAAGAGTTGGGAGTTGGCAACCGTGACTATCGGGGATAACATGAAGAAAAATCGAGTATTTCTAATTTAAAATCCGGTAGTCTTTTTTTCTTAATTTGTTCTGGAGGTATTTTCTGTAATTCAGGACAAGGTCGTAGTTATTATCTCGACGTTGGGAACAAAATTTTGTTTCACATACTATAATAATATTTCCAACTTTTAACTTTTCCATTCGCGACCGTATGAGAGCCTGTTACCGTTGATGCTATCCTACAAAGTCTGATGTAATAACGATGCAGATAGTATAAAAATGAATCAGCATCCGGATTGCATTGCGACCATGGTTATGCATGGGAGAACAATGCACGATGTCCGGTACAAAACAAAGGGTTAAAATAAAATTACCCTAATGCTTTATAAGAATCAGTATATTAAGGCCAAATAATACTAGGTGCTGGATTTAAGACATCAGTTCATGGTATTCCCACAAGAGCATTAATTGACTTAACCGAAAATCAAACCCAGAATTTTAAATTGTCATTGAGAATGTTACTAACTGAGTAACATAGTTGGCAGACAATTTTTAGATCGAAGCCCGAATCCCGGTCGGGACAAAATATTTTTACGGAGAATGATATTAGCCTATCAACCTGCACCGATGTGCGTGACTGACAATGCTCCTAATTGCATTTTCCTTGTAAGCTGTTGTAGTATTGGCTATGTTCTGCTGTGATGTATTTCAGAGGTATTGAAGCCCTGAAAATCCATTTTAACCCAACTTGTTACAAGGAAACTCTAAGTTCATTTATAACATTCTTGGGACTCTAGGTCGTTGAGTTCAACTCTTCCATTATAACATCAAATGTTGTTGCAGGTGTGATCACATATGAACCATATTGTCCAGAATAATGATTTTCGGCATTCAATTATTACGTTTTGTTTGCCCAAAACAAGTTCTACACTTGATGCCAAAAGTAATCTCGAGCACCTTTTTTACATACTCATTGAAAGATAGGAGTCTTGGTCTGACTTGCTTTCTTCGGTTCTTCTATGCTTCATATCCAATACTATCTTAAATAGCCGTATAATTAAATTGTTCGCTAATCTAAAGGTTTTCATTTTGAAATTATTTATTTCCTAAATCAAACAAATTTTCCGTTTGTAAGTTACCAATTGCAGAATTAAGTAAGTATTTTGAATTAAAAGCGGTCAAACTAATACCAACTAGCACTTTTATTCGTACATTTTAATTGCGTTTACATCTGCGCACTGTTCTTTATTCCTTCAAGAAGAGCAACAAAATATCCCCACCCTTATATGTTTTATAAATATTTCCCGACCCGAGTTCCTAAATTATGCGTGAAAACAACCGACTGTGCAAGAGTTGCGAGAAATATTTGAAATGTTCATAATATACGAGACTACACGTGTGAGAGTTTTGCGACCTCAATCCATTTTTCTCACGACCCCTTAATTGGGTGTCGCGTTCTAAAACTCGAAAGCCATTGTTGCGTAATTTTCTAAATTTAACATCTTCGCGCAGCAGACCGGGGGAATATTTACACTAAGTTTCTGCGTTGCATTTGCCTGATAATTCCAGAAAAAATGTTACCGTCTAATTGAATGGTGGATGTCCAATCATCGCAATCAATGTTTATGTAGTGCAGATTAAAGAAAACGGAAAATGAAAAATTTGTATTCATTCGAAATTTTTTTTCACTCATTCAGCATAGTTATTCACATGAGTTTTTTTTTTAATTAAATATATGTGTTCCATGGATAATAAAGTTACTTTTTCCTTCAAAATTGTTTTCCTTAAGAAGTTTACTACAGCCAAAAGTGAACACTAAGCCACTAAAACTAACGTCATTATTTAAAGGGTAAAAAGCGTAAGTTTCGTTTTTAGGTCAAAGAGAATTTTAATATTACACATACTACTTGAGAACTTGAGAAAACAACTCATGAGTTCAACGTCGCTGTTCTCCTACAATATTTTCGTAACAGGCAATTTAACTTCAGATGTAAAGAAAATATCAGTGAAAACTTCAATAATGAGCATAGTTTTCCAGGCCTGAGTATCCTATCACATCGAGAAAAGAGGATAATAGTAGATTCGACGATTAAGAGATGCGGAGAAAAATGAAGGAAATAAAACAAACGGAGAGGAAAAATAAACGATGAAAATCTAGGCTTGGCATGGAAGGGGAAAAGGTTGTCGGGAGAAATTCCAAGAGGGCGGGACAAGTGGATGCAGGAGATACTGAGAGGCAATGGGACGCTGAAGATGGTAATAAAGGAGAGGATTCTGGGAAAGCGTGGTAGAAAGTATACCGAGCTAAATAATGAGTTACTACAATACGTGTACATTATATAGGGTTTTTGTTCAATGCTAAATAGAGCTCACTATCACAGTAATATGTAATGCCCGCTTCCATAAAAAACTCTACCCTAACCTAGTAGACAGAGGTAAAAAAATTTCAATTCCCGAGCCCTAAAAACTTTTTACTGAATGAGCAATTATTAATAGCTACCTAAATCTAAAAGTTTCAAGCTTAACTTTGTGGAATTCCTTCATGGTGAGGTTGAAAGAAAGAGAAAAGAAAACCCCACCTGATGATGATGCGCCGCATCGAAACCATGGTCGTGTTACATTAAAAGTGTGTGGAAGTGCAAAGTTTTCTTTCCTCTTTCTTTCACCCTCAACAGCTACCTAAGTAAAAAATCCAGTAAACGTACAAGTTTCTTCTGCCATTCAAAAGTAATGGTGTCCAATGCGGAGTAACACAGCCGGAATTAGTCCCTACTGCAAATACGGTAAATTCTGACAAATATGGTAAGCATTCAGTTTAACTTCACCGTATTCGGCATAAATTGTGATCAAATGCATCACAAAAATCATTGCATGTAACAAAATACGAAAAGAAACTTAAACGATAATTGTTGAGACTTCGAAATATTGCTTTTGAGATGGCTGATGAATATGAACATGGATGGACCATGGGATGAGTTTAAAAAACTGAGTACAACAGGAGACAGTATCCTATGAAAACTAAAAAAAACACGTAGATCAACTGTTAACTCACTCTATTAACCAAATAGAAAGAAGTCATAAGCATCCTGACAAATAGCTTCCCGAAGATACGAGTAATGGAGATCATACCAAGAAGAAGGCCAAAAGAGAAAAAATAATTAAGTGAAAGAGGAAAGTGAAACTCATGGATATAAAGGAACAACAGCGTCACACAGGATAAGAAATTGAATATCTCTGGGTTGGAAAGTTAGCAAGATAACGTGTACCTCGTAACAAAGGCTTATTCTATTGGGCCTGGAGGGGGTATAGCTGGCTAAGGTCAGGCATGTAGAGATATGCTTAGGAAAATGAATAACGAAAGGCGAAAAAAAGAAAGAGGGAGGAGGAGAACGGACGATGGAGGAGGGCGAGGAGGAGAGGGAGAGAGGAGGCAATTTATTAGCTCGCCGGCCAGCTTGAAGACCTTTTTCTCCTACCGTCCGTTCTCTCTCTCTCTCAGAAGGAAGGTGAGTGAGCTTCCGACCGACACTCCCTCCCCAAGAACGTAGGAGAGCACGTTTGCACTCATTTTTTCACTCGCTCCTTCTCAAATATTTTCGCTTTCGGAACCATCATCACCCCACTCATCCCCCTTTCTACGCGAGTGTGTGCCTCATTTCGGGCAATGGCACTGCCAACGCCCGCCCTCTCACTCCCCACATCCCCTCGGACCTTCCCCCCACGGCCATCCTTCCTCACATTCCACCTCCTTCCTCACTGCAAACTTTCTTACCGGTCGTATCGCGTTGTTTCGTGGAGGACGATATCGAACTAATGCTCGTACCTAAAAAATCATCATCTGAGGAGGGATCATACTACGTACGTTGGAATTCGTCGCCATAGAAGTTGATGGCGAAGTGATCATCAAAAGTGCAACCCACGTGGATTTTTGCGTCCTAATAAAGAACTCCTCCTATTCTAGATGTGAATTAGTCCGATTAAAATGCGCAAGGGAAAATGGTTGCCCATCGCCTGATAAGTTCATCAGGAGTTTCGAGCCATGAAACTATGTAGGACATATTATATCAAACCTACTTCGAAATAGAGGACATTTGGGAAAAGATATGTGTAAACACAGGGTAAATGAAGTACGGACAAAAATTATACGCTCAAGAGCTTTTCAACACTTCGATTAAAGGAATTAATGGTACGCGACTGGTTTCAAAGCAGGCGGATCGTCATCCCATTATCCATTACGGACAGAGCTGGTAGGGCTGCACTCAATTTCACATGCATGATGGTAGATTAAGGGGAGAGAAATGTGATTTTTAAATATCACGAAAGTATAATTCGTTGTCTCGGGCGTGACTTCATGGAATCGACTTAACATAATGAAAAGAGAAACTTTATAATACCACATAGATTAGTAGTACGCGACGCATGGATTCGACACGTAAGAATTAAAGATGATGTATGAATAAGACTTTCACCCGTCGTCTTTAAAACTTCTAACTATCCCTAAATCTCATATGTCAAACACAAATTAGTCAGGTGCGAATATATATTCTACATTAGAATGTTTTTGAATGGACAAATACAAATGCAAAACCAAACATCCAATTTAACTTGCTCATATTTCAGATCGAAAATCACATTCTCGAAAAATAAACTGCCATAAACGTTACTAATGCATTATAGAATGTGTTTCAAATAATCTTGATATTATAAGATCTTATGATAAAATAGTTCCTAAACCCTTTCGTTGATCACATGTAGGCAAATGAATGCATGTCCACAATGGATAATAAAAACAGGTATGTAAAATATAAGCAGTGGTATAATAATGGATCGAACTGTTTTAATGTCGTGTGAAAATCAGAAATAATGAGAATTAAAAACGATCTCCGAAGGAAGAAATATATTTTGAGGAAAGGGAGTTGTTTTTCAATTATTAGTCAGTTCGAAGATGAAAGTATAACCAATTCTATTTTAAAGCCGGATTATTTTTACTTATTTAAAGTTATTTTAAAATTGACGACGAAATACTGCTGTAGAAATTATAAAAGATTAAATGGCCTCATAATTAAATAGTCCCTTTTAAACCCTGAAATTCATTGGACATTCTAATGACCTTCTGAAAATCTTATGAATAATGCAAGCAGCTTTTACCCATCCCTTTACCCATCCTTCTTCTCCTAGCATCCACCACCCTCCATGCTGCCCAAAATGACTCCTCTCTTTCATACTTCCTCTTCAACCCCTTGACATTTTTTCCTATCTCAACAGCCTTCAACCAACCTTCCGTTAACTCTCAATATTTCCTTCGTCCACTTCCCCCGTCTTCTTAGAATTTGCATAACCGACTAATACTTTAAATTCACATTATCTTACACTTAATATTTAATCTTCATCTATGTCCAGTATATCATTACTTTTCTTTTTCAAAAGCACATCACGAAAGTCTCCAATGTAATTAAGAAAATATTTTCTTGATGAACGATTTCTTATCCATATAAAGCGAATTTCCACGCATAACCTTCACCAATCATTGTTTACCTCTTCATTAGAGGTCACAGTCAGCTTTTCATTACTTGAAAATCAACTACTGTAACGCAGTTCTCTTATTTCATTGCACCAATGGTACCTGTGGTCCAAATTCCACAAAAATACGCGTTGGTTCTCCACTTGCTATAATCCGCGGTCTCCTACAGGACCTTCTCCTGTATTTTATCGCTTAACATAGTATAAAGAAATTACGATCAATATTGCAACCTTGGCTTGCGACACAAGGTTCGCACACTATAACTTTCAACATGCCGACTTATGCTGATTAATCTCGACGACTATTCACCAAGTACCTAAGAATCTTTCAACTACCGCCACGGTCTAAAGGTTGACGTGCATTGTCGTTTTTTACTCAATTTTACAAATCGACCAGTCAAAGCATTAATTCAAGGCATTTTAGCTACTAAATGTAGGTTTTACGAGGTTTCACAGGTTCGTAAATGGTCTCTGACGGCTATTTACCACTTACGTATGATGAATTCTACCTCTACTCAACTCTATATAATTTATTTCTTCATTTTTTTTAAACCTTTACATGGCTTCATGCTGTCTAGAAAGCTTATTTCTTCTTTCTTCTATCCTGCTCACCCAATATTCTTCCTTCTATCACAGCCTTCAAAATCTCAATATCTTTCAAAATTATGTCCAGTCAAAGCACACCAATTAAACATGAAAACCTTTTGCCTCAGTACAACTTCTTACAGCAATTACTTCTGAATATTCGTACATGCACCAAACAAGATTTAGCACAGGAAATATTCAGGATCATTGACAGGGCTGCGCTTGTTCGAGCGTTAATATCTCAGGGTATTCTTGATAGAGAAGTTCGCAAAAATTTCAATATTTACCGCTTCTAATTTCATCTCGACTCAACATTTAGGAATTATGCATATGCGTTTTTACATTATTTTATGGTATGTTGTATTGCAAGCCGCAAAACAATCATGAATAATTGCTTAGAATAATGCCGAAAAATCTACACGATCATGTAGGCGTTGATTAAGCGAAAGTTCATAAGAAAATTGATTATTGCAAACCCCAATTTCGGGTCTCCTCGCTTCTGGATCTATTGCTGGAATGTAATATCGGCCGACCATGGAAAGATCACCCAGCATTAATCTAAGACAAGCACACCGGAAGGTCTTTTGGGATCGATCGAACGTATCGACTCTGTTAAGCAGTACATTCTCGTCCCATTGCATTTCAGAATGTAGAAGTCTACCGAATGTCTTGGCATTTATATTTATTAAATCGCCGATGATTCAAAGGTGGCCGCTCCAAATGATAAGTTGTCCGCTTAGCAAGTTGACGTCCTACGAAGGACGCCTGGGATTACATATTTACGAAGGGAGCGCGATAGAGGATTTTTGTTCATTCCATGTCCGTCCTACTCCTCTCCAAAAGCGTCAACCGTAGGGGAGGAGAATTTAAAGAGACTCTCCCACGCCATTGTTCCAAGGGCTCCGTCTCTCACTTTTTCCGCGAATCCTTCCTCGGGAGAAATGGTGTGGAGGGCAACGCCAATAAAACAATGGTCGTGTTTATTGTCTTCGGTCCCGAAAGGAAAAATGAGTCGTTGCTGTTAGGAATTCTAATTTTTTTCGACACATTTTGGAAAAAAACAGTTACAAGATGCTCTCGGGAAGAGAAAGGCAAGTGGTGTTTTCTCTCATATCTGCCTCCACTCCACCATTTAAATGTGGGATGCATACAATTATACCTGAAGATGGTCATAATAGGCCAACGTTCGCGAAATCGCACCACTTTACGAGAAACGCAAAAAACCTAAAGCAATTCACTTTAAATAAAGTAAAACATGACGTAATAATTCCATTAATATGATGACTATGCCACTGTAGGCATTTTAGATTTTCTTAGTTTTACTGAATTTGAGGTGACTCAAACATTCAACAAAGCTTATTATATTATATTATAATTATTGGAAGTACACCAGGATAGGGCAGATTTTTCATGGGCCTACTATCTACTGTGCTATTAAACCCTAACTTTTATCACACAAATTATCCTTATAGCCCAATCACAGTAACTCATTATTTAACCTCAACATTTAACCAATTCTATCTACCTACCTTTACCTTACCTACCCAATTTAGAATGCCAAGTCTTTTCCTCAATCTAATTCTTCACTTTCCCAGTGTTCTCCTTAAATTACTGCCTTCAGCATCCCATTGCCTCTTTGTATCTCCTGTATCCACTTGCTCTACCTTCTTCAAATTACTCCCGATAGACCTCTCTCGCCCTTACCATGCCTATAACTTAGTCGCATTTTGTTCCTTTTCGTTCGTTTAATTTTCTTATTTCTTATCCATGACCATATCTCAATCTCAAAAGACCTCCAATCAACGCTAATCAATAATACAGAGCAGAAAACAATGCATGATGATTTTGATGCGTTTTCATGTTTTCACAAAGTGTAAGCTCAGGGAAATATAGTATATCCCCTTGAAATGTGTCATATCTATTCTACCGCCTTTATCCACCACGACATAGAGCGACAAGTAATGTTTTTTAACACTATTGAATTTAACACTCATAATACTCAATATACCATAATAATAAGGTAAAATGTAAATATCCCACGTGAAATTCATATCAAGAAGAAAAGGCGTATGTAAGTAAAATATATCCCAAATATAAGCGAAGTATAAACTTTGAAATTTTCCAAAAAAAAACAGAAATACGACGAGCAGTGTACAGACTGATACGAATGTGCGATTCGTATTTACGAAAATACTGCGAACCCGAGAGGAGCTACATTGATTCATTTCTATTGAGCATGGCATGATAGAGCCGTGTAAGAAATTGAGAATATATAAATGATGTTGTAAATAAAAAGGCTCATTACAAGGACCAATATAGCAATGATCTAGGTAGAATATGCAGCGCCGGCATTTCTGCTGAGAAAAAGATCATCAGGTACGGGCCGTGAAGTTCAAATTCCCATTTAGAAGTGATATCATTGAGCATGAGAATGACACGTCAAATTTTTCAAGTAATAATCAAGAAAATAGACTACATTAAACATACAAATAAAATGCACATTCATAAATTCAAGTGTAGTAAGATCAAGGCTATACTCCTCTCAAAAACGAAACGATTTTTACGGTATGAGTGCGTCCGAATAAGCCAGCTTAGCAACCAACGTAACAAAAGTAACGAATTGAACGAATAGCAGAGAGAGAGAAATCACCGGGAATGTATTTTAAGAAAGAAACAGTAGGAGAAAAAGATATTGAAAATTTTCCAGTATTTTATAAATTAGAGATTTTTAAAATGAATAATCGGTTGAAATATCCATACAAATAAAAGGCTAGGACCATTTATAAAATATTTGTCACACAGTAAAAATGGCAATGCATAAAATTTTATACTTCTCCCCTTTATTATTGAGTGTAGGTGACATTTGGGTATGCCAATACAATCATAAATGTGTTACATATGGAACTCTTGAGGATAATTAGAAGTGAAATAAGAAAAATAGGTTAAGGAGTGAGTGGACTATGGAAGAATGTGAATCGGAATTCAAGCACGTAATACTTCTGCTGCCTCGGCCTGGTCATTCTGGGAGAATGGATGAGTGTCGAATCACCGGCCAGATATACGAGAGAAGAAAAGGAAGTCTGAGAAGCATTGTGGCATAAGAGGATCTCAAGACAAGGAATATTATAAGTGCCAGGAACACAACAGCACGTGCACATGTAAATGTAATAGGGACGAAAAACGCATGGAAGGATATGGAAATATGGAATCGATTCATAAAAAGAGATTATATTTTATTAAATAACATGAAATTAGTCATTTTTTACGTTCCACCCCGAATGATAACGGCTTGAACGGCACGAATATATTTAGGAAATAATAGAATAGTCATTAACAAAAGATCGGGAAGGCTAGGTCGCCAAAGCGATAGAAATGCGAAGCAATTCAATACTCAACAACAGATTTCCTTAATAGACGACGTGGCGGAAAGTTGAAAAGATGTCATTAAAAAAAATGAAACTCTGAACGATAAAGAGAACAAAGTGGAAACAATACGCTACGTACCGCCACTGTTCATTGCTATAACTATTTAGAGTGCATACATCAGTTTTATTTTAAAAGGGAATTGGTACGTTCAGCAACTCACATCAGATTACCGACGATAATTATCGTTATATTATAATTTATGCTAACACCCATTGTAGATAAATCCATCGCGGCACTAACCTCCACAAAAGATTCGAACTCGCCTCCGCTGAGTTCAACGAGGAGAGCTCAATGCCAAACGAACTTTCCAGGTCGACTGTCAGGTCACGTATTGGCGAAGGAAAAAACGGTAGCGTAGGGCTAGGATATCATTTTTTTTTCTTTGGATAGCCGCCCCTGGCGAGGGATTTAGGACATCCGCCGCACAATCACGCGGATGTGTTCTCATATTCCTTCCACATTAAGGACGAGACTCATTAATATTCCAAAAGAATTAAAGGGTGACCGCTCGCCAATTTTTATCGCTCCGCTTGAAATATGGACGCACGGAGGGGAGAGAGACAGAAAGAAAGGCTTGGGCGGAAAAGAAGCTCACCGCCACGCTACAACACATCCGTATGCCCGCAATTTTTTCCCGCCCTTTTATTTCTCTCTTCATGATGCCTTGCCGGAGCCATAATCGCCACAATCTCCCGGGCACGGCCGTGGAATCGCTTCTGCATCGCGGGGATCACGACTCAAATTAGCACTTGCCGCACCATTTCGCGATCGCGACGTCTGATATTGTGGAAGTGGGAGTCAAAGGGAGAAGAATGCCTGGAGAAAGAATCGTCCTCGGGAGATCATTCCGTCCTTAGCTCATGCTATCCAGGCAATCCGGAGCGCGGGTTTGCAGGACCTCTTGCATTAGCCTCTCAAACGTATAATACGTGATTTCCTCTAGTAGATGTAGCTCATCTTTAAACGAACATATTTTATTTTAATTTTTTAGTATTTTCGGAGTGAAGGTATCCAATCGTCAAACATCTAGGTAACACACACAACACACAGGCGAATTCAAGCTGCTAATATGCATTGCTAATTGAATAGTTTCACTAAAATAGTGCAAAAACGGCATATGGAGAAAAAATAAATACTCCTACGCTGGGAGATTACATTTTTCTCTCCTTATTGACGAGTTTGAGGCACCATAACCTGAGGATAAAACGAATATTTCAATAACTTTCGAGTATTGTCATTCAAAATAGGAAACTCCACTGCTGTTTTTTAATAAAATATACACATGATTGGTGATGGGATGTTGAAGACTGTGATAGAGAGGAAGACGTTAGAGAAACGATGGAGGAGGTGGAGGAAAACAAAATCATCCTGTCCACAGTCATTTAATTGTGGACGGAATGAAGGAAAGTTGAAAATATGCGGAATTGATGATGTATTTATTTTACCGTGGGATATGATGATGTGTCGGGGCAGGTTTAGATTTGCAGCGGTGGTCGTCGTCAGCGGTGGTCAGGTTTAGATTCGCAGCAGACTGGGTTCGTCCGAAAACCTGCAATATGCCTGCGATAGACTACCATAATAAAAAGCACTGACTTTCCGCAAAAATATTTTCAATTGCATTCAAATCAATTTTCCGGTGCGTATTTTTGGATAGGTAGTATTCCCGTTAGCAGAAAAAGAGCGACAGTTCATGGCGTGGTTGTAAATTGAAGAGGATTATAGTAAAGATAGTAGTTTATAGTAGCAGTAGTAGTCTTTGATTAATTACCGAAACCTTACAGGTGAGTACCTCATTGCAAAACCACACCGACAAGAGTCTCTTTGGCAGAAACTTGTAGACTTTTAATGTATTATTAATGTATTTAATACATCTCTTCAACGAGTCAACGAGAAAAAAAACCTTTGCTTAAAAATATTGATTCATCAACAAAATTTCTAGAACCCAACTCTTATCCGTACATAATATCGATCGATGTTTACAGGCGCCGCCAATAAAAATCAAATTCTTTCCACATTCACGTGGAAAGATATGAATCTTGTAAATTAAATGCGAATATCCAAAGCCAATTTTATTTTGGCAATTGGACACGTGTCTCCGCCCACTTAATAGAAAGCCTACATTTAACCCAAAGAGGATGTTCCTCGCTCAGGCCTTGGGGTGAACATGACAATAAACCACGACTTTTTTATTCGTCGGAAAGGCTACGAGAGCAACTTAATGAGAATACACCAATATCTCGACTTGTTTCCCCATTCAGCCTGCCGCAATTTGATCACGTACTTCTGACGGAAAAGATAACATTACATCAACCGTTCTCTCAATGGACTTTCTTAAACGATTCTTGATTAATCCCAGGCAGAGGGCAAGCGATGCGCAGTTAGGAGAGCATCCATTCAGTCTCTCGAATGTATCTGACCCATATCTTTCTTTAAGCTAAGAAATAGCCGAGAGTTTTTTTTTTCGTTATCCGATTCACATAATTAGTCCTCAAACGTTCAGCCATTCATTACGTCATTTCTTGAACAAACTCACCAGTCCTTATTTGGGTCATCGGGATATCTTAAAAAAATTCACATAATCCTTGGAAAATTACTGCGCCATTTTTTGCGTTCCAATAAATCTATTCACATCCCTTTTATTCCTTTTTTCTCAGGCAATTTACTTGCACTTATTCAATTATAATTCGAATTTAACCTTCGATGTGACCTTATTTACCATTTCTCTTAGGTATTTTACATCTTCTCTTACATATGAAAAAATGTTAACACTCATTAGTACTCAGCCTACATTCATGTACTGAAACGCAGTATATGTATGTGCAAATGTAAATACATACGGACTTTCAACACAAGTTTAGTTTTCCTCGGTTACGAGTCTTATAACCATCTTAAGTTCTATATTTTGCAAAATTCCTATCACAATTTCGGGTTTGGACTAAAATCGTTCATTTAAGTAATGCTATTTAAGGAATATTAAAATTTAAGGTCACTAACTGGATGGTCAAAATAATTAAAACGTAAATACACAGTCCACTCGTATGAGTAAAAATCACAACACGAAAATTACCGGTTTTCGCCATAGAAGACGCATTCCTGACAGTACACCATGAAACAAGATTGGAAATTTTTGTAAATAACTTAAATTATTATGGATTTTCTACCGTTTATGATAGGTTTTGGATAGGCACTGACTGAGACAATACGTATCTAAGCCCCGCCTATAAGGATAAAACGTGACACCCTAAAATACATAATAAACACTCCCATTTCTCAAACTTTCTGCTTCCCTTCACTCTGTTCAGAATACCTATTCTTTTCCTACCCCTTCCTCACCTGCCGATCATTCTCCCCCCTGACGTAATTTTCAATATTTTACCTCCAATTAAAAATCCTCTGCATCCACTTTCATTTTAACTATTAACCTCAAAATAAGTAACGCTTGAAAGCATCCATAAGTGTGGTAAAGGCAAATAAAAAGAATGATAAAATCGCTACCAGACGCAATTAAAGTATTTTAACAGTAGCCAAGTATCAGTGTTATTCACTTAAAAGTTTCCAAAATTGGGAATCTTAAAAACTCCCTATTGTTCATTTTCCATATTTAAATAGAGAATATTTTCGTTCGGAATACCAACTTTCACCGCTCTTGTTTTCCTAACGACCAGATAATTCATTCGTTCTTGTGAAATGACCAACGAATAGCAACGAACCATTATTTTGACACCCCTGTACGCCTGCTTGAGGGCGTGGCTCTGCCTAGCGAGGGACGTATATTCTGGGAGGAAGAAGAAGAATGAATCCTCAAGGAAAGAGCGTTCCGGAAGCATCCACAACGTCTCGAAGCGCATAAACCGATAAAAACGCATGCGGCCTGCAGCCGTCGAATACGCAACGCATTACGGATGTCGAATTCCTTCCCCGTAAAAAGGAGACCGTAAAACCATTTTGTCGCGAGGAAAAATAAACAAGTCTTCCCCTCTTCCCTTCCCTCCCTCCCCTCCTTCCCCCTACCCCCCCCCCAAAAAAAAAGGAATGACACATTCCGGCGGCGACCGGTCGAATTCCCGGATGGAGAAAAGAAGGGGAAAGTCCGACATCCGAAATGGAAAAGCGATTGAACGTGCGTCAACATACACATTCAGGCAGGCCGTTGGAAACACCCACAAATTGCATAATTAGATGACGCGGACGACGAGCAGGAGTACGTAGATGATCTAAGGAGTATTTTAATGATGAGATCCACACCAGGCACTATGGCGACGATGCCCACTGAGCGTCGGAAACAATGTCACTTAGGTAACCTGATAATTGGGGAAATATACTACCACGCATATTATGGGAATATTATGAAACATTTGGAAGTCGTCATTCGTCTGAGAATACGATGATATCTCGTATATCAGTGCCGCAGTCTCTCCCATAGGTTGAAAGTTGCATGTAAGTAGTGCCTTCTTTCGTGTGATTAACTTTGTTCCAGTGCATGATCAAACTAATATTTGTGTGGACGGGTCTTGATTGGGATTGTGCATGCATAGTTGGTGACCTAAAACATCCGCCACACACCCTTGCGGCGTCTTGGAGGGTATTACCTACATGACTTCCTTCACTCGGTTCAGGGAACCTCGTTACACTCGAAAACCACAATGGACTAAAGAATTGAAATTGGGGAAGGTTGTTCACGTCGCCATTGTAAGCAAATTTTCATTCAATATTTGAAACATTAAGTCCCACTTCTATCTCCCTACGATTCATTATATGTTATAGGCATTGATTATTGCAACAACTCAAAATAATATTTAAAATAACGCAATTAAACTTAACTATTTAATTAAAAAAACAGCTAATTCGTGAGTATATAAGATAGTTGGACGACAGAAATTTCGATGAGCTCGACTTACGATATCATGAAAACGTAGCGCTACCTCAGGGTGCTACATATGAGTATGTCACATACTCGTATTACCAGAGAATAAGTACCCACTTATGCATGATCTCAGGTGTATTATCAATGGGCACTCACACCGAGACAAAATATATTAAGTATGCCTGATAGCAGTAAATCACGTTTTCAGCTAGGCTAGATCGCAACAACTGAATAAACAATTAGGTCTAAATAACAGTTGAAAAGCATAATTTAAAATAATCAAGGCCCAATAATTCGATTTGTTTGGCAAACTAAAAGAAATTAACATATTAATAGATAAATTCAATTGCATATCATAAGCATATGACATTAATTGGATACCTATATACGTATGTATAGGGTACCCCAAGTGTGATACCTATATACATACGTATATAGGTATCACACTTCATCACTGCTAAACATTCAATTAAGCAGACTTCCGACAAAGGGGTGAATTAATTGGATATAAAATTACACTTTGGTCAATCGAAGGGAATGTTAATTTTATTACTTTTCCATTCAGTAGTCACTTCAAATTCTAATGGTAGGATTTGTCGAAAAAATCATTCCCGCTGAGGCATTGAAGGTGAAGACAACGTACGTAATAATGAATACCCTTAATGTAGAAATAAACTAGGTTACATGCTCTTGGACTAAGCCGAAGTTCCAAGCTCGGTTAATGGAGCTAAGTTGGACCATTAATTTTCCATTAACAGCCATTAATTTTCTGCGGTCCTTCCTAAATTGTAATTTAGGTAACACTTAAGATACTCCAACGATTCCGAAACCGTGACCTGTGACCTTTGCCAGGTAGTCTTATTACCGTTCTGAATACTAAGTTTACGTCCATGTGTAAATAAATACGAAAGAATCTTTCGGCCATTTTGAATAAAAGTAACGAAATTTTATTACTTTCCACTAAGTAACGAACGACATATTATCCTTCATAATCACATGCCAAACGCTTTCTTTTGGCTTTGAAAAAAAATCCACTCAATATTGCGAAAAGTTCCAATTGTTTGCTATTCCTTAAGGCGGTCTTTTATCGCGTCCACCGTCTCCTGAGAATGGTACCACATTTAAATTATATTTAATAACACAGAGAGCGGAAATTAAAAAAAAACATTTTTACATACCTAGTCTATCGAAGACTATCTCCAGAAGTGCAAACTCCTGTTTTTATAAATTACAACTATTTCGTGGTACGACCTCCAAAAATGTAAACAGATCCGAGAAAACTAAATGATCGTTTTCACTCCATGTAAACGAATTTGAGGACCATTTCGACAACGAACTCAACAAAACGTAAAGGCGAAGCGACGAAACTTTTGAGTAAACATTCTGTCATCCATCAAATGCGAGTAGTATATTATTAAATTTTGTGACTGCCGCCTCCCTCCCCCCCATTTCCTCTCTCCCATTTTCGGGGCCTGGAAAGCACGATGGAGCGAGGCGAGAGGGGGAGGCTGCGGCGGGAGGAGGGACATGGCAGGACAACAGGAGCAGGGTAGGCGGCGGCCTTGAGGGCTCTGGGGGAGAGAGGGGGTTAAGGACTCGAGTGGCTGGGATGTGGAAAGGGAGGGGGCGCAGTCGGCCAGAGGCGATGACCAGGCGGGAGAGGCGGCGGCCGGGTGGGTGGGTGGATGGATTTGAGGGACGACGGCGAGGGGTGTGAGGACGATGCTGGGGCGCAGATCTGGGAGGTGGGGCGAAAGCGCTCGCACGGGTGGAGTACATAAGTACACTCTTGGGCAGGACAAAAAGAATCTCTCGGACGCGAACTAGAAACTTGGCTTTATGGTTGAAAAAAACGACCGCACGAAAGAGAAGGTAAACGCGACTTTTCATCCTAATCTCAAAAGAATCCATGTGAGCTTTTATCCAACTCCTGGGCATCTGCTGAACTTATAGTCAGGACAAATATATAGTAAAATGGTGTAATTATATTTCTGCTGAATTTCGTTTTCTAAAAACGTTTAATCCCCAATTCCGTTCTGTAGAATGAGGGAAGGAATTCAACAAAATGAAATTTAAACAAATTTGAATTTCCCACCAATTCGTCGATTAAAAGACGCGCGGACTACTGTTTTTCGCCAACCAAATAGAAGGAGTAATTACGTTTGTCTGATTGCCGTCAAAGTTTCAGTTTTTATCGCATCATATTGGCGGGTCACCACCGAGGGAATAATTTCGCTGCAAACCCCTATGTCTGTAGATAATTGAGAATAGCTTGGGTCACTGTGTCCCACAAACCCAAACAGGAGGATATTTTTTTAAATATTATATTTTTTTCATATTTCCTTGCATATGATTATTATTTTCAAATCCTATCCTCACCTTTCTGTGCTCTTTGAGAGTTATTAATTAAAAAGAGCATTTCCTTGGGGAATTCGGTCGAAAGTTCACACACATAAAAGGCCGCACTAACGTGCTTTATTTAGAAGATAATTGGGCATTGCTTAATTACGAAAATGAAGGATCACATTCTATTTGACATCTGTACGATTGGTTGAAAATTTCCTTGAACTCGTGACTCTGTGAATTCCCATCCCAGGTAAAAGATTTAATTTTACTGGCCATTTTTCTTATCTTGATTTGCATGAATCTGAAATTAGGCAGACACACGTCGGTTTACATACATCGCCGAAGAATCAGGCGTTCCTGGGTTTAGGAGATCTTTTCCATCAGAGAAAAATTCATGAAAACAAACCCTCTCCCTGTAAACTCGGCAGCATTCACTAATAATTATTAGTGAATGCAGCCGAGTTGACACGTAGATTATAATCTATTTAACCAAGCATTGTCAAGTTAATGTTTTCAGTACAACATCTGCAGATCAAGAATTTATATACAGCCCGCGATTAGCCTGATTTGTAGGGCCTTGGGAACTATCTATTTGTATTTATCGAAAAGTAATAAGACGACAGGCAACTCACTCCGTCCTCCAAGAGTCATTTCTATCACTCCAATTCCAATAAAAACTTCAGCGCGAAATTTACCGAAAATCGACTGCATTGGAGTACGTCAAATATAAAATTCAATAAATTATAAATTAAATATATCGCTTTCTTAGGTCTGATAAAACTGAGCGGCGATCGTTTAACTAGGAACAACAACGAGGGTTTTTGTAGCCTTCAAGGAAGATCATTTTCAAATAAAACTCCCGATTGGTTCACCATATAGTTTCCTTAGGAATATCTCTCTTTAACAAATTGATAAGGAGCATCGATCGATAAAAAAATTGAATTCTTTTTCACATAAAATAGTTAGTAAATGTTAGCTTATTGTTTAGGTAAGTTTTGGATTGACACAAATTTAACACCTCTTGCATTTCTTACACTCGTCCTGAAGAAAATCTGAACCTACACTGCATTAAACCCCTTTCCAATTCCGCAAATTTTCTTCCTACCTTAACTCCGCCCAAAATTTCGATTCATTATCTACCTTTTACTTGCTTGCCTAACTTCCTCAACTCTATTACAGTGTTCATCATTCCATCGCTCATCAAAATTTTCTACACCCACCTTTTCTGGGGCCTATGGATTTCTTCCAACAATCTTCTCTTCGTTTGTATTCCGTCCTT
The DNA here is from genome assembly GCA_037158775.1 of Hetaerina titia. Lineage (NCBI taxonomy): Eukaryota > Metazoa > Arthropoda > Insecta > Odonata > Calopterygidae > Hetaerina > Hetaerina titia. Next base: position 58,599,545 of record CM073771.1, read on the forward strand.
TCACCTTTTCAATCCTTCTCCACACATACATTTCGAAAACATCCAATCGACGCCTATCACCTAGCTTCAACAGGGAAGTTTCCGCGTCGGGCTAAACCACGCTCAAATTATTTACTAATCTTTTCTCGGCCTAAGGGTTAAGGGCTAAGGGTCCCTGTCATTACGAGGGTTTATTTAAGTAATCTACCGGTTAAGGTAGGCTTTTGGATGGACACAACTACCAATGAAATGTGTTGTTTCTCCTCACAAAACCTACTACAGCATCCTACTCTACAACAAGTCCCTCTTCATCTCGGTGTACTTCCTTCATCCCATCAAACATCCCTATCCTATTCCTGCGCTTTCATCGTTTGCCTAACATTCTCCCCTCTATTACAGTCTTCAACATCCCACTGCCGACCAGTACGCCTTTCATCCATTTTTCCTGCCTCCATAGGATTTCTCCCAACAAACCCATCTCCTCGCGCACCATACCTAGTACTTTCTCATTTGTTTTCCTTTCGGTCCATTTCACCTTCTCCATTCTTCTCCACACACACATTCCAAAAGCCAAAAGTGTTCTTCCCTCCTCACTTCACCCCACACCAACATCCCTATCCTATTCCTGCGCTTTCATCGTTTGCCTAAAATTCTCACCTCATTGTTCGATAACTTTTGCCACATTGCTGAATCGTTTCTCAGCACTATTCACTTAAACTCATAGCTTAAAACGACAAATGGAAAGAAAAATACATCTTACAATCTGTCTACTGAATACTCAATAAAAAAAGACTTCGCTTACAAATCAATACGTGAAGAGGTTCCTTTTTATTTACTCATTCTCACTTTATACCATAGCTTGTATAAATATATACGGGGTAATTAAAAATTCTGATGAAGAAGGAACCTGATTAGACCAATTACCTCTTTTAGATCCCTATTAGGCGTACGTAGTAAGAAAGTTTTGCTTTAAACGGCAATACAAGGCCCGTGCGTCAGTAGTCATAAGCGAATGGGGAGGTTTAACCACACCGTTAAAATATTGTGGCCTAGTCGGATGTGCCAAAAGGAATAACGGTGCGTGGAACGCAAGAAGGGGGGCTATATTTTCCGAGCCGATAGAACAATTATGGAAATTGACTGCCGAGATGAGCTCCTAAATGGTAGCTTCCGAGAACAATACGAGAGCGGAATGGGTCGTTTCAGTCGATTGGCTGGTTTAAGCAATCCCCGACTGGGCAAGGCGGACCTGAAGGATGTCGGCACCATGAAAATGTTGTTAGGAAAAAAAGTACAAACCACCTCTTCTTACTCGAACAACAAGGTAAAGAAAGCTCTATTTGATGGGCTTCTCGAGATTATCATTCGGGATATTTATACCCACTGAATGCAATATTCAGCGAGCTAAAGGGCTTTCCATCCCACCAAAACACAAACACCGACGTTTTTCAGCAATCCTTATTACCTTTCCAGATTATCCCGCTTTGATTTACATTCACGTAGCGGTCCATTTATAAATTAATACTTTAATGAGCTAACTTCTTTAAGTCCGCAAAAAAAATTACGGTCATTATTATCGGACGGGCGTGGAGCTAACAATGAATCAGTACACGAGAACGAGCGAAGAGGATAGCAGTGTTGGAAGCATGCTCACCAGTGAACGCCAACGTGGTGAGTTGGAATCCAACGCCAAGGTTACATGCCTTAGACACATTGAATTATGCTATATAATATTAAAAGGGCTTAATAACTTTACTCTATGGAATTATTAATGACTTAAATATCTGAAACCACTTAAGCATCTCTCCAGCATTCCTCCCGCACGCCTACTGCATTAATGTTACCAAATGTTTCCAAAACCCGCGTATAGACCACCAAATGTATCCGTCATCAGGAATAATACAAAATCTTCGCAATTTTGTTTCCACTTTTATCCACTTACCGAAAATTTGAAGTAAAAATATGCGAAGACTATTGGAGGATAAGTTTAATTTCATATACAGCAAAGACTGCTCTGATTATAATCAAAAGAGGGTTACACAATAGTGCTAACAGCTAGCATAGCGATGACCAGTTTAGGATTAGTAAGGGAAGAGGAATGCGTGATACCATTTCAGTGATGAGAAGATCAGTAGAAGGAGCAACGAATAGGTATAATCAAGATATATTTGCGCACTTCATGGATTTTTAGAAGGCGTTCCACGGAGTGGAGTTCACAAAATTCATGAAAATATCGCGGGATAGATTGAAGGGACAGGTGATATATTCTAAAATTGAACATGAAAGAGTATGTACCATCTCTTTCATCTTAAGTTTGCAGATGATCTAACAATCTCGCCAGCCATTAAGACAGTATCCGATACAGTTAAAACAGTCTCGCCTGAGTCAGGCAGCTTTACAAGAAGTATTTTAGGTGAAATGGAGCATAAAGAGGGTTATTATTAAAATTGCATTAGCGAAAGACACATTCACAAGAAGAGGAGAACTGATGACACGTACAAGAAAATATGCGAGGAAGAGACCAAGCTATAATATTAATCGTAGCATGGATGTAAAATCTATGTTTTGGGGCAAGAACAGGGCGTAGATCGGAGACTTTTGAGTCGTGGATGTGACGAAGAACTGAGAAAATAAATTAGGCAAAGAGAAAGTTGATTAGATAAATGCGCAAAAAAGGAGTAAAATTGGCGAAGGAGATATTGAAAGGTACTGGAATGTTGAATACCTTGACAGAAGAGTAGGTGAGTGAGGTAAAGAAAGGAAGAAAATAAGTTTCTTAGACAATGTGGGGGCAGGTAGCAGCCTCGTCAAAGTATCGAAGAAGGAAATAATGTAGGGCAAACAAGAGGAACCTCTCGCGATACGCAGAAGATAATAGTCGTCAGGAAAAGTCAGAAACCCACTTTCAGCAGGTAGAATACCTTGAAAAAACTATTGTTTTGGTCACAGATACTCGCACGGTTTAACGTGTTCAAAGGTCTTTGAGAATGAACATTTCCACGTCGTTCGGGGGCTTCGCCAAAGTCGTCATGCAAGAACGATTCCACAAAAGCACATCGTGGAATGCAAACGATGGTCTCTCGCGAAAATGTACATTCGTGATCCGCATGAAGAGGTTCGGAAAATACATATGTGCCCTTCGAAACAAAACGACCACGCAGATATGCCAAGAAAAGATCTCCTACATCCGTTTTCTGATATTAAATACCGATTCACATAGTTTTATAACCACCAAGTGGGTTTTATTCGCCACTGAGATACTGGAAACGGAAAAATAAAATGGCAGTTTTTCACGAAGGAATTGATTCACTCCTTGTGTTTCAGAGATACATTAACAACGTAAAGCAAACACCAAGGTAACTCGATCCTATGTACTACTATTACCTGTTATAACTACAACTTTCGGTAACCATTTCTGAATATTTATGAGCAAACGGTTATATCTTTCATTTGAAACATAAAATAACTCGAAAAAGTCGTATTTATAGAAAAAAAACAAATAATTGACGCCTTTTTTTAGAAGCAAAGAAGAGGAAGCTCCAGAGGACTAATTGCCAATTTCTCCCGGGGGAAACCAGAAATTTCCTCTTTTTCACCTCCTTGCCATCTTCTCATTTTCCTGGAACGAGAAAACAAAAAAAGGGTACGACCGAACTCCAAACCAATGGTGAGAACCAGCAAATTCAACGAAAGTCTCAGGCCACACAAAACAAGATCGGTCCGGTAAACGCATCCATAGCTGCGAGGCAGAATGAAGTTCTCTGGATCCGCCATGATACCGTAATGGGCAAAGTAATGGAAAAACAATACATGGCTCTCCCTGGAAGATATGCGACCTTGCATTCTCTAATATACCGCGGTTGAATATCTCCCGAATTTATTTTAATATTCTTTTGACGAGACGGTTCCCCGGCCGAAGCTCATGGCTCTGAAAGAGAAAATCAGTCTCCGTAGATGAATGCTGGGTGATGGAATATAACATGAGACCCTTGGGAGTGAGTGGGAAAGTGAAACATGAGAAAGGGGAAATTACGCTTCTCGAAAATACTAGACATTCAAGTTTTCAGCAGAGGAAAATAATTCTGAGTCCGATGACATTCGGAGGGAAATATACCAAATCGTTCTCTCCGGTGAAGAAGACCAAGAGGAAAGGAAGATCTGGCGTCATATCGAAAAAGGAAAGGAGAACATAAACTCTTGATGACAGTATGACGAATTAATCATGATTTTCAAATTGAAACGTGATCCATGGACCAAATGATGGGTTAGAATCGGGTTACTTACTTCACCCCCGGGATTCAAACCCATACCACAGAAATGGTACGGGTCCCACACAAACCCGTACAAACATTCCCATTCAAACTCGTACCACAGAAATCCGCGGAGTGGTAAAATTTTTTAGCGGTATCCCAATGCCCACTTGAGGGCTGTGAAAAGAGTACTTCAAATTGAGTACGCCGTCCTTCGGAAGGGATGCTAAAATGTGCACCACTTGGCTCCTATTTTTAAGAGCTAAGGCCGAAACCGGGTTTCTCTCCACCCTTTATCCACTCCCTGAGCATCCTAGCAAAACCAAATAGTCCACTTATCCATCCATAACGGCGCAGATGCCCTTAGCTATCACCCCCCCAAATAACCACAACTATCAATTAGTGTCGGATGTCTAAATGTTGGCATCTGCATATGCAGTAAAATGCATTAAGGAATTAAATGTACAAGTGAAAGAGGTCCATGGCGTAGAAAAAGGAGAGGAGAACAATCATTACGAGTGATGGGAATGCAATGACTGAAGGGGAAAATGAGCAAAACAGCATGTAAAAATTTGAGCTCGGGAAACCAAACAAAAAATAAGGAAGACTTAGACAGTTTGCACTCACAAAATTCTGGTTGTGGCGAACACGCATTTAGAGTAACATCAGCACAATTGATAATGTACACTTAAGATGCCAGGGGACAGAGCTAGCTAAAATATCGACTACACCCTTGCCAGCATGAGGAACAGGAATATTATTTTAATTCAATCTTATTTTTATGTCTGTGATCATTTTTATGGTGCTGCAGATTTATGAGTTCTTGTTTAGTTAAAGGTTTAGTTTAATCTAATGCTGAAAACATGACGGCTTTGATTTGTTACCGGCATCACCAAAAAGATTTTAACATGATTTAGGCATGAATGCAATAATAAAATATATCATTTCACTCAATAACATGATTGGTTCATCAATGAATTATGAGTTGCGTGAATAAATTTGTAGAAACTAGTTTGCGCATTAAATTAAAGTATAAATCATTATTTCTGTTCACAGTTAAAATATAATTTATATATTTCGTGAACAATCAGAAAATGCTTTCAATTTGCAAGCATGCAATTTATTTCGTTCACATTTCTCAACAACTGATTCTAAAACGTCAATTATGAAACTCAGCAAGGAATATGTGTGAAAGGACTGGCAATGAATAACTATATACCGTTATCCTATCTCTATCAAATTCAACCTGGGTTAAGTCTAGGATGGGAAGGAAGAAGAACGCACAAAATGGGCGCCGCCATGGTGTGCAAGGCGAATAAACTCCTGCTGAATTGAGATGGATGGGAATTTGTCAGGTTTACATGAACATTCCCACCAAACATGTAGCAGAATGGTACCTCTTGTTTCAGTCTTCAGAAATATTTTTTCTCTCATATTCCCCTTTTTTCCAGCCTCACCTCTAACCCTGTGTCCGTTTTGCAACCTGCTCCTTTTCTTTTCTTCCTATTTTTAATCGGAAATGAATGTTATCTTTAGAGAGCAGGTGTTTCACCTTACATTAAAATAATGTATAATAATATACTTTATCTAAAATTTTAGAACAATCGGCACATACCAATGGTGAATTGAATCTAGGGCAAGATGAGGTTAAGGGATCTTAAAAATCACTCGTCAAAGAAAATACGTAAGAATACAAATTGTTAGGCAGAAATCTTAAATAAATATCTTTAGCTACCATCGTTAAAAATTTCCACTTTTTTAATATAAACAAGAATAACTTTTAAACTGTAGTTTCAAACAGACCTTGAGAGGAAGAAAACGGAAGAGAACTTCTGGATAGGAATGGGCTAGAAACGTAAAAGAGAGTACATAGGAAACGAATTGTTAATCTCATTCTGTAGCCGCAGGATCAGCCTGTAACTGTAGAATGAAATACTTCGATACCATATCTACTGAGAATCGAGCTAATGTAAGAAGACCATCTCACCGTCCGCCAGGTTCTACTTCACAAACACTTTTTCGACAACATGTATTCAGTCTGTGCATATACAAAGAGCATACGTGCGAGCACAAAAAGCACTCGTAAAGCACAAAAGATGACATATATTAATCACTAATACGTAAAAACATGTAGATGGGTCATCATAATGGTGTATGGAATCTTCAATGTCATTAGAAAGTTACAACTGGATTGCTTCCTTTGGTAAAAAAATATTTAACATTTAATTTGGACTTGCTTTTCTCATGACGAAGTTTGTATGGACCACAGTTTATGCACGAACCCACAGATCTTAGGTTGAGATGAATGAAGAGAAGTCCAATTTACCTCAAAAATTGCCGAAGTGAATTTTTATAGGAGGATTTTTTCTCTATTCCCAAAAATAATGAGCAAAATCCACAATTTGAGGCTGAGGAACATGCCTCTCTTCTGAATTTATCCGATGGTTCCACTGCGCCCAAACCTTCCGCTCGTCACGTGGCACTTGTTCCGTATCCCTCTACAACAATAGTTAGGCCGGAGTGGTGCGAGCCTTCCACATGTGATACCGGTTACTTCGCTGAATATAAAGAACGAGAAGCTTCCGCCAACGCGATATTTCAACCATTTGCAACACATTCCTTCCTCCACGCCCTCTCCCTCTCCTGAGCACCAAAACGCCCAGCGGATGACTCTGATTGGCAGAGAAAAATAGCCACGAGATGATGATAGAGAGAGCTTTCATTTCAATCCAGAGGTGAAGGATATTTCTATACGATGCCGATCGGTAGGCAGCGATGGGCATGTGGAAGGAAACGGGAGAGCGGAGAAGTGTTGGCAGATGAGATGGAAAACTAATTTGAATTTGATAAGGGGAAAAAAGGGGTTTGATAAATGTTTCTAGGTCACTCACGTGACACGAGGAACTTCGAGACAAGTCACAAAAAAAGCCCTTGAACATCTAGTAAGCCGTATCATAAATCCACGCTGATTTCCTCAATAAAATCCCTTTATTCGACTGTCTTCTGAATGGGAGTGATTACTCCATGGAAAAGAAACTGGGATGAAAGTTACATACCAACCATCTCTAATGATGAAAGGTAACTTTGCTGGGAGGTAGACTAGGTATATGTCTTGACTCTCTACGATTTGGAAAGGAACCTTAATAAGAATTAAATTCATAAAACGGAGGCAATTTAATGTTTGCTTAATTCATTTCGAGGAAGTCATCGTAAAACTGACTTCGGACATGTCTTTTACCACAAATTAACCCGGATGAACACCAAGTTAGTTAGACTTTTTATATACCTAGGTGCATGTAGGTGAAAATTCAGCGGCCGAGTTATGCATCCTAAACGAAATTGCTGTTTAAACTTGGACCCATCCTAAAAGATTAAGATAAGAAGCCGCTTCTAATGTACAGTAAAGTAATAAATGAATCTGAATGAGAAAATATATCAATAAGATACATATTAAATTGATAAAATCTGGCTCAAGCATCATCACAGTGATTTAATAAAAACTAGAGAAAACGGAGATGCACGTGGATTCAAGAAAAGGTCTTTCTATTTCGCGGTTATATAATTAGGAAGGTTCATCCAATATAAACGAAGATTTTTACATACAACGGTTCAACACTTTCCATCATCTTAATTTTTGATTCACTCAGGTATTCACGTTAATTTTCAGCTACCTTCCGGCATTATTCTAACTCAGGCACGAATAACGACTACTTGGAAACATTTCAACATTCCACATTTGGTGTCCTATATACGAGGGTCATCCGGAAAGTAGTACCCGTTCGTGAAATAAAGACACAAAAGTAAATATTAACAAACATAAAAAAATTTATTTGAAAGAGGATACTTTAAACTACTTCTCAACATAATCTCCAAGCAAATTAAGGCATTTGTCATAACGTGTGACAAGTTTCTGTATTCCTGCTGCATAGTCCTTCGCCGCCAGCTCATTGAGATACAGGGTCACTCCTTCTTTAAGTTCTTCATCGCTGTCAAATCCTTATCCTGCCAAAAAGTCTTTAAGCTTTGTAAAGAGATGAAAATCTGAAGGGGCCAAGTCCGGGCTATACGGTGGATGGTCGAAAGTTTCCCATTTGAATTGCTGCAAAAGTTTTTGTGTTATCCCAGCTGCATGAGGCCTGGCATTGTCATGAACGAGAATGACACCAGTAGACAATAGACCTCGCCGCCGATTTTGTATTGCCCGCCGTAATTTCTTTAATGTTTCACAATACGCATTGGCATTAATAGTGCCTCCACGGGCCATAAAATCAATAAGCAATACACCTCGTCGATCCCAGAAAATGGTTGCCATGAGTTTCCTGGTGGACAGAACTGTCTTGAATTTTTTTGGTTTGTTTGGTGAATGAGCATGATGCCACTCCATTGACTGTCGTTTACTCTCAGGTGATGCATAACAAACCCATGTTTCTTCACCAGTAATTATGCGAGTCAAGAAAGAGTCTCCTTCATCAGAATAACGTCCCAAAAACGTCAGTGCTGCAGCCATACGCTTGGTTTTGTGCTCATCTGTAAGCATGCGAGGGACCCATCTTGCACAAATTTTTGCATAATGCAGATGGTGTTTAACAATTTCATGAACAATTGTTCGAGAAACATTGGGAAAATGCTCACAGATGTCATCAATTGTGACGCGCCGATCGTTCCTCACGAATTCGTCAACTGAGCTCACCAGTTGGTCTGTAATGACAGACGGTCTCCCCGAACGCTCATCGTCGTGTGTGTTCCCCCTCCCCATGTTGAAGTTGCGACACCACCGCCGAACAGACGACTCGTCCATTACATTGTCTCCATACACCTCCTTTAATTGGCGATGAATATCACATGGGCGAACGTTTCTTGCATTGAGGAATTTAATCACTGCCCTTACTTCACAACTGGCGGCGTTCTCAATTTTTTTAAACATTGTAAACAATCACAGAAACAGCACAGGCAATGCTAGCGTCACGCAACTTGGCTCAGAGAAGGCAGACAAGCCACTGAAGCTATCTGACCTCGTCCAGCGGCTACTCGCGTCGTCAGCACTTCATGCGGCACGAACGGGTACTACTTTCCGGATGACCCTCGTAAATTATCAATCATATTATCGGCAGTGGGCATGGCAATTCACCTTTTTTCGTATTTTTTTATATATCAGTCGCAACTAGCGTCAGTTTAAATTATTTATACCAAAAAGAAAAAAATTACATTTTCGTGCGCAGCCTATGGATTGTCTTAATGGGGCCACAGACGCATTTTCATTTCCCCTTCGCACTTCATAACAGTTCTGAAATGAAATCACAGCAATAAATATCTTTAACTTTAGCAACAGGAACACGCAAAATTTTGTCTGCGAAGAAAAAAAAAATTTGCGTGGAATCCCCTCGGGCGGAAATGAGTCTACGGAAAGAGACGCCTTCTTGGTTGAGCAGATACTTAAAACTTGTGTTGGCGAAAGACGGAGATCGCTTCGATAAGTCCTGAAAATCCTCAGAAATCTATCATCAAAGAATTATAGGTACTGTGTAATTGATCGCACGAAATATAACTCATTGCGAGACTAACAAGAAACCAAGAAACACGGTACCTCAATCAGAGGGGCAAAATCGTGACTGAATTCATAAACACAAGGTCAAAGTCCTTTACGGATTTAATAATCCCTTTTTTTTACATCTACATCTACACTATCCCCAAGCAAGCCGCCGCAAGGGAGTGTGGCGGTTTGGGCACCTGCCCCTCATTCACGACTATTATTTCAAATATGAATTTGAGTATATATTAAGTCATAAACAAAAACACTCGTAGACATATATCATGCGATAAATATGCATTGCACCTCACACGAAGTATTTTTAAGCACTTCACATCCTTAAATTTTAACAAGAAATTCAAATATTGGATGTAATTACATTATTCCAAACGAAAAATCAAATATAAATGAAAAGCAGAATTACACTTGTGTTTCAGTTACGTTTCATTGGATGGTGCCGTACCCAGTTTTTAATTTAGCCAGGAAACAACTTCGCTTTTGAGGAAAGAGCAGTGGTCACCGAGATGAACGAGGCTATGAAGATAAGGAAAGGCATGGGAATAAATGGACAAAATATCTGCGTGGGGAGTGAGACACACAAGGGTTAGGTATGGTTGAATAGGTCAACAAGCTGATGAGAGAAATTAGAAAAATACAGAAAAATTGGATGGAATGCATATCCAAAAGTATCGAAATATTGAAGAAAGATTTAAGGGACTTAGTTTCATTTCATTATTTAAAAAAAAATTTTTAATATTGAGCTGGCTGGAGCTTCAATTATAATTTATTCCACAGTAACGCAATCAGTCGCTCATTTTCCAGTCCATATATTTTATTGGAGAGAAAGGTTGGATTTCCCTTAAACCTCTTCTCAAGTGTTATAAAAAAGTATTTGTCACATATCTGCTGCTATTAATATTGAGGATAGAATGACCAGGAAGCACAAGAGGACAAAATTATACCTTGCTTATTTAGAAATCATCTTATGCCTGTAGGAATTGTTCAACAGGTCTATTTTACAAGTAACTGGATCAATGGTAAACGGCAAAGCTTTTTCACACCATTAGGTCTCTCACGTTCAGCGAGATGAAGTTCACTCTTTAATAAAACATTATCTTCCAGCTTTTGTCCATATTTTTACGATCCTCTTCCGAAGAGAATTTTTAACTTTACTACGACACGCCGACGGGATTCAGAACTCGTCCTCATAAAGACGGTTGGAATATCTCTGCACATACTCAGCGAAATTGAATTTTTCACCGCGCAAAATGAGCGAGAAAATTAGGTTCGGAATCGTTTTAAATCCTTAATCGGAGCACGCGACATGCTCTCTGCCGGAGACTTTTACTGCAAGAGTCGATCGTTAAGACAAGGGAACGTCTGGGATCGGCGCTGTTAAGCGCCGTCAGGCATCCATGTTGCTACTGGCAAGCAGCATCCATGCGCCGCCGCCAAGCCGACCCTCCTATACCTTTTCTCCCCATCGCTCCCTTTCTCCTCCCCCCTTACCTTGCCTCTTGCCGCACCACGCACCCCACCCAGCTCCTCGCTACCTCCCTCCCCCTCCGACGGGCCCAACGCCACCTTCTTTATTCAAACGTGAGATAGAGAGGGGGAGAGAAAAGAAAGAGAGAGAGAGAGCGAGGTAGAGATATAGGGAGGGACATTGCTCCTTCGACTGGCCTTGGAATCCGAAATACGGCGACGGCGCCTAATGGTTCAATCAAACGCCACATTAATTTGTGATACGAAATCGAGACTGTCATTCGGGTTTCATTTCTCGGTGGAATCAGATTGAATCGTCGACGCAAGGACTTAGGGTGGATTCCAGAAGTCATTTCCTTCCTAGAGTTGGTTCAAATGTGAGGAACAATACGACTGGCATTCGTACGCGCTCAACTGAAAACTTCTAAATTAATAACTATTCTTTTCCTTTTAGTCCATGGTTCGCGTGAAATTATCAACTTTAGCATTTATTTATTGAATTGCTCAAAGTGAAATTACTCTTGGAGCATTTATCTGAACTGATTTAACAAAAGAGTAAAATAAGTAATATCATCCTGATAGCCAACTAGTTAAGACCATTTTGTTAAGACCATTAACCTCAATCTTTTAACAAGGAGTAAAACTTATAAGGCACATTTCCTGTGACTCTTGTATAAGGATTTTGTTCACTGAACTTATACACTTATTTCTCAAAACATATCGAACTCGGTTAACATTGTTAACTTAGTAAGCATCAAGATTTACAAGTCAAATTGATTAGATTTTAACCACATCATACTAATTTTCCGAGCCTAACAAACGAAATATAATGATAGTATTCCCAGGAACGTATAAGGCTCGATACAATAGATTTCCAATAAATGTATTCGTTTTGAACTGCATCACCACAGACGGATAGGTGACTTGGGATTAGTGTGGGGCGGGGAAACTATCTGTAATGAGAATGCCCAAATAAATACATGCAGCCTTGTAATTAACCAGATGGGGTGTGCTTCGGGAGGTGCGGCCATATTGGAGCCTATAAATATAGTTTTCAATAGGTGAACAATTCCGATTTCCGTGACACTAACGTGGACTGGAGTTAAGTGACCATCAGGTGGTAACCAGACCGCACGCCGTAGCTACCCCATCTTTGGGTAATGGAGACACAAAGGAAAAAGGAATCACACTGAATTAGCACTGATTTGCAAGGCCTTCATGCTGGGAATTTTAACAAAACGTGCATTATGTAATGTTCACATGGACATACACATATGACGTAGGATTCAAACTTGGTACCAGTTTTACTCGATATTTCCCATGGTCATTGGTGTGAAAAGAGGTTAACGTTCCTATTATCCATCAACATTACAGCAACGTTGTTTTGAATGATGAAATAGACCTTAATAGGACTATTCCATGATCAATCCTAGAAGTCATGGTAGGAGGGCATGGCAGTTATATATATATATATATATATATATATATATATATATATATATATATATATATATATATATTTTCCTTACAGGTTCCCCCCCTACCCTCACCTAACCCCCAACCCCCTCAACCCTTACCCTTCCCTCATGGTGCTACACCCCCTGCCACACACCTTTTTGGTGGCTCGCAGGGTATTTATGTAGAAGTAGTTGATATTTTAACAGAAGTGAAAAATAATAAACTTTTGCGACATTATACAGGTCTATTATCAAAAACTTCATAAGATTATCCAGCGATAACATGCGGAAACATAAGGCCTTAATGATAAATAGAACTTTAAGCGACAAAAGTTACGATTTATATTCCACGATAATGCATTGCAGAGTCTGTCACCGATTTCGCTCAACAACGAGTGATTTTCCACTAGTTCTAAACATTCACGCCTTTCATTCAATGTGAGAAAGAATTTTATGTATCTACGTGACACCCCGAATCGCATCCAAATATAACCTTTGGTGTACCAACGTCATCGTGAGTGGCGCTGACAAAATTTTCCAAAGTGCACCGTCGCTCTAAGCAACTTTTTCTTTGATGGCTATATGTAAATAACATTTGATTCATTCATAGAATGTCTTATTTTCTTTTCTTCACCTCAACACAAAATACGTATGTGTATGATTTAACTAGTAAATTTTACAGCGATTATTATGAACAATACGAAATGTTTCACGGACATTTTTCATAAATTCTGCATTCCTCATATTTTAATTTAACAAATGCACATGGCATTCAATAAAAGGGTTAAAATATACAATCAAATTAAAAGTTCACGATCTTGAGGAAAGCAAACAAATTAACTGGATTTGATTTTGGTGTCTACAAAAGAACTTTCTGATTACTGGATAACAAGTGAAACGACGTTCTTGGTTAACAAAATTTGGCTGCAAATTCTTAGAAAATATTTTACCTTGATTTAATCCTTTCTTCCGAGTTTCTTGGAGGGATTTGAAGATAATCATCCATTTTTTTTGGGGGGGGAGAGGAATACATACCGTTGTGATTTCGGCACGGATGGGTAATTATACTTAGGACAACACAAATTTTACAATGAATTAGCCAAGATACGTGATATTCGTGAGACACCACAATCTGATCACCAGCCAACAATTATTATAGAAAAATAAAATTCAAAGTTTAGATGCAAATCGGAGTATTAGATTACTTATTTAATCTCTACCCTCTCACCTTCATCCAGTTTCAACATGAACAAAGTAGAGAGTTTACAAATACTCATTAAGTCCTATTACAGTTTAAAAAAAAACAATTAAGTTATAGCCAATATCGATATAGTCCACGTGAACGTCTTGGGATGGGTGGGGATGAACATTATTGCACCGTGTAATTAAGATACGCAATGCGAACCCCGTGTGGACACTGATGACGAGCATTCGTATCCGTTGTCGATGCATCAACTCTTTGCAAATTTTCGATTTGCATCGCAAAGTCCTTCGCCCACACCGACCACGTAAATAAGGTTGGATAGCGTATTTATAAAAACGGACTCTTCGTAAGAGATACTGACACACCATGAATAAATGTTTTCTGATGAACCATAATCCCTGTCCCTTTTTAGCATAATTAACCAGATGTATATTATACCGAGGGTCAATACTGGAAATAGAATATCACAAGCCTCAGTTAATCATTCATAACCGATTGATTTCTATCTCATCGAATCCTTTCCAGATATGCGACCTTGAAATGTGAATCGTGTTTAGGCATTCAAGAGTTTCATCAACATAGCTGTAGGGATGACAACACTGAAACCGGCTTGAAAATTTCCAAGGGAGAAATAAGTTATTAATATATAAGTACAGTAAAAATTTACTAATTTTTAGGGCGATTGTCTATAAAAAGTGTGTCATCTAAAAGGCCTATCCGAAGGATTTCGACGACAGCTACAGGTATAGAACTCTGTACTGTATAGAACTCATATGGGTGGCGAATAGGAGGGTGGCTAACCCATTCAAGTATCGAATATATATATATACATACACACACACACATACACATATATATATATATATATATATATATATATATATATATATATATATATATATATATATATATATATATATATATAACTTAGACAGTAACACACAGCAGGAGAACACATAAAAAGAACTTGTTACTTCGAAGAAATCATCTATATATATATATATATATATATATATATATATATATATATATATATATATATATATATATATATATATATATCGATGATGCGGAAGTACTCACGAGAGCAATATAACTTTTGGACGGCACAATAGAACACAGAATAAAACAGATAACACGTAAAAGGACACTCACACTGTAGATGATTTAAGCTTTCGGCCTACTCCGAGGCCTTCTTCAGGTCAGACTCATATATATATATATAAATATTTCTATTTAATATCACGGCCTAGGTCGATCGTGAAATCGAAGAGCATTCGATACGACACACACGAAAGTTAACCTTCCACGTGGACTCCAATGTAATCCATCCAAATTTACAACGCAACGCCTTGCTTAGCGGACAGACGTACAGTAGCTGTAACTCCCATTGATATTGCGCATAAACGTCTTAGACCAAAGATCGATACGTCACAATATCGCACAGATCTAGTTGCGGACGCGAAAATGTTCGATGACGTCCGATCCCTCGGTCACGGAGGAGGAGGGAGACGCCGACAGAGAGGTTTCTTCCGGAGAGAGGAGGTGGGGAGGAGGAAGGCGAGACGCGGTCGGCCAATGGTCGAGTTTCCAGCCGGGCCTTGGCACCACGGTAGGAGTCTGCGCTCCCTCCTCACACCGCTCCGACTCGGGAGGCGGCGGCATTCCGTAGGAAGCGACGTGAGCGAGCGGCGAAGGTAGGGGGGAAGGCGGGGAGAGGGGGGCGATGGGGAGGGGGATAAGCGACGGGAAAGAGGTGGGCGATGGAAGAGGGGGAGGTAGCGGTGAGATGTGGGGGTGGGATGGGCCGGGAAGGGTTGCGTTGATATTGATGATCTCGGTCAGGGGAGAGTGAGATGGTTGCTTGGCATCTGACGTGAATTAATCTAAACACACCTCTGGTCCCCAAGAGGTAATGTATGTGTGTGCTCATAAGCATGCGTACCCCACCACTGCTGAATTCAATGGTTAACTATAAAATTCTAACCACTACCACCACGCTGAGTAGTGCTCTAAAAGACACGATTCGGATTTCCACGCTATTGGGCCTTAGATGGCCTCAGGGTTCTTTTTATAATGATTCATTGCCGGCAAATCTTAGAACTCTAAACTGGTGACAAGGAGAGTAATTATGATCCTTTGAAAAAAGCAGCTTACATTACCGATTAAAAGATTTGCCACTTTTTGGACACCTATGTTCTTACTATTATTAACCAAAAAAGAAGTGTTCGACTTAATTCAATAAGAAATTGAATTCTCCATTCACATATGTAAAAATAAACTTCGGTTTTCTTGGGGTGATTTAACATTACTACGCCCCATTTGCTGACATAAAATTATGAACAGTTATTTCAAGGAATGCAATAGGAATGGTTTTTTTTAACTCAAAACCAAGATAGTTCAGGTTATTTATTTCTTATCCTTAATAAAAGAATATGGGTAGGAACGTGAATTTGAGACTGTATAATATATATATATATATATATATATATATATATATATATATATATATATATATATATATATATATATATATATCTCATTAGGTAATCTACTTAAGGTAGGTTTTTGGATGGACACAACTACCAAATAATTATTTTGTGATTCCTAACAAAACACAATCCAGCAACCTACTCTGCATCAGGTCTCTCTTCATCTCTATGTACTTCCTTCCTCCCTTCATCCCGTCCAACATCCCTATCCTGTTCCTGCCCTTTCCTCGTTTACCTAACATTCTCCCCTCTCTTACAGTCTTCAACATCCTACTACCGATCAATACGCCCTTCATCCATTTTTCCTGCCACCTTAGAATTTCTCCCAACAAACCCCTCTCCTCGCCCACCATGCCTAGTACTTCCTCACTTCCTCACGACGTGCGTGTCGTATATTGGAGGCTTCGTACGTGTATCCTCCTGATTCAATGACCACGTTTCCGCGCCGTACATAGCTACGCTCCATGTCAAAGTTTTGAAGAGTCTTTCCTATACATATATTATGTAGGAATTTGTATTATATATATATATATATATATATATATATATATATATATATATATATATATATATATATATACGCAGTCCTAACTAATTTTCTGAGGAAGACGGAGTTCAATTCCGTCGAAATTATCAAGAAATAACGTGTGAGTGTTCCTTTTATGTGTTCTCATCTTATGTGTTACTGTCAAAGTTTTATATACATCGGAGTTCCAGCACTGATATGAGGAGTGGAAGAACCGTCTCCAGCGTTATGTGGCCTCAGAAGGAAGTTGTTTTTAGGGTGACATTAAAAAATTGCGATTCTATCTTAATGAAAAAAATTTTTAAAATCAGTCCCATTATTTCAAAAAACTGTAATAGTAACTTTAACGGAGTCACCCGCTATGTGTGCATTATAATGCAACCATTTCAGAGAGTAAAAATCATTCGCCTTGACCGGGATTCGAACCTGGATCCCTCGATATCCGGCCGAGTGCTTTAACCAATTAAGCTACCGAGACGTCCTCCCAAAATTTCAGAGTGTAAGAGGACGTCTCGGTAGCTTAATTGGTTAAAGCACTCGGCCGGATATCGAGGGATCCGGGTTCGAATCCCGGTCAAGGCGAATGATTTTTACTCTCTGAAATGGTTGCATTATATCAGTCCCATTACTTAATTTATAGACCTCGTATTAAATCTGTGATAGAGGGGAGGACATTAGGCAAGACCAAGGAAGGGGTAGACATAGGATACCTGTTTGGACGAAATGTAGGAAGGAATGAAGTATGCAGAATTGATCAGGATCTTATTTTAGCTCGGATGTCAGGTTGTTTTTTTTTGAAGATGTAAGTACATATTTCGTTATACCATAAAATAAGTAGGATGTGTCTACCCAAAAACTACCTTAACCGGTAGAATGCAAATAATGATACACATTTGTGTATACTATAGTATGTATGTATACAATGTATACTATACGTACGTATATATGTATGTATACTATAGTATAGTATGTATACAAAAATAATACATTCATACCACTGTGTATACATAAATATAGTACACCGTCCAAAATCTACCTCTACACGATAGACTTCCCATAACAATAATAGCCTATTATACAAACGGAAACCCTGTCTCGACTCCCGCCCAAATGGCCACCTGCTCTACACGTGAGGGGTTTGGTAATCACGGAACTGTTTTCATGGGGAGAAAACGCTCGGCGCAATATTTGTTCACGACAAGGATTAATAAAAAAAAGAAATGGGATACGAGGGAAAAAAATGGAGAAAATAATTTAAAATTTCGAAGGTAGGGAATTTCTCGTGGGGTGGAGGGGATGATGATCCATGCAGATGAGAGGAACGTTGCGTAAAAGTGCCCCGAAACTCGAAAGAAGATTTATGGAGACGTCAAAACTGAACGGGCGACGGGAGAGAAGAGTCAATCCTCCCGTCCGTCGAGGGACGCAACCCATGGGAAGCGAAAGCTGGAAAGGATGCTGCGGAAGGAGGAGGAGGGTGAGCGAAAGGGGAGAGAGAGGTCCGGAGAAAGGGATGGAAACAAATCCTTGGCCCCTGGTATTCCTATAATTCCTGCCTTCCGCTCATTCCATAGACTCACTATTATTCTAGCGGACTGGTATATTTTGTAAATACTAGAAATTTCATTACCGCAGAAGGATTAAAACGAAGCCTGGCGAACGTGATTCATATAGACATACAGGCATTTCGTTGGTAACGGATATCGCAGTATCTAACTCGCATTGCATTTACGCTGAGGTCGTGTGATTCTGAGGGCATCTTCAAACTCAGCCTCGCCATCACGTTGACGGTATCTGGATAGCACTTGAGCTCCTTGATGCGGAAAACACTTATCGATTAACGCCTTTTATATTCCAGTAATCACAATATTCTTTTCTACCATTTTACACATCTATTGGAACCAAAAACTCAAGCAAATATTAACTTTGATATTGCATGCATCGAGAGCAAGGACGTTGCATTCGAACATTGAATTTAGATAATGAAGCGATTGAAGCATACACTCGTATACTATCTGGATGTACATAGCAGTGCGGAGTCGATCATGAACTTGTCGATCAATGCATCGCAACATCGCACTGCCGTGACTCGGCGTCACGGGAGCCATGCTGTACTCTTCGGAGCGAATACTCACGAAGGATGCCTTGCTCGTGCTCCGAATCCTCCCTCCTCCTAGTCACCATCGTTCCCCCTGAGGGAATCTCGTACGCGTGAAAACACAGCTCTTCCCTCCTCCTCTATTATATCAATCTTTCCTCACACCAACGGCAATAAATAACCCTATCGTGGGAAATATACAGAGTTTCTCAGAAACCGAAATTGGGTTTGAAATGGTGGCCGAGCCCCGGGGTGGAAGTGTTGGGAACCGAGGAAAACTTACATAGTAGACTATCAGGTGACTCTATTATGTTTGCCCACAGCTCAAATAGTTGTGGGGGAAAACTAACGCGGGGTTCTCAAGTGTACTCAAAGTATCCCCAAGAGGAGATATGAGCATTCAAATTATAGCTTTGGATCCGCCCAGAAAATATACTTACGAGTGAGTGTGAGGAGGGATCATTAAAAATCGGGTAAAAATAAGGAATATTGAGCATTCTACGTCCCTTAATGGTCAAATGTTAAATTAATATACTTAAAATAATTAAAAATTGCATTAACTACAGCCAATCTTTTATATCTCTTTGGTTCTTGAAAGATATCGTTCATAGAATCAGCACGAAATCACAGAATCGGTTATCTTCTCGCCGATTCTGATGGTGATAGATAAGTAAATTAATTTTCGCGAGAAGAAACACTCTTACTATAATGGTTGATATTTGACAGAAAAAATAATTTATTTACTCTTGAAAAATTAAATATTGTCGTGCGCTACAATTTGCAAGGGGCAGGGATTTCGAAAATTTGTATTCCATTTTGAAGGAATCTGATAAGAGGAAGTGTGTCATATAAGGGGGATCATTAATCATTCTAAAACTGAGGAAATCATTTCCGCTACTCCTCTATGAGTGTTTCCTTTCATTCTTTCGTTTGTATTCCGCAGCATGATTTTATTTCACGCACAATGTGACGACGCAGGCACAAATAAACTATGCCGAAAAGTTACAACGAAATCTACTCACTCCCGGAGCTACACCTCATAATATTAAACAACATTTTTCCATGAAGCGACGAGGTTTCGTTCGTTTGCTCCGTACATTGCATAGATCGTATTACTTCTAAGAACGTGATCCGCGTAGAGTCATAACTTTATACCACAACCCTGAATGAAACGTGGGCTAGTTCACGATAGAATGTAGATATAACCCTAATGCTGTATTAACTAACACAAAACGATCTTTATGATACCAGCGATCGAAGTGGCTAGCGTAGCGTGGGGGTTTGTTGAGGCGTTAGCATACTGGCAAATATAGTGGAGTTAAAACTCGTGAGTGAAATGATAATACAAGGAACAAGAGGCAACGGAATAGTTACGAAATCACTTGCGACGTCCCGGTGATGTAGAGAGCCCTCTCTCCGCGCTAAAGAAAGCTAAAAGTCAGCAAACGAAATTTATGAACATTAAAATTATTAAAAATACTGCCATTGCCACAAGAGTTTCACAATAATCTGTCGCACGGCTACGGAAGGAGGATGGGGACGCGCAAATATTTTTTATTAAGCCGACGTGGAATGTAATTCTATACAATAGTGGCGAGTGGCATTGGAGAGGGGGGAGGTTGGAGGAGAAGAGTGAAGACGAGACAGCAGAGGAGGAGGGAAGCTCCTACCGACAGTCTCCCAGTCTTTTTCTTTCGCCCAATGTGGGGGGGAGATTGAGAAACAGGACGGGGAGGAGGGCATGGGGAGGGCGGCACAAGAGTGAAGGCGGACTCCTACCGACTAAAACCACGTCTCCTTGGCTACCGTTGGAGCGAAAGAAAAAGAGAGAGGGAAAGATACAGAGAATGAAAGGAACGAATAAAAGTTATGGACACTCTCAAGCCACCCATGTTACGCTTGTTACATGAGAGAGAGAGGGAGAGATAGAGATAGAGGGGGGAGAGAGAGAGAAAGCTTGCGAGAGCGGTATACAAGGGCGGCAATATATACATACATACATATATATATACTTTATATATACATATATATATATATATATATATATATATATACATCTATATATATTACAATGGAAAGTGGTATGAGAGGCGTTTGCTTGTACACGGGTCGCTCTCCCACAGGGCGTCCCGCAAACCCCTCTCCGTTTGCAGCGGTGATTCCGAAGACACGAGCCGTGAAGATGGGTGATGTACCGATTTATAGGAATTTTCCATATGCAGTGATTGTGAATGGGTTGGGCAAGCTAAAGTACGCCAGCGGAATGTAAAGATTCCGGCAAATCATTTCCACATAAAATGAAACTAAATTGATTCTAAGAACAGAAGTGGTAAAACGATATGGTTTGCCGAAATTTGGAAAAAGTTGTCAAATCACACTCCAGTACTCAGCAAGCCTTTGGGTAGTTAGAAATACAAAATGTGTGCATAGAGTCGTAGATATGCAAAAAGTATATATAACAAAATATCAGAATTGAATTCAATGAAGCTCAGTCACACCACATCAATTTTGCCGACCGTTTTCTTTTCAGACTTTAATATATTCGATATTAGAAACCGAGATATTTTCTTACCGACTATGCGAGCAAAGGTAATAAAAATAATAACTTCAAGAGCGAGTTAAATTCATAGGTCGGAGTAGCAAAATATCGATTTATCATACACTAAATCCGGAGTTATAAAGCTCTTGGAGTCATGGACCATTGTGAGAGTTCGTTGAGAGTTACGGAACCCTTCTCAGGAAATTGTACGTAAAGGTAATTAATCAAATTTTCGTAAACATTTTCAACTTTTAACTTATTTCAGCAATCTCGTAGACCACTGAAATTCTTTAGGGATCCTACAGAGATGTGTACAGCTCTGATTAAAAGCATTGTCCTAATGCGCATAACGGTGAAGTTATCTTGAAAACTATTATGAATCGTTGCCTTCCTCAAAATCGTAAATGAGACGGCACTTGAGCAATATGTTCTTTAATCTGCATCGAGATAGTATCCATGAAACAACTTCTACGGTGCAGGACTTCACTGAAGGAATGTGCAGCAAACCATTAAGGAAAACGTTAGAATGAAAGATGAAGGAATCCCGTTCAGTTAGGTGCCGCTTGCCGCATAACTCAAAGCCGATCTTAAACTAGAATGTCACATCCAGCATGGAAGTCCCTCCGTGTCTTAATAGCTAGAAAATAAGGAAGAATGAAGAAGATGTTGTAACTGCCCGATTGGCTACTGGGGGAGGGAGACGCTAACTGTTATGAATGACATTACAATGGCTACAAATGAAGCTATAACCCGGGATCACAAATTAATTGCTAAAATGTCCTAGGAATAGATTCCCACAGGCCACCTAAGGAATTTGGAGAGCCACGAAAACTGCTACGAAGACACATCCATGTGTGTGTTCACCATTCTGTACAGAATCCATTTAAAACCTCTTTTAACCTCAACAGACCATCATCCAATTGTGGAAGCCCTGCGATCGAATCGGCTTCATTCAATAAGTAAGCTGTTCTTATTCTACCTGTGCAAGTAAATTTTAATAATAATGCACTTACGCGTGCTCAACAAACACAAAACAATGTCCAAAATCTTATCCGTGCATTAACAGTTATATTTTAATAAATAGACGTATCTGCATATGGTTGTTTAAGAAGTAGCAAAACCGTCCTAACAAATGAAAATTCGCTGTCAAATTGAAATTTCACCATGTTTCTTTCCAAACGAATCCCTGGCACCTTTTCATGTTAGCAATGAGTTTGGTAATAGAATACATAATGAAGAAATAGAATGCATAATGAAGAAATAGAATACATAATGAAGAAATAGAATACATAATGAAGAAATAGAATGCATAATGAAGAAATGGAATGCATAATGAAGAAATAGAATACATAATGAAGAAATAGAATGCATAATGAAGATTTACTACACCACCATTCCATTCTTAGAAGTACTAACTAATAACAATACATAGAATTCTCACAGCATGAATTCTAAGTGAGTAAGGCGCGGGGCGAGGGTGCGAAGGCTACCTAGCGACACCATCCACTTGTGTACCGAGTTTGTCCCATGGTACACAATCGGCACTTAACACAAGGCGTACACCTAGTGGCCGTTTGAGTATCGAGATTAGAATGGCAATTCTTCTTCCTCACCTTTGAAGTTATTTTTATCCACCAAGAAAGCAAGAGCTCTAAAGCAGCAGTGGCTAACTGAAACTATGAAATCTCTTGCTTACTTCTTTTGTATACGAGTACAAGTACGGAATATGTGGTTGGGCCGATTTTTCGAAGACCGAAAACATTCACTATGGGACTCAAATAGCAAGGTATGATTAAACACTCAACTATGATCACATATTTTTGAAAATGAATGGTGAGGTAAGATTAAAGAGAAGCATGTCTAGATTGGAGGCTTTTGAGATATGGGTGAGGAAAAGAACGGAAAAAGGTAAAATTTACGAGAAGGAAAACAAACAGAAAAATACTATGTATGGTAGGGGAGATACCCAAGGGAGACAAGGAAAGTGGATGCGGAGTATTTTGATCGTCGATGAAACGTTGAAGACCGTGATAAAGGGTGTATCTTAGGTAGGGGGAGGATAATGATATGCAGGTTGGGCGAATGGAAGGGAGGCAGAAAAAAGTACGCGGAATTGAACAATGGTTTATAGTATGGAATGTCGCATTATGCTGTGTCAGGTGAGAGCTTAGACAGCGGTAATAATTGTCTATCCATCCAAAAACCTGCCTTGATTAGTAAAATACCATTAATAATGAACATAATTTTTTGAAAAAGGAGAATATATTTTGAAAGGATACATTACTCGTACGTGTGACATAAATGCTTTGAGAAATGATCAACAAAGCAAAGAAAGTGGCCCAACAAACGTATTCCGGCAAAATCCTGGAAACGGTAGGTAAATGTACTCTCCCTTTTGAGCTATTTGAGTATAAGCAGAATGACTCCGTGAAATGCAATAAAGTGATCCACTTTTCGGAAAAAAGATTTCGTAGAAGCAAACGAAAAAGAAAACAATCCCACACCGGTGGAGTAGAATCGGAGATATAACAAAGAAAATGTCCACTAAATCGATTCTAGGAGTGATTAATGAGGTGCTTTCCGCTAACGGTAGTGAGCTGATAATCGTGATGGACTCATTACTGGTGCGTTTTCAAAGACTCCACTTCGCAGTCCGTTGCATAATCTTGACAAAGAACTTAAATAACATCGTACGAACCAAGAAAGCTTCCGGTTGAACGGCCGATCAATTATTTATTCTGAAAAAAAATTCGCCTCGCCTCCGGTATATCTCTTCAACAACGAGTGTCACTTAAATACAATCCTGGCCCGCACGATGAAATACATTATGTTCCAAAACACGAACTATGGCGAGCATAAATAATTAATCAGAATAGATTCACCAACTTTCATTTCAAAAGTCATTTTTCTTCCATTTCAACGTGGGCTCTCTGATATTTATTTTTTTCGCTCCACAAACATTCCCGAGCAGACCGTTACACTCATGTCAATGGAATATGTTATCCATTTAAGTTCCTTAATGAGCGGATGAGATGCCTGCACACACGGGTCAGAGAGATGGAAGGACCACTGTGGGTGGAAAGGAGAGGAAGGAGAGGGGATGAGAAAGATGAGACCAATTGAATTTGAGGCATTTATTTTTTTTTTCATTTCACTAGAGATACGGATGAGAACGATCTGATCACGACCAGCAACAGGCGTTCACCAAGTTAAAAAAAAAATACTGAGCGAAACGTGCACGAATCATCGCACACAAAAGTCAGTCCAGACGATTACACAAGGAGGGTATCGCAATCTTCCCACATAGTCTTCTCTAATTTTCCGACGATATTAATTATGCTCTTCGTTGATAGCTAAGGTTTTGGCGATATGATTGAAATTCGCACTAGTGGCGGACGACGCGTCATTAAAAAATGAAATCGGGATAAATCATCGAAGTAAAAAATTACCTTTTCATTTACCGTACAAATGATCGTATTCACCTGGACTCTTCAACACACAGTAAAAAGTAAAATTGACCAAAACTGATTCGAATATGTGAAATGATTCAAATAGTTGCATCTCCGATTAATTAATACATTACAAGAGACTCGAAAACAGTTTAAATTGAATACATAATTTAAAAAAAATATCTACAGTGGCATTTAACTGTTTGCAAACTACAGTTACTGCTAAGTTTACGGATAAATAAATTTGATATAGTAATGAAACAAGTTTAGAGAGTAAAAATCATTCACCTTGACTGGGAATCGCAACCGGATCCCTTGATGTCCGGCCGAGTGCTTTAGCCAGTTAAGCTGCCGAGGCGTCCTATTACACTCCGAAATTTTGGGGGCTTTAAAGGCACAAGATGCTGTGACGAATACCGTACATAAAATGCCACAGACATTCGTAGTCGTTCGCGAAGCGCCTCAATCCACGAGTTTAAAGCCAACATTAAACACAATGGTGTTTTACCTTTGACAAATTCCAATAAACTGCGGGAAATGCCGCGATAGAAACTTGCAACGGATTAATTAAAATTGGCAATTTTCCACAAAAATAAAATATTTATTTCCACAAAAGTTTTATTTTTGCGCGAAAATTGTGGATTAATTGAAAATTTTAATTAATCATGATGTTCCACCATATCACGCCTGAAACATCTCTTTTTACTTGCAACGGAGTCCTCCGTTAAATGTTGATCACAATGCAACCATTTCAGAGTTTAAAAATCATTCGCATTGACCAAGATTCGAACCTGCAGTTTCTTAGAATTCACTATCTTAACCGACTAAAGCACTCTGCCGGACATCGATGGATGATTTTTACACGTTTAAATTGTTGCGTCGTAACAATTTTAGTGGATGGCTCCGTTAATTGTCACTGTCGCGAAATCTCCCGCAGTTTTATGGAATTTGGAATAGTAACTACAACAAATTTTATGTGGAAAGACTTGAAGTACCAAGTATTAGTGGAAAAACATACCCTTCCCGCATTGAGTACGTGCGCAATGACAGAACAATTATTACCTAACCACCAGAAAGACACTATCAACTCGAGAGGCTCTTTCGATAGGCGTGGTAAACCTCACTTCATACTAAAACCTAGGACACGACCTGTGAATGTCCATATCGACAGCATTGGTGAGCCAGCTGCACCACCTGTGGTTTTCTTACAAGTACCATAAAACAATAGAGCATAGGTGAAGCTGGGTTGTCCAGTTACATCGTCCGAATTTAAACCCTAGTCCTCCGTTCAACAGTCAAATTCTCCAAACCAACAAGACTAATACCACGCCAATTCATATTCTGGGCACTACATAAATAAATCCCATGAGATTGCGCATCGGACCTTACGGGTGAGCAAATAGTTACGTCTTTCGCAGGCCCTAGTCAACTGCGACGAAGAGTTTTAGTCGAGCGCAGCTCCACACTAAATTTAATTCCAATTCCTTGTACAATACGATAATTTCTACATAACGCACGTGACCCGTAAATAAAATCATTTTTTTCCCAAGGAAAAACGGCGAAAGAATAAGAAGAAGAGAATGGGAGAATGAAGAAAGGGGAATTCAAGAGTGCATAAGGCAGTATTCGAAGCGACTTCCCTCCCATTGCCCCCACACGGAGGAGAAGATTTGAACGCGTGACTGCGTGGGCGGATTAAGTGCTTTCCGAAGAAGTGACCTTCGCAGCGATTGAACGCCGGTGCATCGAAGAGCTCGAGGTCGTCCCATTGTTGTTTTCCTCGGGAGAGAACAAGACCCTTCTTAGTACTCAGCACAGCCAATTTTGGAGCGTAGAATTTTAGCAGCGTCTGAGTATGAAGGGAAGAGTTCGTGTTTACGGACGATCTCTTCGACTCACAGTGTTACCTACGCATCAATATTTTCAGACCAAAAATAATATATTTCGAATTCTTCAAGCATCAAATCCTATGTATGCTACGTACAAATCCTCGACATTCATTCGACTTGGCTTAACTGCCAAAAATTTCCCCACATATGATCAAATATTTGTGAAAATGAAACTGAGACAAGATGGGAAAATTCGTGAAAAAGTCGACTACTCAGACAAATTAACCACTGGTAAACTTTTACTTACCTAGCAACGTTCAACCTTTGATGATAGGCTATTAACTAAGCGAGTTAAGTTCGAGCACACTCTAATCTTAACTGCATCAGATTCTTTATCTAATGATTTAAATGAGGTAATCATCTGTTAAAGATATTGGAATAGTCATGTGAATATTCTATTTGGGCTTGATTACGTATTTTTGTTGTATGAAAGCTAAAAGATTGAATGAAGAAAAAATAAAGTCGCAAATCACCTTAATCAAAAACCATACAGGCACAAAATTAAATCAAAAATTGTACAGCGATAAGTTTTATCTGTAAAAATATCTCGCCACGAGAGATATTACTTTGACTTCCAACTTGAATACCAGCAACTATGCAGAAAGGTCAATGTTGCTTCCAAATGGTTTTCCCTATGGTCCACCTGATTATTACAAATGAAGTTTTCGATGTATTGATAGGCACCTATCATGCAGGCAGAACTACGTCAGTTATTGAAAGAACAATTCATAAAGGTTCTAAGTCTTGGATCGTTTTAATTTCCTAGCATTATTTCCTGTAAGTCATACCGGACTGACCGACATCAGGGCCATGCAGCGCATTTTTCTGAGGCATGCAGAAGAGGCGTACCGTTGAATTTACGAGAAATTAAAAAAAATGTCCTTTCCTACCTTATTGTGATGTCCTTGTCCGCCGTCGCGGTTCCATTCGATTCCCCGTCCACCACTCTCCCTCGTACCCTTCCTTCGACGGCCGTCCTCTTGTCCGGGAGTCCCGGGTTCGATCCCGTGTCCTCCCTCTCGTTGAACGAGTGCCTCCGCTTGTCCTTGGACTTCTTCTTGCCCGCCCCCACGCTCCCCTTGCCGAAGCTCCGGTAAGAGGAGCTCCTGGCCGCCGAGGTTGGGCCTCCGGAGGAGGTGGCGGAGGGAGGCGGAGAGGAGGACGCTGCCGCCGCTGCCGATTTGGGGGTGCGCTGCTCCGCGGCCGCCCGCCCGCCCCCGCCGCCCCCCGGGCGCAGCTCCCGCAGCCACCTCCCTATGGTGCCCCCCTGGTGGTGACCTCCGGAGTTAGAATTGCTGCCGCCGCTCTCTTGCGGATGACCGCCACCCGCGTCATTCTCGACCGCATCCCTGTGGTAAGATGAATCGCCGGGAAAAAACTCGTCAAATCGTGCTAATTGCAAGGAAACATTACCTTTAACATTTGTGTTTTTTCATCCAATACGGGCAAGTTTGTGATGAATTTCATGTGTTTTTTTACATCTAGCGACGTCGTGCCGCCATGAATTCTTATTTCTAATTAATATTTCGTCGATGTAATTTTCATGATTTATGTACCCTTATCAGGGAATTTTCAAGGTTTCGAAAGAAAAATTTCCTTTTTTTCTGTAAAAACATCATTGATAGAAATTTGTTCGAAAATTAATCACTAAGTTGACTGTTTTGAATGAAAATTAAACACTAAGTTGGCAAATACGATGACACTGGGATATTTATAAAAGGTGAGCACTAACATCTTTAGATCACAGTAATACCGTAGACATTAATATGATTAAGTATATTCAATCAGTGGAAGATTTTACCCTGTGAAATGATGGAGAAGAATGTAACGAGAATGAGCATCATATTTTTGAAAAAGGAACTGAACTACATTAAACTAAAAACTAAACTGAAAACAAATTGAAGTAAATAAGTGTCAAATTTTGTTCGCATCACATTGCGACATTTTTTACAAACAAGTGCCAATGAATAATGCCAAAAATATTTGTGCATTCCCTGAAACCTTCCAGAATTTAACAATAGACATACAATGTAATGATCAAATATGATTTAATGAAAGTAAACAATTTTTTTACAGGCTTAATACAGCCCACTCGGTGTATCAGATGAATATTTGAAACTAGGGTCAAGAGCGAAAATATTTACGATGCTGGAAGTCAGCTATATAATTTAATTTAATGAAACTGTAAAATTAAAGGGATTAAGTAGCTAAAAGTTAAAGGGATTGTCCTTGATAATCTTACCGATATAATATGAAAAAACTAATAGTAATAATGTTAGAATATAAATTAATACGAATCCATTAGGAAGCGTGAAGAAGCTATATTTTAAGTGCTAGAAATAAAAATATAGCCGACATGAGCTAGCTTGTCACCTCCTACTACACATTAAATAATAAAGTTGATGGGAAATGCATATATAGTATAATCAGCATATTTCTGACCGTTTGTATCCAATGAATACTCAATGACGATAATTTTAATAAATAAAAAATATTAATTCGAAACTTATACTAATCGAAACCCTACCAAAATGAGCACATGTACTTTATGGTCCGCAGCAGGCAATATCCCACCCAAGAAGTAGAGTGCAAAACTGTTTGGAATGAGGTGAATAGATGGCACAAAAGCCCGGTACTTACTCGAATTAAAAAAATAAATAATTACTGATTTGAACAAAATGACTAAATGCACAAACTCAACAAGTTAATGAACTAAGACACAAGAAACAACTAAATCACCTGAACAAGAAATCACTGCTCCAACAAAAAACTATGGGAAATCATACATTACTATTCTAAGGCCATAACTTTATGCTTAACAAGTGTGAATACCTGATATTCTCTGGATAACTGACGTTTTTATAAATCAAACCACTTTGCTTTTCCACATAAACTTTTTATTTTCACGACCCAGGTTTCGTTATAGCATAATATCATCAGGTCAAGCAAAGTGGTTTGATTTATAAAAACGTCAGTGTGAAGATTTTCCACCAAGTTACGCCAGAAACTGTTTTATTCTATGGATAAGACAATGATGAAAATCAAAAAGAGCGCAAAAACCATGTTGTAGAATTGCAATCACCTACACCGCAAAGTTGTTAGGTACAAATTATCTATGTACTTCCATAAATTTTTTATTAGGTAATCTACCGGTTAAGGTAGGTTTTTGGATGGACACCACAATCAAATAAATATTTTGTAACTCCAAATTATCTTTGTCCTAATGATATATATAGTATATATATCATTGTCCTAATGATATACATATAAAATAATAGATATGGATAGCTGCCTGTGAATTCATTCCTTAAATATTTAGAGGTATCAAAGTGTAAAGCTGCAGGGATTATACTTCAATATCTTTCGGCGTTGGTTAGGCATGAAGAAGCCAACTTATGTAGTTAAATATTTCCCCCAGTAAAGTGAATTAAACCCGGATGAAAAGCTGGAAACATTACATCTTAGGAGTATTACATTTGATACAATCGTAATGTTAAAAAAACGTGATATGGTAATGCAAAGATCACAAAGCGAAACGCAAACATTATACGTATTATCAGGTAATCTACCGGTTAAGGTAGGTTTTTGGATGGACACAACCATCAAATAAACATTTTGTAACTCCAAACAAAACCCAAGCCAGCAACCTACTCTACAACAGGTCTCTCTTAATCTCTGTGTACTTTCTTCCTCCTTTCATCCCGTCCAATATTCCTATCCTGTTCTTGCCCCTTCCTCGCTTGCCTAACATTCTCCCCTCTATTACCTTCTTCAACAGTCCACTACAGCTAAATACGCCTTTCATCCATTTTTCCTGCCGCCATAGGATTTCTCTCCACAAACCCCTCTCCTCGCCCACCATCTCCAGTACTTCCTCATTTGTTTTCCTTTCGGTCCATTTCACCTTCTCCATTCTTCTCCATAACCATATTTCAAAAGCCTCCAGTCTACGTCTATCCTCCTGCTCAGCGACCACGTTTCCGCGCCGTACTACGCTCCATATCACAGTTCTTACGAGTCTTGTCTTAACATCCCTACTCAACGTACCCGTCATCAACTCCCTCCTCCTTGAGAAAGCCTCTTTGCCTAGCGCAATTCTTCTCCTTAAGTCCCAACTACTTTGATCGTATTGGTCCAAAACACTTCCGAGATATGTAAACTGTTCTACCTGCTCTATTTTTTCCCCTCCTATTTTAATGATTAGCTTAGCCTTTTTCTTTCTGGAAAATCGCATAATCTTAGTTTTATTAATATTGATTCTCATCCCATGTCCATCGCACTGAACCTCCAATTCACTCAGCAATGCTTGCAACCCCTTGGCTGACCGAGCAAATTATACGTGTATTAAAACTGATTAATATAGTAGGACCTAGCACTGATTCATAATTCTTTCAGGGTTATTCTAAGTATACTTTCATGAGTTATTCTAAGTTTTAAATCAAATTAAACGGTGAAATTTTAACGTATATCTACAAAACCTCATTACACCATCGTCGGTTAAAGCACAACATGAGCATGAGGCATTAAGGAACAGGAAGAGGAATGTTGATACTCCCAGGTTCAACCAATCCAAATATTTTATGCATCGTAATTTCATCAAAATATTTAAAAGTGCGTGATTGGGACCCACGAGCAAGGACCGATTTCCAAAATATCCATAAGTATTGCATACTAAAACATTAACGTGATAGGTCTAGTGGTAGGTCTAGTTACGATAAAGATTAAGAGAGAATAATAACTTGATGAAACGGGCCACAGATGTAAAGGATACTGACCTTCCCGTTCCCTTGAAGGAGGGGATGTAAGCCGTGCACCCGAAAAGGGGGGCGATGGATAGCCACACGAGGAGCAAGTCTCCTTGGCACAGTTTTCAGGAAGAGTATGAAACGTGAGCGTTCCGCAGGAGATAATGGAAAAACACGCACCCCTCAGCACAAAGCATCCGACTCATCTCGCGGGCGCCTCTTCCCAACCAAGAAGTTGGGTGTTATAAAAGGATTTTCACACCAAACCGGATCGCAAAGCAGTTGAATACCCTTCTTGCAGAAGCATTGGCGACTGGTAACGTATAATCCCACGTATTTGTACGTTGGCAATAAGGAATTGTGTTGTTTTTTTTACTCTTTCGAGCGCGCATGAAAGCCCGTGCACCTCTGTGGATCACAATAAACCACGTCTGAACCGGCAACACATTTATCAGGTACAGAAACACCAGAACTACACCGTAAAAAATTGCCTGAAGTGGGAGTCGAACTTATTTTCTTTGAGTTATAAGGCGATTGTGTTGCAAACCGGCCTAAAAAAGCTGGCGCAGCATACTCGTAGCATGGATGCCGTAATCAGGGAGGTTTAACAGAATGTTGAAGTAAGCGGAATGCCTCGATGGAGGCGAATATAGTTTCATCCAATGTTGTAGCATCTGAAATCTCATAAAGTTAAATTTTTAGTCCAAAATTGTCCTGATGCCAATCCAGATTACACAAAGATATAGTTAGTAGGATGAAGAGGGACCTGATTTAGAGTAGGTTGCTGGAGTGTGTTTTGTTTGGAGTCACGAAATATTTATTTGATAATTGTATCCATCCAAAAACCTACCTGAACTGGTACATTACCTTATGATAATAGTTATTAGGTACTAGCGAAAGAGACTTTTGAAAACCATTGAGAACAAAAGCATACAAGTACGTACCTATACTCATGCTAAATATGAAATTTTTAGTTCAATCCAACAGATATCACAAGCATCGAGAGCGAGAATCTTTTTAAGTATCCTCATGTCTCGGGCAATATGAATTCTTTAGCATGATTAAGTGCAAATGGCATCAATTCAATAGGTGCCGAATTTTTACAATTTGCTCAAACCGGAACAAAAATAACCGTAGCACGGGAAACCGGTTATTGGGAGATCCGACTTCTGAATACCGACTGAGCTGAACGATTTTTACATATGCACAGAATTTCGGAATAGAATTTATTTAGTGCCCTCGTTTACCACGCAAAACGATTGTCAAAAGAAACTTCAAACAAGAATACCAATTTTATTTCCCACCCCTTCGCTCCCTCGAACTCACAAGAACACAATCCTAAGAAGGCGCGGCGTTTTGCCTCGCCGTCGATGGACGCGGAAGTGAGCGCGTTTCGATCCCACACACCGGGTCAACACCCATTAGCGGAATTGAAAATGCTCAAGTATTCGACGGGGAAGGGAGGGAGGGAATGGAACGGGTGAGCGTCTCCTTCACGCCCCCGCTTCCCATCTCTCCCCGATCTCCACCGAGGGAAAGAGAGAGAGAGATGACGACCCCCTCTCTTTTCAGGGGGTTCACCAACCCACATGCCTCCTCCCCGGTGGACGGTGGTGGAGGAGAACTCATCCCACCCTGCACCCTTCGCATTTTTGTTATTGTGTATGGCCACTGAAGGGACGTTGGATCCATTCTTCCTGAGCTGCCTCGGTTCTTCCTCATTTCGCCCGGTAGCGAAAGTATGGGATGGGAGGAAGGTGAGGTGGGACAATAACCGTTCGAACGGAGTATTCAAGTAATGAGATACGGATGGGAAACGGAGGAGATGATGGCGACCGGGATGGAAGAGCGGAGGGACTCGTCGAGAGAGGAAACGGTGTTGGAGAATGGCTCGAGCGGTGATTAAGTAAAGAATTGCGGATAGGGAAAGATTTGTCTTCAGTGGGTCAATATTCCCTCGTGTCCTTTCCGAGAGTACCGCTTTAGACCAACTAATCGAGAAATTACCCAGTACCAGTAGATTATTTTACTCCCCCTGTGGCATCGGATGGCTAGCCAAGGCACACCTGCGGGTATAACTCCGCTAAGGAATCCATTTCCGATCGTTGAGTGCTTGTTGGTACCCCCTTTGTTTTACCAAAGAGAAACAACGTTTTTGTGGATCCCTTGGCGTTTTTCGGCAAGAGTAGACCAATGCCGAAGTCGGGTTTTTCTCAACCCTTAATCAACTGCCACCGCTCCATTCTCTGAATGATTTGCCCCTACCATTTTACCCACTTAGTCTTAGGGCTCAAAAGACTTCATCTGTCGATATCCTCCCCAAATAAATACTACAGATATTACTATAATTGCAATAACCATTAACACAGTAATCAACCCGAAGGCCGGTTTAGTAGGTGATGGTAGAGTTCACCCAGTACTAAGCCCGATGGCGTGTGAATATTCACACATCAGGGTAGGGAGGCCAGTTCCTTTCCCTGTGCCGGTTATGGTTTCCAAGGAAGATCTGGTACCCGAAAAATCACATAGCTTTGGTGGAGCTGCAGGTGCCCAGAGTGTCTTGCCCGGGGATCGAACCCGGGACCCTCCGGTCAGTAGTCCAAAGCTCTACCTCCTGGACTACCTCGACCCACTATAATTGTAATATCTACATCTAAATCACAAGCCGCGGCAAGGACGTACGGCAGGGGGTGTTGGGTCACCAGCTTTTCTACTTCTATTTCACTACTTTTACAAATACATGGTACCCTGCGACCTACCGAAGGGTCACGTAGACACCATTCTTGCAACATCCGTTATGCGCATTAAGAATACTGTACTGTTAGTAACTATCCCACCGTCTACAGTATGAAGGCAAATAAGGAAACCCATTAAAAAGGTTGGTCTAACATGTACGAGCCGAAGAGCTGCGTTACAAGCATGGACATGTACAGACTCGTAAAGCAGTCAATGATTACCGCGTAGCATTACCCATACAGAACGGGAAATTCACAAAGCCAGTAGATGTACAATTTTATTTGCACGACACCCCACCACACGGCCCAAGGGGGCGTGATGAGGGGGGCTTGGGATGTCTGTCATGCATTTTCCTAGCTATTTTCGCCCTTGATTTCGCCCCTTTCCTAGTGTGCACACATGTGTTGTTGTCATGAGTATTTCACGGAGAAAAAAATTACTTGAATCTATCCATTCGGCAGTCTCTCTTATTCTGTGGCAATTCTATGTCCTTCCGATGTAATATGGGAGCTCAATTAGGTAGCAAAATTCATAAATACATAGTTTGTCCCAAAAGTAGTAGGACTGAATCGATTTTTAAAAACGTATTGCCAGAATTGATACATTCACTCAAACGTCTTCGAAGGAGTACCCTTGTGCGTCCACACACCGCTGTCAGAGAATTATCCATGCCTTGTATGCCTTCTGGAAGGCGGCGCCCCGAATGATGCGAAGCTCCCTCGTCACGGCCTGTTGTAACGCTTCCATCGAGCCGTGGTCACGTCCATTCAGCAAGGATTTGAGGCGTGGGAAGAGGAAGAGTGGGGCAACCTCAGGGCTGTAATGCGGCTGAGGTAGGGTTACAACGTTGTAACGGGCCAAGTAGTCCGTTACGTACTCCGTTACTCGGAGTATCGATCTACCCATGGCGTTATCACCATAATCTGTCTTGAGCATATCATGAGTCTCTTTCCCGGTTGTGCCCAGTTTCACGCATAATTTGATGGATTAGATCTGTTCCGATCACAGATTTATGACGGAGCGTAACTATGTCACGTTATAGAGGTTTCGCAAACGAACGATCCGCACTCCGCAAGGCTGGGGGCCAACAGCCACCGGCCTCCAGCTTTCCTGAGAAACCGCCGTCCATCTGTCCATCTATCCGGTAAAATATAAGTTATGCCACATTTAGGACAGACTTTATACATTTTATCTTCTATCTAAAATTGTATTTTCTGCGTTGCATGGGAAACCACAAGATTGGTATATTTTTAATTATTTTAAAGTTGCTCTGAGTCTTCGCATATCTAATGCTTCACATCCCAGATCTTGTAGTAATATGTGATACATTATGCTCTTTCGTACGAATTTTACACGACTCTGACGATCCTTTTCTGTGCCTTATTCAATTCTGTTCCTTGTTTTTTAGAGGGATGGGTCCTTAAACCGTATGTCGGGTGCTCGACTTATATCCTATGTCCGGTTCTAATAAAGAAACACAGCAAATAAAGTCTCCTTCACTCTTTCCTCGCTACATTTTCCAACGGTGGAATCCAGTTTCTTTAGGACACCTCCACAAATAGTATGTGTTTTCCTCATGTAAGATACAATGCGACGGTAACACCCAAGCATATATCATATGGTCTACAACTCCGTGTGAGCTGGTTAAGTCTGCTCCCGCTTTTTTAATTTTAAGCCGTTCATGTCCGTATATTTAAAATCATACCAGCTCTGCTCACCATTTTTTAATGTTATTTAAGTCATTATTTAGTATAGATACTACTTTTTGATTAGTGCTCAGTGAGGAATTCATTCTTCGACATTATTACAAAATCATTTATTCCTTACTCCCATGACTTGTGAATCAATTTGTCGTGTGAAACTTTATCAAAGCTTTTTTAAAATTCAAGAATATCGCATACATACTTGTTTACTTTCTCCCGCTTGCAGTGAAGAGCGCAAGCACTTTCAGTACTCTGGTGGGAATATCCTCTGGGGCTTCTTTTAATGTGAAGGAGTTTTTGCGTTATCCCTTTTATTATAATGTCATACATATGTCTAATGGACCTGGCGGAGATTTCACCAGGTATGTTTTTGTGGCGAGTAAATGCAATCTTTTTAGAATATTTGCTTTTTGGGTGCAGTCTGTAAACATTTTACCATTGTGGCCAGCACCTGATGATGACGCTGAGCGTCGAAATCTAGGTAGTGATTGAAAGATTTATGTGGAAAAACCAAGTGTTTCTTTTACAAATATGTATCTTTTCCACAAAGTGACGCCTGAAGTTATCTCCTTTAAGGTGATGCGAGCTGAGGGTGTACAAATCTAGTCGACATAAGCCTGAATTCCATTGAAAAACAATGAAAAATATTGCAAAATACTTGCATTAAGAATTCGAATATTAGAACCCCTACTCTTATTCCTAATTTAGCATCCGTAATTCAATATACATATCGAATTCCGTATACGCATTCGAGTCATTTAATGGGAAACTGGTTACTCTATGTATGACTTGAATGTGCTATGCATTTTATCATATATTTATTTATTTATTATTATCAACTGGGTTCACCTTCAAACTTCTCAAACTCAACGCAACAAAATTAATGCCACGATATCCGTTATAAAAGGGCTAATCACCACCTAAAACTGGCGTCAAATGGAATTATGTCTGAGAACAAAGTCGCGATTCGACTACATCACAATAATACCTCGAGATCTACCGAAAGGACGTGTGGCGGAGGGTGTTAGAATTTCATTTCCTTTAGAGGCGCAAAATTACGGAAGAGAAAACTTTTAAAATCTTAAACAGATAAATGAAATGGCAGAATATAAATATTTCGATTCCTCCAACCCTTTTCGGGACATATTTACCATATGGTTGTCCTTATTTAGCCAATTATCGAGACTGGGCCACCGAACACGTTTTTGAAACTCCATCTCTTACAATTGTATTTGATCACTCATAATACTAGTGAACAAAAATTATTTTCAAAAACTAATTTAGTTTCATTTTCAATAGATACGTATAATGCCTTATATTAATGAATTAGGGATGCCGAAGGTCGTAATAAATGGAAGAATGTTGGGTAAGGGGCTTGGAGTAAAGAAGAGAATAAGCTTTTCGGACCGCATGAAGGCAAGCAGAAGTTACGAAAAAATTAAGAAATAAATAATGTACGACAAACAAATGGAAGTACTCGAGATTCGTAGAAGTAAGTGGTCTATAGGGACCGTCCATAACCTATATTTAATATGTGGAACATATTGAAATAATGAGCATTTAATTTCACAATTACTGATTCCTCAGAGGGACATGTTTGCCATACCCTACACCCGTTCAATGGGGGAAATGTTCGAGCATATATTTAGGAGAAGGGAGGTATCAATAAAGTAGTTTGGTAATCCTTGATATGGTGTACTGTACATACGTGTAATTACTTGCTTCCCTCAATTTCACCACGCGCGAAGCACTCTCCATCAGCTCGAGGAATGAGAACATCTTGAGGACGAGGAGCCATAAAAGGATTCAAAATTAAACGCACATCTACCCAGTAAAATACAAGGCCCAAATCAGGAATGAACTTTTACTCGAGAAATGGCCGACGCCAGAACAAGAATCATCTCCTGACTACTTTAAGGAGAGGAGAGAGCGAGTAGTTTAGTGAACTGCATCATCCCTTTGGTCCCTCATTTGGGCCCCGGGCGGGGAAGCTCGTGCCCTTCCTCCCTTTCCCTCTCCCCGACCGGTCCCGTCCTTCTTCCCAGGACCAATTGCGATGGATGAAAAAAAATACGGTGCGCAAGAGGGCATAATCGAGTGGATATAGAGGGCGTTAACTCACTCCGAATATATAACCGAAGGTGACCTTGAAGTAAGAGCCAGCCGCCGACCAATAGGATATTCTCCTCACTACTCCCCCCCCCCCACAACTCCATGCTCTCTGCCTTTCCCCCTTGGGTGCACCTGGAGTCGTTGACCAGGGGGATATGTCACCCCGTGGGAGAGGCGGGATATGGTGGAGCGAGTGAGGCGGGGGGGGGGGGATCCATACACTTCACTTTCCGCCTTTTTCGTACGGAATCAGCGGACGAGACAAATTGAATGCGTGGAAGTCCGACCTTTTCAACCCTTGACTCCTCTTTAAGCCACACTCCAACCATCCCTTTCTCTCCCACCTCCAATTTATCCTTTTGACCCCTCTCATCCCAAAGGACTTTATAAAAAAAAGCCAGGCGAGAAAAAAATCCTTCCTAATTCCTCTCTCCACTTGCTACTAAATGGACACCAAAACATGAGCGGACACTCTTAGGCCTTCTTTGAGTTGGGCTTCGGCACACAACGGCCGTCAACGACAAGAAAGATCTTTCGAGAACAGTTTGTAACCCCATGTCGCCTTTCTTATCGCCATTGCGTGATACTTCTGAAGTTAAGGAGATCTTTCGGTGGAGGGATATTGTCGTAAAACAGGGAATATCATCTTTCAGGAAAGGGATACCACCAGTGAATGGGGAGAAATCGATTCTCGAGGGACCAAAATCCTCCTGCCAGACATTCTCCCGCGTTTTATTCTGCAGACTTGACAACTCCCTCATATATTATTCACTTTTTACT
The DNA here is from genome assembly GCA_037158775.1 of Hetaerina titia. Classification (NCBI taxonomy): domain Eukaryota; kingdom Metazoa; phylum Arthropoda; class Insecta; order Odonata; family Calopterygidae; genus Hetaerina; species Hetaerina titia. The sequence goes on from CM073771.1 coordinate 58,638,516, forward strand.
ATCAACCTTGGATCGCTACTTTTAAGGGAAACCCGACACACTGCAATTAAGATCAGGTCTCTAGCTCTCAAGACATACATTTACACCTAGGATTCAGTTCTTTACACACTTGAAGTTACCCTAATGTACGGAATAAGTACTTCCTTATAAAATTTACACTTCGTGGCAGACACCCGGAATCCACAAATTAGGAATATGATCAGGGGACTTAGTTCACAATCTGTAAGGAATCTATACTTCACGGGAGTTAATCGGACACTCAGGAGGATAATGTTCCAATAAATCCGACCAGGACCGCAGCAGATGGCGAGGTTATGGTAGAATTATTAACGAAGAGGGGAATAATCCCTGCAAAAAAAATTTAGATTCTTTATGGAACCGAAGGATTATAGGAAGCAAGCGACGTAGAGAAGGAGGGAACAGGAGATCGTTTCTCTGGCCACAATTTGATCTTGAACTTGACAAGTCTTTGTAGAAGGAAGGGACAATTTTTCCCAGGCGGTCTCCTCTGGAGAAACGATTTTTTATGAAATGAAAATGTAGAAAAATATTAATTCAACCTTAGAAATTTCCACAAATGAAAAAATACTAAGTTAGTTCGCGGCGGGAAAAATTAAAAATACATAATAAATCTTGACAAAAGAGTCAACGATTTTATCTGAACTAATATTTTGCATAGTTATCCAGTGTTTGGAACCAAAATGGGCATAACAGGGCAGGTAGTACAGGAGACTAATTACGTTAGTATATAGCAGAAGAATAATTACGTTAGTCCATTATGTTGCCATTCTTGTACTAATCCTTATTTTATTATTATTTGTTTCACTAGCGGATCGTCAAACGAGCATGACGAAATATTTTAATTAGTCACCGTCATGCAGGCAACTGCAATTAACATTGTCTCTAAAATTTGAAATACTTTACGAATTTATTGGTCACTAAAAACCAAGCAAAGCTTAACTTTGTTGTTGCACGCCTGGAGTGGAATTATTCCCTGCTACACACCCTAGCGGTGGTTTTTAGGGTACCACGTAGAGGATGTAAAAGCGAAATAAGTATTCAAAATAGAGGGAAGTGATGACTGTCGAGTTTGAGGCATTTCGTATTCCCACACTCATTTTTTTTATTTTTCATGACACGGTTTTCTCCATAAAACATAAAATTAGATGGTGAGAAATAACCGAGTTATTTTGTGTTTCATTTCATTATGAATCTATTCTAAGGACTCATAACGAATTTCTACTTGAATAACTGAATAAAATCAAAGCAAAACATATGAAAACGCCCCAGAATGAAATTCCACGGTTAAATATGGAAGCAAAGGAGCGAGTAGGATCTTAATACGCGGGTATGGAACAAATTAGCGAGATAGCAAGTAAAACCAAAGAATAAATGTTAGATAGGCATGACAAAGAGTTGACGTCGGAATTAATTGATGAAATTATATGGTTTGAATAAACTTTTACAAAGGTACCATAGATGGATACACAAAGGTACCATTTTTCACACAATCGGGGTTTCAGTGCTAACGAGTCATCATCAGGTCTAACTGAAGATACTCTTACGAAACCGAAATTATGAAGGAGACATTAGGAGGACGCAGGATGCTAAAGACTAGTCGTAAGTGAGAATGTTATATAAGTGGAAGAGATGGAGGAAAAGAAGGTACATGTAAAGTAGACGGCACATGAGAACTGGTAGAAAACATGAGGAATTCGACAATACAGTCATGAAGAAAATGTGTTTATATCCTTCAAGATATTTCGTATAGGCCCACAATGGCATGTAATAGATTTCACAATCTGCCCGAAATCTATCTCTTCATGGTAGATACCACCTTTAATAACATACAATTTCTGGGGTACGTGGTGGCCCGTCTCCTTGAAGGAAGACATCCCCGAGGTAGTGATCCGCTCCTCCCCCCTCTCCCCCATCCATCGGCTGCTACAAGGCTACGAGTTTGATGCGCGGTAGCACTGGGAACAAAAATGAGGGGGACCCATTTCTGTGATAATGACTGGGGGAGGGGGAGGGGTTGGAGAATCTAAGAGAAGCCTAGGAGATGAGAACAAAAAAATATTCGAAAAAATATTTTATTCCGGTTTCCCTTACTGACGTTATTACAGTTAAGTTTCGGGTTCTTGGGGCATGTGCCCCCTTAGACAGACGGATCGATTTTCAGCTCTCGAGTTCCGGCATTGCTTCCAGTTTCAATCCATGATGATATCCTCTGATAACCAGGGAAGCACGACGCATAGCTGCGTCAAAAACTTGTCACGTGCCTGGTGGGATGATGCAAAGTGAAAGGACCTCATCAGCTACATATTCCTAAATACACCCGATGTCCCTAAGCCCTTCATACGAAGTCAAATAAATTAGAAATCGTTCTCGATCTTTGAAATGATCACAGGTCCCTGATGCATAGTGAGAAAATATGAAACTCATTTCAAACTTTTAGCAATGAAAAGAAATATCTCCATCGCTCATTTTGTGAAAGGACCCTTCATTTTTGTTGAGTGACAGCATACGTGGCGATTTGAAAGTTAGCGCCATGAAGACGGATTGTATGGATCGCTATGGGCTGAACAAGGATATTGGAATAACTTTTGTGATAATAAGGAATAAAAGTTTAAGGAGAGCTATCACCAAACAGTTTACAGTAAATAGCACTTACTTGCCCTTATCTGTCTTAAGGTCAATCCCCAGCCCCCACATTTAACAATTGGTGCAGTGGGTAGCGTACTGGCTTACCACCCAAAGGGTCCGGGTTCGAATCCTGGAGGAGTCCGATCTTTTTCCTTGGTATCCCAACCCCTACTTGAGGTTCTTTGTGGAGAGTACTCTAAGTGAGTTCGGCGTCCGTCGGATGGGACTTTTAAATGTTGGACTACTTGGCGCCTTTCGTTAAGGGTACGCTGATACCGACGCCGGGTTTCTCTCCACCCTTTCTCCTTTCCCATCCATCCCTAATGGCGCAAATAACCTCAGCTGTCGGTCAACTCCACAATAACTACTACCACCCGTAGGTTGGTTTGATAGTTGGAGGTAGAGTTTACCTACTAACCACAACGACTTGTGAAATTCACACACCAGGGTAAGAGGGCCACTTCAATACCCTGTGCTGCCTACGGTTTCCCAGGGAAACCTAATACTAGAAAAATCAAATCTCGGATGAAGCTGGGATGAAATACTCAATTTGTCGAAAGAGTTTGTGATGAAAGGGATATTCCACTTTGAATCAGAAACGGTAGTGCATTCGAAAAAACATGCTTACTTAATTTTCCGACATTTAGCAGGGTGAAGAGCCCTTAGCTCCATGCAGCCTTTCTTTTGGATTAAATGTCTGTCCTAAAAGAAAATTTATTCTGAATCGGGCATCAAATGCGACAAAGACCGGCTAAACATCATCAGTAATACGTATTGAAATTTCCTGTTTCCATATATTATCGCCATTATTTCCGACTTGAAAATAGTCGTGCAAGTGTCGGCGTGAAAAGATTGAACGTTGGGGAATCGCCGAGTTTTGATTCACCACAGAGGGTAGGGAAAAAACAGCCAGAATCTTTGAAGACAACACAGCGGCACTCATCGCATACCATCACGGAGTCGGGCGGTGACATCGGCCTTACAATGGGCACGGAACCTTTCGGTCTTTTCGACACGCAAGTGCACGATGGAATAAATGCTTTGTATTGAAGTAGGGCCGTGACAGGGGGGAGAAACTATGTAAATAGAAGAGTATGGGGAGGGGGAGGGACACACAAAAGTGGGAGGCATACGGCGGAGGGCGTAAAGGAGGAGTGAGGGTGAGGGGGTGGGGGTGGAGCGTAAAGGGAATAAGGAAAGGGGGCGACGGAGGGATGTGTGCACGGAGGAGAAGGCCTGTTGGGGGGGGGGATTCGAGTGACCTTCTCAAGGACGCCGACACCACATCGCCGTCGGGGGGTTTGCTGCTTTTTTTTAAATACGTACAAGAGAGCGCTGTTCACTGGTTTGAGTGTGAGTGAGAGCAACCAACGTGACAGCAGAGTCCGGCAGGCCGGCCTCCTTACGTCAGAACGTTCTTGTTGTCCTGGTTCCAGGATCATCTCTCTTCTGAGTACATACGGATGATTCTTCACCAAATAATTAGGAGACACCGTTCCATCCGAACGATATATAGCGTGACAATTTATGTCCAGTCACTTGAGGAGAAATGGAAATATGTATTCCCATTCACCCGACAGTTCCCAAATGCAATAGCCTTCTCCCCCCTGAAAATACGCTGCTACGTTAACGATATTAATACTCGGTAATCAAGGTGCTCAAACAGCTATGCAAACCATGGACCTCAAGTGGCTACCACTCGTAGTAATTTTTGGCACAATTCGCGTTACTTAGTTTTCTCCAAAACCTTTTTGCGTTACAAATTCATTCCTTAAAATTGTTCGCCGATAAAGACTACAAATCACGGTGTTTTTATACGTACGAATGCATTTGTGGGAACAAAATGTTTTGGAATAATTTGAACTTACTCGAAAGTGTTTAGAATTTCTTCATTTTACGATAGACGGCCAAAGATTTCAATAAAAGTAATGAAAAACTAAATAATATATGGACGCAGTATTATTACAATTTCGTTTGTGTTATGGTTAACTTTGCAGTTTTTGTAGCTAGTCAATTGATAACCGTAATAATAACGAGAAATCGCCATCGGCATACAACTTTACATCTCTTTAGATTTCAAATGGCAAATGTGCTCGGGATTTCGGATTTATCGCATGACGAACTGTATTTCATCGCCAGCTCCATAAGGAAGATTGATAGTAGTGCATATATATTAATTGTGTCCATTAACTTCATAATTTATACAAAATGGAATATCGCCATTCCAAAACACAGCGGAGGTGACACGCACGAGTGGATTGATACAGGAATACATCCGGAAGCTTGATTTTTGCATGTATTAATACACAAGTTTTCAACTCACAACTGACAAGGATACTCGGCAGTGGAAGAGCCATCATTAGATTGAAACTGATTTTGTTGAGTAAATAGTCCGGATCTAATTAGACTAAAAATCTTGATGCGGGAGATTTTAACTTCGAGAATTAAACAAGTTACGCATTATTGCTTAGGATTAGTTACTTCAGCTTCGTTGGCACGGCAACAATGCATAGTTTGGCATGTGCTGACTAATTATATTTGGGTGGTTCTCAAATTGGATTGCTTTGGCTTGCGGTTCAATAAAAATCATTAAGTTACGTTCCGAATCATGTGATGATCTGATTTTATATCGCATTCGCGTCGCACGGTATAATATTTCATTCCACTTCTTGAAGAGCAGACATCGCATTGCGAAACGGCGTGGACATCACACAGCACAGATGCACCGCATATCGCACTGCCCCTCACAGAAGGAGTGGTGTATTCCGCGAACAATAGCATCCGTTTTTTTTTGCTTCCTCATCCCCAGTGCTCATGTTCTGCTCCTTGCCCCAGAACATCAAGCTCGCCCTAAACAGCAAAAGAACCTGACCGCCCTCCTTTATTCCGACGAACTAACTCACCATAGGATGTTTTTTTTCCTCGAAAAAGCATCCCATTTTCATCATTAAGACAAGTTTTTCCAGAAAATAAACCCCGTTCCATTGTCGAAAACGGAGAGTTCGTGTGCGTCATGCTTGGCCTCCGTTCTTCCCACATTCCCAAATCTCATGTTTCGCGCATTTTCGCCCTTTCTCCAGGCCTTGCATTATTTCTCCGGGCCATTCAGGGCCTCTCGTTTGTGGATGTTAGAAGGGAGCTACTGAAAAAGCGAGTGGGAACGCTACCCCGGGCATATGCCCACCACACATCCGAGTGACTGCCACACAATGAAAAACACAACAGGGTTCACGCCCGGTATTAGATTTCTTTCAGACAATCGCTCGTTTATGACAAAAGGGCACACATTCTGACAAGGTCCTGACGAGGGATCCTGCCAAGGAAGACTGTTATCGCAGTGGAACGCCTATCTCAAAAGGATAAGATAACTAATGAAATTTTATCGTTTTATAACCTAAAATGCAACTCAGTGGATGTTTATTGGATGTTTACTTCATTTTTCCCCCTCTCCTATATCACAGCCTTCAGCATCTCGTTGCCAATCACAATACTTCGTAAACATTTTCCCTGCCACTTTTGGATTCTCTTTCAAATTTTCTAAAAAATCTTTTCCTTTTGAATATACTTTGCGTTTTTGCATATTCCATCTTGCCATTCTCCTTAGATATCTTATAATCATTAATTGATCTCATTTCTTTTGTTGCTAGAGATATCAATCCTTATTTTTTTTCATCTATGCGTAACATGGCCTTTGACGTCGTAACGAGGGAATAACATCCACGGTGTACCATCTAGGTTCCGTGTTATCTTTTACAAATTTACCTGACTGAACCTGTTGACTGCTGAGAGCGTGATGTCAAGTAAGAGATTCCTCAGTATTTCGATGTTTACTGTCTTTCTCAAAATTTGCAAATTGATTCAGTCACACGCATTTAAAGCCATTATAATCTCCTTTTATAACAAATACCTTTTTTACCAACTTGGAATTATCCTGCTAATGCATGAATTTTTGACTGCAGTAAAGACACCGCTCCCGATTCTATTTACTCTGTCATGTCTGTAAACGGAAAAAGATATTGGTAAAATTTCACAGTCGGCGATATCAGTGGGTAACTAGCTTTCTATTTCAATAACCTCAGCCAATGCTATGAATAAGGTGATAAGATTCTGCGAACTTGTTTTTTTAAACTTCGGCATTTAACTAACCAACACATATAATATTTCCTTGCCATTACACTTGCTTGAATATTTAACGATAATCGTTTCCTTATTATTATGGAATCAATTATGAAATTTTCCGTCTGATGCTATTCATATTATATGCAACTCTAACACTGATCCTCACTTCATTTAAAGCTAAATTATTCGGCAAAGAAGACTTTTGAGACCCTCTATTTGAACGACATACTGAACTACATTTTAATCGAAAAGAGCCCTGCAATTCTAGAATACTCTATCAGTTAAACACCTGGTGTCTTCAGATGGGCAGTGAACACCAGAACAGTTCAGAGGGTTCCTGCCCGATTGGATCGCGGGATGACGGTCGTCGAAGGAAGCCCCGATGTCCCTGCAGAAATAACGCAACCTCTGATTTATGCAACTTATTGATGCTGTCATTAATGTTCAAGTTGGCCATGGATAATCGCTGAGTTTTTCCTTCTACATCCCTGACCACTTTATCGCCTACCATCCATTTTCAACAATTTTGGAGTTGAATGAGATTATACCGGGACATGGAAACGCAAAGCGGTCTTCACTTACCATCATGAAAAACATTACATATTCAGAAACATATACACATATATATAAAAATAAAAACATATATGTATATATATACACACATGCACGTAAATATATACACCCACACATGTATGACTAATGCGTGTGTGCACATATACGTATAATGTATATGAAGTTAGCATTAGTGGACAAAGACAGAAACATAGAAAGACACACAGAAAGAAACATATAGACAGACATATAGAAACACACAAAAAAAGAAAAGAAACTCACTAGGTTTCAAATTTTCGGTGGTCCATACCACCTTTCTCAAGGAAGGATCCTTGCGATTGCTCTTCCTTGAGAAAGGTAGCAAGGACCACAGAAAATTTGAAACGTAGTGAATTTCCTTTCTTTTTTTTGTGTTCCTGTGTTTATATTTTTGTCCACAAGTATACATTACACAGACCTACAAAAAAAATTTTTTTTTGGTGCCGGGAATCTTTGTGATGATTTAAACTATATTTGTAGAGCTGAATCCAAATATGAAATCCGTTTTTATTTAACAGCTCTACTTTTTTAGATATGGCACATCTTACGATTAGTTGTTTTAATATTTGATATATTCCGGAAAATAATTTTCAAAGTTAAATAAATCTATAAGTATACTAATTTATAACCACTCTGCGGTGTTCCTTTTATTTTCAATAAACTGTCAATAAGTTTTATGTATATTTCTATATTGTAGACCAATGAGATAATTACTAATATAATATTCCCATATCATCATGTAGAAGATTTTTTTACGTAAGTAACAACATATCTATATCCTGAAAACTATAGCTGATAGGAAAAAACTAGTGTCATAATTGGATTCAGCACCCCAATTGTTCTTTAAATCAGCATTAATAGCTCCGGCACCAAAACCACTGTTGGCCTGTGTTATTAATATAATATTCCCATATCATTATGTAGAAGATTTTTTTACGTAAGTAACAACATATCTTGAAAACTATAGCTGATAGAAAAAAACTAGTGTCATTATTGGATTCAGCACCCCAATTGTTCTTTAAATCAACATTAAAAGCTCCGGCACCAAAAACACTGTGGCCTGTGTTACTATTCAGATCCTTGAGACTTATATTTATATATATATATATATATTATAAATTCTTCTCGGGATTTCATCCGGGTAATCTCCTCCATCGAGAAGAATTTACTGCCATCATCCGCCGGGAGAAATTGAAGTCCTACATATATATATTATTTTTCGCACATAGAAATAGACATATAAGGAAAGGAGAGAGGAAAACACATAAAAGACCAACACAGGAAAGGTGGGGAAGGCGGTTTTGAGCAGATCACAAATGTAAAAATATTTCCTTATCCGGGATTTGAACCACGGACCTTCCGCTTTCCGGGCGGATGCTCTACCAATTGAGCTAATTAGTATACCTGATATACATTGGGATCTGCGATCTTATAGAGTGCCAAAGTGCTCCGATAGATGTTGCCCGAGAGATGGAGTTATGGAGCTGTTCACCCACCAAAGGAGGGTAGAGCATCCGCCCGGAAAGTGGGAGGTCCGTGGTTCAAATCCCGGATAAGGAAATATTTTTACATTTGTGATCTGCTCAAAACCGCCTTCCCCACCTTTCCTGTGTTTGTCTTTTATGTGTTTTCCTATCCCCTTTCCTTATATGTCTATTTCTATATGCGAAAAATAATATTTGTTCGCCGTATGGCGGGATTTTCGAGTTTGAATATATATATATACATTATTATGTATCATGTATATATATATATATATATATATATATATATATATATATATATATATATATATATATATATATATATATATATATATATATATATATATATATACACACACACACATTTATATTTTTACATAAACAGGTCCTCTCGGGCCGAAGAAATGCCACCTATCGGAGAAATTTGTCTTTGGAATGGAGACGAGATGGGAAAATGGCTGGAGGCGACAAAATTTGAAGCTCGATGGGGAAATCAATCACTCAAGAATGCCCGCCACCTGAACATTTCGCCCTCTAGGGAGAACAGTGGGCGTAGGAGTGGCCTTTCCCATCGACGCCCCGAGATTGGAAAAAATCGCGTCCGCTTGTAATTAATTAATCGCTCCCTCACGAACCAAAAAAAAGCTCCCGTTCTCCGACTACCGGTTATTCTCTGAAGGGCGCGATTTTTTGTTCTTCCTCGAAGAAGGACATTCACACGCATTTCGCATGCTTATGCTGCAGTGCCACGAGATAATTTACCGAGGGAAAAAAATGCCGAAAATATTTCTTTTCACACTGTAGAACGAGTATTGATTAGTTACGCTCGCACGAGATAAAAATGAAGCAAATTTTTAAAGGTTGAATCTCCGTCCATTAATTTGATTTGCCTGCCATGTCAGGGCATAAAGAAGCATTCACATAAATAGAGCTGGGTACAACTAACTTCAGTAATTGATTACTTCGAAAGTGTGGGACAACGTGTAAGAGTGATGTTCCCATTGGAAAATGTATTATGTATATCTTCAAACGTGAACGTTATTAATATTGAGAAAAAAATCATAAAAATACGCGTTTTACTGCACCAGGTTTGCCCCGAGGTCTTGAAACCACCATTTACTTGTTAAGGGTAACCAGGACTGCCCACCCTAGCAATCTACCGATATTTTTCATTTATGAAACAACGAGTATTTAGCATGATAAAATCAGAAATATTTTAAAAATATAATTCCAATAACATACTCGTACGACGCACAATAGAGGTTCGTTACTAAGTAACAGTACCATCGTAATGATTATACAATAGCATAGACTATCTATGCATCAGAGATGAAGAGGAACCTGATGTAGAGTATGTTGCTCGATTTTGTTTTGTTTGGAGTCACAAGATATTTATTTTATAGTTGTGTACATCCAAAAACCTACCTTAACCGGTGGGTTACCTTACAATTACAACATATGCATTTTTCAAAGATCGAAAGGGTAAATGCATTCGTATCGTACTTTAATTATACATTTCGTAAAATTATTGCCTAGTCGTAGGCAAACAACCGAGACCGTGGTTGCCTAGTGAGATAAGCCTTGTGTAACACTTTTAAAAATTATTCTGACGCGCAAAAAATATTCTCTTGATGTCGTAAAAAGTATTGATATCATATAAATGAATTCAAAGCGATAGATTGAGTCAGTATTTTAGGCTTATAACATCGACAAGTGAACAATCTCTTAAAAAGGCATATTTTAATGGGTATTAACTTCCATTAAGATTTAATGCAGTTCGGAATACTGATTTTGTGGTAAGTATACTTCCTCTTATCCCTTTTCATAGTTTCATCCGTTCTTTTGAAAAAAAACATAATACTCCTATTGTAATTAAACGATCAATCCAAAAACGAATCACATATTACCATCAACAGGTTCTTTTATCTTTATAGCAATTCACAATTCTGTGAGGTTCTTCACAAACTTACACATGTTTTATTGCTAAATTTACGTTGTGTCCATTCGACTAGCTGCCACTGAAACTAACAGGAAATGGTCACATTATGCCTTCACCTTATATCCGTCAATATGCTCATTCGAAAGTCAATTTATGAAAGTACAAGGAAATATACTGAATGATAAAAAACCATGAAGTATAAGCAGCATTTCTTTTCACGGTAGGGCGAACGTTCATACGAGTTTCCTCCACAGTTAGTAGACGGAATAATCACTTGCTCACTAGGTCAGGTAGAAATGCAAGACTGGTAATGTTCGTTGTCGATTACTCCGCTCTAATTACAAATCTAGATATTATTCGCGGTTACAGTCTTGTTTTCTGGGTGCATTTATTGACGACAACACAGATTAAATTTTCCCTAATTTTCATTCCATCATACAGAGGATGAAACGATTAATAGTTGACATTTTCAGTGTGTAGACTTTTTCAATCCCAAACATATCTCCAATCAAAACATACCCAAAATAACGCCCAAATTTTTAAAACTAACATTGTTCACTAGGTCAGGTAGAAATGCAAGACTGGTAATTTTCGCTGTTAATTGAGACGCTAGTCCAGAGTAATCCTGCGGTAATTGCCGATTACTCCGCTCTAATTACAAATCTAGATATTATTCGCGGTTACAGTCTTGTTTTCTGGGTGCATTTATTGACGACCACACAGATTAAATTTTCCCTAATTTTCATTCCATCATACAGAGGATGAAACGATTAATAGTTGACATTTTCAGTGTGTAGACTTTTTCAATCGCAAACATATCTCCAATCAAAACACACTCAAAATAACGCCCAAATTTTTAAAACTAACATTGTTCACTAGGTCAGGTAGAAATGCAAGACTGGTAATTTTCGCTGTTAATTGAGACGCTAGTCCAGAGTAATCCTGCGGTAATTGCCGATTACTCCGCTCTAATTACAAATCTAGATATTATTCGCGGTTACAGTCTTGTTTTCTGGGTGCATTTATTGACGACCACACAGATTAAATTTTCCCTAATTTTCATTCCATCATACAGAGGATGAAACGATTAATAGTTGACATTTTCAGTGTGTAGACTTTTTCAATCCCAAACATATCTCCAATCAAAACATACCCAAAATAACGCCCAAATTTTTAAAACTAACATTGTTCACTAGGTCAGGTAGAAATGCAAGACTGGTAATTTTCGCTGTTAATTGAGACGCTAGTCCAGAGTAATCCTGCGGTAATTGCCGATTACTCCGCTCTAATTACAAATCTAGATATTATTCGCGGTTACAGTCTTGTTTTCTGGGTGCATTTATTGACGACCACACAGATTAAATTTTCCCTAATTTTCATTCCATCATACAGAGGATGAAACGATTAATAGTTGACATTTTCAGTACGTATACCTTTTCAATATCAAACATATCCCCAACCAAAACACACCCAAAATAACGCCCAAATTTTTAAAACTAACATTCGAATGCTAACATACCTCCCACCGCCCACCTATTTTGCTCTATGGGTGCAGTAGGGAAATGTGATGCCACGCTGTGAGTACTGAGGAGATGTCTCATCATTTATTTCTACGCATGACCAGTGCACATGCACAACTCAATATTTCATGTAACGTGAGTCCTTTGACCACGTAGAATTCTAGGCGTCATTCGCTACAGGATTAGTTTCGATTCGGGTGCTTTCAGCCTAGAATGGGTTTCCGTCACGGCTCCGCGGGAAGTTAATCAAACCTCCATATCCAATTAACTCCTTCGCATGTAAGTTTCTCCCGAACACTCATTTCAAAATTCCTATTCTCGTTATTCTTCTTTCTCTCTTGCATTGAATACTTCCAGTTGTCATAGCACACAACATCTCACCGCACAACTCTAAATATTACAGTTATTATTAGGTAATCTACCGGTTAAGGTAGGTTTTTTTGGATGGACACAACTATCAAATAAACATTTTGTAACTCCCCACCTAGCAACCTAATCTATATCAGGTCCCTCTTCATCTCTGTGTACTTCTTTCCTCCCTTCATCCCGTCCAACATCCCTATCCTGTTCCTGCCCTTTCCTCGCTTGCCCAACATTCTCCCCTCTATTACCTTCTTCAACATTCCACTACCGCTCAATACGCCTTTCATCCATTTTTCCTGCCTCTATAGGATTTCTCTCAACAAACCCCTCTCCTCACCCACCATCTCCAGTACTTCCTCATTTGTTTTCTTTTCGGTCCATTTCACCTTCTCCATTCTTCTCCACACCCACATTTCAAACGCCTCCAAGCTACGTCTATCCTCTTGCTTTAGTAACCACGTTTCCGCGCCGGAAACCGGAAAAATATTACAGTATAGTACCTGTATACTCATCACCCTCAGTATCAGATCACTCAGCCAACTCGAATTTTCTGCCTTCGGTGAATGTCACTAAGCAACTTATTCTTTTTCGCAATTGACATTGGACATTTCAGTGGTTTTCCTTTCTGCCCAGCTTATTCTTCAATTTATTTTTAAACACATTCAGCCACAGATGACAATTTTCCAGGCGCGAGATGCTCGTAATTTTCGTCAGAGCATTCAGTTTTAATTAATAAACCTAGTTTATGTGACAAAATGCTAATTAATTTGAGGATGCTTTGCACTTTAAATGTTACCCTATGACAGGCTTGGATAAGAAAGTGGAAGACCCGTGAGAAGAAATGCCGCTCAAAGGATTCGTGTGTTATTCAGCTATTTCGAGACTTGAAATAATTATGCATAAAAGGGAATCTTTCTGCACAGCTATGGAAGGTGCTAAGCTTTCGGAATGAATGCCCATACCGTACAATACATATTTATTTTCATCAATACTTATGTGTTTCGGAAATTCTTTCAAATGAGCCCCGAATTGGAGAGTATCGCGACGCCGATTGGAAGCCACTCCTTCGGAAGGAGACACCAGTCCCCACCCGACCATTGGAGAAAGCCGAGTGGTAGAAAATGGACAAAAAAAAAGAGTAACTGGAGCAATTTGAAAACGTTGGCCAAAGCAACTCTTTCAGAAGCCCGGCTAGCTCAGTCGGTAGAGCATGAGACTCTTAATCTCAGGGTCGTGGGTTCGAGCCCCACGTTGGGCGGTAATTTTTTGCATGTGATTTTGAATGTTGAATGTGTATTTTCCAGGTTAATGTCGGATAAGTTACTTTTTCTCTTCCTATATTTATTTAACCTGTGTTATTCATGCACCGCGTTCTGAAATTGACTCCCTGAAACTAGCTAGACCCTGGAAGCGATTCCGCGCCATATCTTTTGCAATGTTACTGCTATTTGGCATTTTTACTGCATATCAATATTTCACAATAACATAGACAGTAGGTAACTTGATATAAATAAATATTAAAGCCTCTACGTACGTACGTTTATGTCTAATATGGCCTACACTCTAAACGAATTAGGGAACACATTTGTTAAAGGAAGTTACCGGAAAAAAAAACTCGCATAAACTCGTTTATGTGGCCGATTGGCAATCACAACAGTGTTTTCTATTGAATATATTTCAATGCATTGCTATTTCATGACTACATACTTGCAGATTGCGTGAAACGAATAATTACAGATTTCAAAGAAAAAAACGTAAACGTGAAGAGGTTAGTTAATGGAGGGATTGAGTGGAGATTACGAAATTAATGATAACCAGCTGAGATATACATAGTATGCACCCACTGAATTTTTCGAATTTTCTGAAAGAAAAGTGATTTTTATCACTAAGTCTCGCACAGCGTTAATTTAAGCTTACGAAAATAATTTGTATTTTCACTTCGAGATCCAAGAGTTTCCGAACACAGAAATTACAGAGCAAATATTCAGAACACCGACAGCATTAAGCACACCACCATTCCAAAATCTATTAAAAGCTTTCGATATCGCACTTGAATACATATTTAACATATACGCTTTACAAAATAAAGCCCGTGGTGCCTGGATAAAAAAAATCACATCGACTAAGCAATCCCTGATGCCATATTTTGCATATTACTAATGGGAGGAAAATACAGTAACATTTTCATTGACTCATTCTGTATTGTATAAAATTGCAATGATTAAAAAATAGACACCATATCGAGAGGCGCGCGAAACTCAAACAAAACACATCTTCAAATGCTCAATCTCTGGAGCAACACTTGAATAACACAAAATAGCACAATGCAGCATTTACTTACATTACTTAATCGAAGAAATTTCCAACGTGGTGTTCACAATATTGGCATTTCAATTAAGCAACCAATTACAACATGAATAATTCAAATTAAAATCTTCATTTTTTTGTGCAAGAGTTTTCCCACTATGTAATATCCGGAGGACGTACATGATATAGCGAAGGATGGTCAAGGAGTTTCCTTTCGAGCAAAAAACGCCCCAGTCTTGGAAGACGCCCACGTGAAGATAAAGGCACGGAACGAAAACTCACAGGAAAGGAGAATGAGGCTGTAGATGAGGTTAACTGACCTTGGGGTGCTCGAGGAATAAAACCGAACTCCCAACAGAATACGGCAACGAGGATAAGCAGGGGAGGCTGGTAATAAAAAATAACAAGAAAAAGGAGAACGTCTAAGCCATCAAGATGGCGCTGCGAGCAGAAATAACAACGCATCGAAATCCAGAGTTCGAGAGGATGTGGGCGTAGGGAGGACGATGGAGGAGACACAAGGGGAGATTACGGTGGGTCTGGAAAAAACATTTTTCTCGAATTCCTTGACACTCACAAAATCAACTATTTTAGGCTTAAAAGTAACAGCCGAGAAATATCGTACGTGTCTCAGAATCATACGGCCTCGAAAGTCGTTCAAATATTCAACTGTTATACAGTATATTATAATTCGCTCACATTCCTTGTATGGGGTCGGCTATGGCTTTGGTTCGAATATGTCTTACACCATTGGATCCTCAGGGGCAATTTGCAACTTGGCAGTTTATGATACTGACCACTGAGGGAAGAGTGTGAAAAATATTAAATTGGTCAAATTTCACGAGTTGTTACGCTAACCACGTCCTCATTCTTTCACCGACGTAGGACACCGGTTACAAGTTCTCTTTTAGACTCATTACGCTAAACGCAACGTTTTTACCTTCGACCCAATAGTGTGGTGGCGTGGAACTACGTATGAGTCAATATAGGTCAATTTCTTGAAGTGGCATCCCAAAATTAAAATACACACTACAGGGAGCTACATGAATTTAGCAGCGCGAACCCCATCCATATATGACCACAGACTCAGCTTAATACTTACGTAGGCTCATCTACTCGTGCCATAATGCCCAATTTCTTCGCTTTGAAGTCGACCTGGGATTCAAACCGATTATCGATTTTCTGCATTTAAGTATCTATATATCTGGATTATTTGTAACTGAAAAATCATAGTCTATGATGATCTTGATTTGAGTCAACTATCGTCTCAATATTGTCCTCACGTATTGTCTTCATCGCTCCCAAATTCTTCGTATTGACGTGAATGAAGTCTTTACGCGGGTTCCACATAGTCCGATCCGAATGGCTAACTATAACGTACCATCTCAACCTCGGCAACTGACCACATCACCTGCTGAAGCACCCGTGAAATCTTTAATAGAATCATACGCCGGGGAAGCACTAATCCTCTTCGGATTAACGTCTTTAATGTGTCGAATAAAGAAATTGACAATAATGCAATCATTGGCAAGAAACGTAAGAATTTCGAAAACGGTTTCCAATTGCGGGAAATATTATTATTAGCTAATCTACCGGTTAAGGTAGGTTTTTGGATGGACACAACTATCAAATAAACATTTTGTGACTCCCCACCTAGCAAACTAATCTATATCAGGTCCCTCTTCATCTCGGTGTACTTCTTTCCTCCCTTCATCCCGTCCAACATCCCTATCCTGTTCCTACCCTTACCTCGCTTGCCCAACATTCTCCCCTCTATTACCCTCTTCAACATTCCACTACCGCTCAATACGCCTTTCATCCATTTTTCCTGCCTCCATAGGATTTCTCTCAACAAACCCCTCTCCTCCCCCACCATTTCTAGTACTTCCTCATTTGTTTTCCTTTCGGTCCATTTCACCTTCTCCATTCTTCTCCACACCCACATTTCAAAAGCCTCCAATCTACGTCTATCCTCCTGCTTCAGCGACCACGTTTCCGCGCCGTACATAGCTACGCTCCATATCAGAGTTTTTACGAGTCTTGTCTTAACATCTCTACTCAACGTCCCCGTCATCAACTCCCTCCTCCTTGAGAAAGCCTCCTTGCCTAGCGCAATTCTTCTCTTTACGTCCCTACCACTTTGACCGTATTGGTCCAAAACACTTCCGAGATATGTAAACTGTTCTACCTGCTCTATCTTTTCCCCGCCTATTTTAATGCGGGAAATATAATACAGAGAAAAACGTTCAATTTCAAGAGGCTGTTATTAAATTCACCGGGAGCATATGAACTGGGGTGATCATGAGTAGTTTATCGCTGCTTATGGATACAAAGTCCACGATGTGCATCGTAGAACTGTGTGAAATTCTTTTTATGTCCACATTATTTACTCCCTGAGGACAATTATGGTAACCCAGTGAACATGACTCCTAAGTACTCCAATTGACTAAACCCTTACACAAAGTCGAAATTTGGAAGCGATATAATCGAAATGCAGTTATCCAAATTTCACCCAAGATTTGTGCGAAAAATCTTAGGGTAACTAGACAATGTTTAAGATATTGGGACACATGATTTAGATTTTGGAATTTTGCTCTATTTTCCGCATGAGATGTTGCGGAAAATTGTACTTTGGAGATCGGGAAATATTTTACGGTCCACGCTATTGAAGAGCAAAAGAGAGGCGAGAGTGGGTAATTATGAGTGAGTTTCCTAAGGTAAAGCAGGCTGCGTGAAGCGTTTCGGGGCTAAAAGGGATGCGGGACGACCAAGGGAAACACGGGAGTGAGCGAAGATGTACGTAGGGGTGGTAGAGAGTATGGGCTGGGACGTTCAAAAGAGAAATATCCAAGAGCTAAGAAGGCTTTTGGATGCAAAGTGAGGGGAGATTATACGTCACGGTAGTGATTTATCTCAGGCGAGAGGGCAAGATGGATGCCCTGCGGCTGCCACTCCCATTGGCGAGAGAGTTGTTGCCCGCCCCCATTTGGTCTATGCTCCCAATGTTGTCTCTTATGAGGGCGAAAAAAAGTCCAAATCATATTTGTTTAAAAGGGAATCGGATTATTTCAATCACTAGAATTCAAATCAATGGTTTTAGCAGAAGGGTATAGGGAAGAACCACGCCCCCCACAAGCATGGAAAAATAGAGAGTTTTGGAGATCTGATATCAAAATTATTCCCACACTAATTTTACGCATTTATTTGAAGACTTTTTCCCAAATAAAAAAACATTTTCCGCCAAAGCCCAAGCACATTTATTAACAAAACAGTCTCATATTTGAATCTTGGCCGCAGGGAACTTTTCTGATTCCTAATTTGGTATATAAAAAATACACCACGGTCAGGGTTAAAATCTGGGTCTTTGATGCGTAGATCTACGCATTAATACAAATCCCCTGATTATCTGTTAAAAAGAGTGAGAAAAAAGGAGAAATTTTAATACAAGGAAAGGAAAACGAACAAAGAAATATCAGGCGTGATAAGGGAGGAGAAAACACGTAATTCAGTTGCTGGAGAAAATTGGAAAAATGCTAGTAAAGTGGATACAGGAGATATATGGAGGCAGTGGGGTGAATAACATTGCGATTGAATGGAGAATATTTTATAGAAAAAAGGAGATTAGGTTATTTATGCGGCATAAAAGAGATATCGAATGATTGTTGTAATGAAAAATGAGTTCACATGAATCTGTTAAGATATTTACTGAATTTTTAAGAGGGAATTATAAGTGCAGCAAAGTTTAGATCTAAGAGACAAGGACATATGCTAGATTTTCTCCTTAGTCATTAAAAGCCTACTTATGACCGGTAGATTTCTAATGATAACAATAATTTGGATATTGTGCAAAGAGCATCCCTAGAAAAATTACGCAAAAAGAAGGTTAACTCCGACGCCAATTTTCTCTTCACCATTATTCAAGAACTCCTCCTGAAGGTGTGGCTCTTGGAAGAGAGCTCTCGATAACCACCTAATCCTAATGTTAGAAATACCCTACCCGATGAACATGATGCTAAGTAATCAAAGATTACACAAAGCCAAATATCCATGTCCCGTCAGTTAAAGAAATGAATTAAGGAGCCATGGTGACCTCACTAACCAATTAATCTGTCTAACTTCGGCTGTTACGGTGAACAGAAGAAATAAAACATGAGCGTCTCATAGACATCATAGTGCCGTAGTTTATTAAAGAAAAAGGTTAACTCCATAGTTTCAGCCTCAACTTGGTGGAAGTTCATTTTAATAAATGAAAAAGAAAAACTTTGTTCCAATCCACCACTTTATTTCAGGTACGACTATTTTCGACGCTACGGCGTCATCCTCAGGTACATGACCTGAGGATGTACCTGAGGATGACGCCGTAACGTCGAAACTAGTCGTACCTGAAATGAAGTGGTGGATTGGAACAAAGTTTTTCTTTTTCATTTATTAAAGAAAAAGGTATTATTTCAAGCTTTTCTCTGACGGTTTCAATAGATTGCTTTATCAGAGAAGATAATACGGAAACTTCATAATCGGTACTATCCCTCGTTTGCCCACGATTATTATTCCACAATGCTCCTCTATTTGCTATTTCCATATTAACGTGGTCTTATACTGATGTGACTCAAGTGATGAAGGAATTCATATAATAATAAAAAAATCCATAAACACAATAATCAACCCAAAGGTCGGTCTGATAGGTGATGGTAGAGTTCACCCTGCACTGAAGCCCGATGGAACTGACCCCCTCCCTATCCTGATGTGTGAAATTCACACATTAGGGTAGGGAGGGGGTCAGTTCCCTCTCCTGTCCAGTTATGGTTTCCCGGGAAGTTCTGTTATCCGAAAAATCACATAGCGTGGGTGGAGCTGATGGTACCAGGAGAGGCTTGCCCGGGAATCGAACCCGAACCCGAATCGATCTCCGGTCAGTAGTCTAAAATTTTACCCCTGGACAACCGCGATTGTCATTTCTAAAGACATGCGATTAATCAACGCAAACCAATTTATTGGCCATAGATCGTCGGAAAAGGAGATCAAAAATTACCTATTTAAATTACCAATTGAAAATTACCCATTAAAATTAAGAAATTAATTATTGGTAAGGGAGTCTTTTTAATGTGGTGGTTGAGATTTTATGAAAAGATTAATTGTGGTGGGATGACGTTTACGGAAGAGAAGAAATGATATCTAGACAGATAAGTGAACCGGAAAGAAGGACCATAAGAATTGGAAGCACCCTGAAATAGGGAAAAATATAAAAATTGGTCACACTGATAAGAAGAACGAGGGAAACAAGAAAAAATACTTCGGAGACTAAATTAAATGGGACCTCAGACAAGAGAGCTTTCCAGGCCTAGGAGTAATGAAGGGTTTTGGGCAACTAGCTTTGTTTTTAAATTCATCACATGAAATACGAGATTTTGAGGACATTTCAATGAACAATTTGTCGCCTCCCTGAAGAGAAGAATTTGTCGGATTTTTTCTCACGTAAAAGGAAGAGGAAAATATACAATTTCACCTTGACAACGGGGATAGGTTGGTTCTCCGGAAACAGTTCCCGACAGAAACTAGTGATGAGAATTACAGTTAAATCGGCTTCAGTCTAGCAGGGCAGGAAGAGAGATCAGAACACCACATTGTCGGTTGAGCACGTTTTTGTATATGAGGTAATAATTCGACGGGAACCTTAACCAATATTGAACTGAACCGTGTGCACACGCAACACGCGACATGCTTTTCTTTCCCACAGAATCGCTAGAGCCGGAAGGATGGGCACCTGGCCATTTTGCACAGCGACTTTGGTGCTGGTAAATTGAAAGCCTACGGCATCTATTACGACGCCTTTCGACGGATGAGTATCGAGTGAAATAGCTTACGTTACCATCGCATTTCCGCGGTAAGCACTTATCTGTTCCCCGAGCCAAGGGCCACGAGGTGCGAAATATCACAGCGAAGACGCCTTCTCCATGGAAGCTCAAGAGATGGAAAAGTTCCGTAAGAGACGCCCAAGGGGCAAACGACTGCGCTCGACCGTTGGGAACGGCGGCAGCGCGCTAAATAAGATAAGCGAGAATAGATTCCAACGTTCGGTGGCGACGGAAGGGGAGAAAATTGCGGGAAGACAGATGCATATCCTCTCGAACGGGAGAGCAGAGACACACGGAAGAGAATGGAGAAACAGAAAGCCGAGATGAGGAAGGCAACAATCTTCCTAACAGGAAATACCACACCGATTCGGCCGGCTGCAATGTAAGTATCGAATAAATTCATAGATAACGCTTAATAAGTTAAAAATAAACCTCTGTTCTTAGTTTCTGTAGCGGGTTAGTACGAGTGATGCGATTTGATAAATACCAAAGACTGATTGAGAAAAAGTCGTAATATTATATACATTTATTTACAAAAAATACCTTCAAGCTTAAATTATTTTATCTCGCAGATATTCAACAGATGTAATGTTTATAAAAATATAAAACTTTTGGACGGCACAATAGAACACAGAATAAAACAGATAACACGTAAAAGAGTCTGACCTGAAGAAGGCCTCGGAATAGGAAATAATCTACAATGTGAGTGTTCTCTTAGGTGTTATCTGTTTTATTCTATATATATATATATTTTTATATATAAATATAAGTTTAGATATGGTGACCGAATTGGAACGGATCATGAATCAATTATAACTCTCTAGAACGCTTCGACTTAATCAAATTAAAACAATATATTTGGGGATATTTTTTAATTAAATAAAGATGAGGGTAAACGCCTGAAACTGTTAACTTTAATTAAATAAAGGTGCGTTCTTAAAAACTTGATAATGCAGATATTCGTCACGTACAACCCCATACAGGCTAGACGTTTTATCGTCCATTAAGATTTGGTTACTGAACGGTACCATACTGGTATCAGAGATTTGACAACACAAACGACGACACTCAAGAGGTGGAACAATGGTTTTTGACGCAATCTCTTGAGTTCTACGATAACGGTCTTCGAAAGGCCAAGAAACGCTGGGAGAAATGTGTAAATCTGAATGGTGACCATGTACGAGAGACAAGTCTTGAGGACAACAAATAAAGTAAGTTTCTCTCTCGATTATTTTTGTTAATATTTAAAACTTTACGGTGTCCCCACGCATGCTTGCGATAAATGAAATATTTTACTCGATTAGTCAGCAAGCAAAGTTAAGAGAACAAAAAACGCATTCCATCTTAAAAATGCATTATCGTAAACTTACATGGATCATTTCGGCAAGGCCCCTTTTTCACGTTCCTATTTCACTATTGAACAACTAAATATTAAGCCGGGTATCGTTCAGAGGCGCAAAAGAATTTTCGGAAAATTCATCTTCATATCATAAATACCAGTACTCATTCAATTATAAGCTATTCAAGTTCTAATGCGACATTCCCGAGAATTGAGGAATCTGTGCTATGTTATGGTTCGCGTAAAAATCATTCAAAGTTAATATAGTTTTTAAAATGAATGTTTTACGTACACGTATTGTATGAATCTTACCTTTTTGAAGAATAGTTAGTTTTATACTAGCAGTTTCGTAAAATCTTAGCCCACCACGAAATACTAGCGTCATATGGGCATTATCTAGCTGACAATAGGAAGTGATTACACAAATTAATACATATTCTACTCGAATTCAACGACTTTTTAAAACACATACCGTGGAACGTTCGAAAGAACTCTTTGATGGAGATAAACTCAATAATTCGTTACGTATAATGGCCAAGTATGAACGCAACGCTACCCCCTTTAATTGACCAAAGGAATCTAGGCAAAACATCAATACTATTACCATATAATTCCGTGTGATGACGAACACACGGGTTAGCTAATGATAAATCATAATAATAAATAATAACAGTGCATCACGGTCATTACATTCTCTGTAAACCATTCAGGCCAAAATTCTACTTCACCAAATCTACGATTTACATAAAAGAGGTCGTGGTTTCGTTTAAAAGTTCTAACGTTTCATTTTCGCTGATTTAATTCCATTTTAAAAGAGCGGACATTTCAAAGAAGACATCAATTTACGCGTAAGTACAACTTGTGGTAATTGCCATTAAATGTTTTCTAATTATAGGGTGTTCAACACATTAATAAATGACATATTTAAAAAAAAATCCCTATACATAGGTTTACCAGTAACAACTAAAGGGATGATAAATACATCCATAGACCCAGCTGCAGAGACCCCATTTAGGCGGAATGCGGCGTGGTTCCCCCATGTGGGAACCACAAAAGCTTAATCTGCGGTCCTAAAGTTGTATTGAATGCCTAATTTGATGAAATGATTGAGGAAAATGAAAGGCATTGAACGATTTTTATCTTTTAGAAGGCATACTATATCAAAGGGAATTCTAGAAACAAAATTAAAGGAACGTGTGTGCATCTAAAATGTTTTAATCTCACGATAAAAGAAAAACTACATGTACATTTAATATTGAATGTACTCGACCGTAATACGCCATGAATTTGTGGGTAAGCACAACATCCTTGTTTGATATTTGATAAAAAAAAGGTTTTAATTTTTTCGGGTATTGTACTCATTCTTGTTTCGGAATTAAATACGCATAACAATTATGAACGGGAAACCACCTCAATTATGATTCCCAAGAATATAATGATGGGCACTATAGATAATATGAGTCCTGGCAACTACGGGACTCGGCCCAAGAGGCCGTGTGTCGTGCCCGGCAGCGGGAGCGGTCGTCATCCCACGAAACCCTGGCAGGGAAGAAATAACTGCAGCAGGACAGAAGACTCAAAAGAAGGCAAAAGTAGTTAGAATAGGAACCTGGAACGTCAGGACAATGTTGAGGAGAGGCAAATTAGAAAATATTAAGCGAGAGATGGAAAGAGGTAATATAGATGTTTTAGGTCTCTGCGAGGTGAGATGGAAGGATAGCGGGGATTACTGGAGTGACAATTATAGAGTGATATACAGCGGCGGGGACGAGAGCCAACGAGGGGTTGCCGTAATTTTAAATAAATGGGTAGGAAGAAGCGTAGTCAACATAGAGCGACGGATAGAATTTTACTCGTAGAGATTAAAGCAGAGCCGACGAACTTGGTCACTGTTCAGGTATACATGCCACCGAGCAATCACAAGGAGGAAGAAGTCGATAGGATGTATGATGAGTTAGAGGATATCATCGCGAGTGTTCCTGCAGGGAAACATTTGATGGTGATGGTGGATTGGAATGCCACGGTAGGTGAAGGAAGAGATGGTGGTGAGGCGGGGGACTATGGGTTAGGCACGAGGAATGAACGCGGGGGGAAAGCAATTGAATTCTGCAGGAGACAGGGGTTAGTCATCACTAACACATGGTTTAGACATCACAAAAGGCGTAGGTATACATGGAAAATGCCAGGTGACTCAGAAAGGTATCAGTTAGATTATATTATGGTTAGGCACAGGTTTAGCAACAGTGTGATAAATTCGCACAGTTTCCCAGGAGCAGATGCGGACTCTGACCACAATTTAGTTGTTATGAAATGTAATGTTCGTTTCAAGAAGATAAGGCAAGGGCGGCGGGTTAGGAAATGGAATTTAGAAGCAGTAAATGGATTAACGAGGAAGGAGTATCAGGAGGCTGTAGAGAAAATGATGGATGACGGTAAAGAACTGAGTACTATCGAAGAAAAATGGGAATGTATCAAGAAAGGGATATTGGAAGCCGCTAAAGACACTATAGGAACCGTAAACGGGAAAAAGATAAGGAAACCATGGGTAACGGATGTGATGATTGCAAAGATGGATGAGAGAAGAAGATGGAAAAATGTAAACACAGAGTTAGGCAAAATGAAGTACAAAGAGTTAAACAATAAATTGAGAAGGGCCACAAATAAAGCAAAAGAAGAATGGTGGAAAACGCAATGCGAGGATATGGAAAGTTTACAGAAGAAGGGTGAAATTGGTGCTCTATACAGCAAGGTTAAGTTATTATCGGGAAGTTAGAAGGCAAGATCTGTGCTAACAGTTAAAGATAAATGGGGTAAGATAATAGTTGAACCAGGAAAAATCCAAGAGAGATGGAAGGAATATATAGAAACACTGTATGGTAAAGAACTTAGGCCGACAAGGTTAGACATAGAAAAGGAACATGACGTAGAAGAAGATAGCTTAGGTCCAGGCATAATCGACGATGAAATTGAAAGGGCATTAAAGGAGATGAAAGCAAATAAGGCTGTGAGGGTGGACAATATTCCTGTAGAAATGTTGAAATGGTTAGGGAAAGGTGGGAAGAAGGCCATATATGGACTGATTCGTAGTATCTATGAGGAAGGAAACTGGCCGGAAGATTTTGTGAGATCGGTGTTAGTTCCTATTCCAAAAAAGGGAAAGGCTTCGTCATGTGAGGATTACAGAACAATAAGTTTGATATCCCACGCAGCTAAAGTTATTCTCAGGATCATCAACAAAAGGATAGAGAGTAAGGCAAATGATTACTTAGGGGATGATCAGTTTGGGTTCAGGAAAGGAAGAGGTACGCGTGATGCCATTGCAGTAATGAGATCACTAGTCGAGAGGAATATAGAATACAATCAGGACGTTTTTGCCTGTTTTGTAGATTTCGAAAAAGCGTTTGATAGAGAGAATTGGGAAAAATTAATGCGTGTATTGCGGAAAATAGGAATGGATTGGAGGGACAGGAGACTGATCCACAACCTGTACATGTCTCAGACTGCTCAGGTGCGAGTGGGGAACGGAGAGTCCGGATGGGCAGTGTTAGGAAGAGGTGTAAGGCAGGGTTGCCCATTGTCACCGGTACTGTTCAACGTATATGTAGAGGAAATGATTAAAGAGGCATGGGAAGAACTGGAGGTAGGAATGAAAGTCGGAGGGGAATTCGTAAAATCGGTTAGGTTTACTGATGACCAAGCAATAGTTGATCAGTCAGCCAAGGGGTTGAGCGCATTGTTGAGTGAATTGGAGGTTCAGTGCGATAAATATGGGATGAGAATCAATATTAATAAAACAACGGTTATGCGATTTTCCAGAAAGAAAAAGGCTAAGCTAAATATTAAAATAGGCGGGGAAAAATAGAGCAGGTAGAACAGTTTACATATCTCGGAAGTGTTTGGGACCAATACGGTCAAAGTGGTAGGGACGTAAGGAGAAGAATTGCGCTAGGCAAGGAGGCTTTCTCAAGGAGGAGGGAGTTGATGACGGGGACGTTGAGTAGGGATGTTAAGACAAGACTCGTAAAAACTCTGATATGGAGCGTAGCTATGTACGGCGCGGAAACGTGGTCGCTGAAGCAGGAGGATAGACGTAGATTGGAGGCTTTTGAAATGTGGGTGTGGAGAAGAATGGAGAAGGTAAAATGGACCGAAAGGAAAACAAATGAGGAAGTACTAGAAATGGTGGGGGAGGAGAGGGGTTTGTTGAGAGAAATCCTATGGAGGCAGGAAAAATGGATGAAAGGCGTATTGAGCGGTAGTGGGATGTTGAAGATGGTAATAGAGGGGAGAATGTTAGGCAAGCGAGGTAAGGGTAGGAACAGGATAGGGATGTTGGACGGGATGAAGGGAGGAAAGAAGTACACCGAGATGAAGAGGGACCTGATATAGATTAGTTTGCTAGGTGGGGAGTCACAAAATGTTTACTTGATAGTTGTGTCCATCCAAAAAACCTACCTTAACCGGTAGATTACCTAACAATAATAATTATGAGAGAAATATATAAAAATGTGCAGTTTAGAATGGAAAAGGCACGATCAGAGGTAATTTAAATCATAGGCATTTAGTTTTACACGCAGTTGGACGACTTGCGCTAGATTTGGGTCGATTCCTGAACACCCTCCCAACAAAATTTTCAATAAGACTTGAAGAATCCTTAACGATTTTTCCTTTAGTCACCACGTAAATCTCATAAATATAGGTTCGTTCCACGTTCCGAGAATTTTATTTAACTTCAAACATTTATATTTTGCCGAAGAATATTAATTTATGAAGAATAGCAAATCGCACTTGGGAAAATTTCGAGGAAAGAATACAAGCTTTCATGAAAAGATGATGAGAGAGGGAGAAGACCATCACACGCCAAAGTAAGAAAGCAGATTATTTTGATAAGTGGTGACTTTTTAGAAGACTCGATATTACACTATTAAAATGATTAGTGTGTTATATCATAAAATAAATTTTGAACCGGATAAACAACCAAATACAACAGTTGACAACTGGTCACAATGAAGAATTGAAGACTTGAAGACAAGTCTACGGACAAAACACTGACAGAAACACGGTATTCCCGCTTTTGTTATTTTTTTGGGTATAGGCTAGAGTGAGGATCATTTTCAATACCTAAAATAGCGTCGTTTATTGTAAAACAACAGGGCACAATTAACTGTTTTCTCCATTTGCGTGGTTTAGTACTCATCTAAATTCATCATAAATTGTGTGAAACATGCAGGGAACGTGTTATGTGGTGAAAACAGGGCGGTTGTGGGGTTCCAATTCAAAGAGGATCAAACTTAGTGCGATAACGAACCCAAGCAGCCCCGTTCACGGACTAGTCGGTTTTTCCAGAGAGCAAAAGAGAGCCCTGAAAAGCATTCTTGGCGGACATGAAGTTATGTCGTCGACGTTTTGAAAAGTGAATAACTCTACGAGCAGGTAACGGTGAGAGGCAACCGAGAAATTCAAAGAACTGCAGGAAATGCCGCGACGGTAACTTTAACGGAGCCATCCGCCAATATGCATTAAAATGCACCAATTTCAACGAGTTAAAATTCATTCGCCTCGACCGGGATTTACGATTTTAAATTCCAGGGTAAGGAGACGCCTCGGTAGCTTATCTGGCTAAAGCATTCGGCCATCCCGGTCAAGGCGAATGATTTTTATTACATTTTGGAATTGGTGCATGCAGGTAACTGAGGTTTCAACTGTCTGGTATGTGTTTGTCAGAAAAAAATAAAAACAAAACTTGAAGAAACCTCATAGTAGTATCATTGTAGTAACCATTTTTTGTATCTGGCACGTACGGCAATAAGCGAAATAATAGCATAGCATACAACGGTCAAATTTTACTTTCATCAAAATAGAAGTAAGATGATCTGTCTCCCAGTAGAAAATGGAAGATTTTTCTCACTCCATCGCTATGACTCAAAGGGGGTTGGCTTCATCACGAGCCTACGCCAGACCATGATCAGAGGAAAAGGGAAATAAGCGAATTCCGGGGGAATCGTTCCGCTGCGTAACGTCATTTAGTCAAAGCGATAAGCCATAAGTCGCAGACCCCGCGATTCAAATTGGCCAAATTATGGATCCCAAATTACGAGACGAAGCGATTATCATTCCCTGGGCTGGCCACTCGGACTGAGCCGGGAGAGAGAGAAAGGAACGACGGAAGAAGGAAACGCGGAAAGGCGTGACTCTCGGCCGCAGGGCGGTTCGACGAAAACTACGACCCTTTCCCGGGAACTATCCCCTGCGAGTCGCTGAGATCAACCCACCTCGGGAGTCCCCCAGTGGACAGAACGCGGGTGTACAACCGCAGGCGGGGGGAGGAGAAAGGTTGAGGAGGAAAAAATATTTTTTTTCGAGAAAATTACGCTTTTAAAGGCATTTAATGAGCACTTTTTTGAACTGCATCCCTTACGAGGGGAGTGGAGGAAAAGAGAAACAGAGGGGGCGGGGAGAGAAAAAAAGTGGCGAACAATTTGGAAACAATGGCCGTTAGTAAAAAGGAGGGAAAGAGAGACAGAGAGAGAAAGAGGATAGGAAGAAAGTGGAGTCGAAAAAGGAGAGAACCGTGAGATTCGAAGAGGGAGCGTCCATTTTGGTGAGCGACGTGGACGAAATTGCTTCAAATTACAACGTTAGCCTTTCGTTCCCTAATGAGCCCCGAGCGAATTCAAAGTAACCGTAATTATGTTATGCGCGCGCGTTCGGTTTTTTTCGCCGAAGATGAAGGAGGAAGGGCGAGTTGAGGAGGCCGGACCGGGGTGAAATTGTCGAATCACCCGTTCTACATTAATTTCATAAGCATCGGAGCATACGTGGCTCTAGCGGGGCGCACGAGTTCCTTGCTCGCCAGCCTGGCCTTTCCTCTCATTTAACATCTTTCCTTCCCTTCCATCATTCCAAATTTTCATCCTCGGTTCCTCAAGGGAATTTCCATAATCCTACACTTGGACGTTTCTACTCTGAAGAAACCTGTGGAATGAACGCGGTAGACGTGAAAACCGTTCGAATCTTAACTTAAAAAATCCATTTCAAAGGCGAAATGAAATGTTGAGAGAATGAAGTCATACTGAGGGGCACTCAATCCTCTGCACGTTATCCTAACTTTTATATATAAATACATACAAACAAGCCATTATATGTGGCATTATGTGTGTCTTTGCGAAGGCCTCCAATAAAACCGAATTGAACTATCTGCTCAAGACACTAGATGTGCTTGGAATGGACTCCAAGGACAGAGGAATAATCCATCGCCTCTTCAGGAATGAGGTCACAATTATGCAAATAAAAGAACAGGAGGAAAATAGAAACCAAAATAAACAAAGCAATTAGATAGGGATGCAACCTTTTGCCAGCACTATTTAACGAGTATCCAATAGACTCAAATGCTACATGTATGTTCAAATAACCAAAGTTTCCAAACAAAGAAGCAGTTCATCAAAAGGCCACTACGCATCAGAGACCTGAAACATTAGAAAAGCGAATGAGCAAAGAGTAAAAATCTTGGAAACATGGCACCTTAGGAGAATGCTAATGATTAAATGGACGGGCAAAATGACGAAATAGTATGTTTTCACGTACAAAAACAGAAGAGGGACCACACGGAGGACTCTACGATTAAGAAGAATTAGATTGGACCTGTGTTAAGGAGCAATGGATCAGTTGGAAACATAGAAGAAGGAGAGACTCCGCGAGATCCAAAGGACCAAAAGATACCAAAGAGGACAAGTTGGGGTCGTAAAACAGGGATGTTATCAGGGGGTGAGGAAATTAGCGGTTCTAACCGTTAACGAAAATCAAGAAAAGCAACGGCCCGATTACACTTCCTTGAGGTACTCCCGAGGTCACTCCTACTTTGTCGGAACTAGCGCCGTCAAGGCCGCAGCCCTCTTCTCCCGTTCTGACGAATGCTACCACCCGATTTATTGCGCTCTTATGTATACCTACGACCTTTAATTTCTGAATCAGTTTACCATGGGGAACCTTGTTGAATGCCTTTTGAAAAACCAAAATATCACACTAACTTTCCCTACACACTCAATCGTTAAAAGTAAGTCACGTGTAAATAGTTCTGATTGAGTCTTGCATGAGCGGGTTTTCTGCTGATTGTTACTTAAAAGGTCGAGGAATCTCTTTATGGAACTGACAATTATATGCTCTAACATTTTGCAACACATAGAAGTGACTGTTATGGGTCTGTAATTACTTATGTTTTTCTGTTTACCTTTTTTGGGTGGTGACCTAAGACCCCCCACCACACGCCCTTGCGGCAGCTTACGGGGTATTATGTAGATGTAGATAACAACTGAGGGTTACGTTATATCAATCTTAGGATTTAAATACTAATGATGATGATGATGTTTGTATCAAATCCTTCCAAAAACAGAAATTCTAATTTCAGCAGCACGCTTCATCCAGGGTTGGAGAAGAAAAAAAATATGCCCGATAACCATCGTCTTTGACAAACAGCTTAAATATTTCCTCTAAGAACGCATTGTCTGTCTTTCATGCCATTTTCACATCTTTTATCCACTCCTTACCCAGAGAGTTGTGAACTGAGAGCGAATGAAGCACAGTAAAAACCTGGTGACCACAAAATATATCTCTAAAAATTCAACTACAAAAATTTCGAAAACATGAGCATTAGTGTGGGGAAAAAACATAAAAATAATAGTACACTCTAAATCCCTACAGATTACTGAGGGCCATTATCCTACACGACGTTTTATGGTAGTATTATAGGTTTCATGGAAGTTTCGTAGAAGACCATCAGCGATGAAGTTTATACTGGAACTGATCTATCTGATAAAACAGGAAAAAATGGTTATAAAGAATGAAGGGCTATCCGTAACAGCCTATAATGGGTTGAAAGGTTTACCAGGCAAGTGCTAGTTGAGTTGAAAGCTTCATACTCCAGACTCATGAATCACACTAAAATTCATCTTAATTATTGAATGTACATTCCTCAGAAATACGCACGGAGAGCACTCTTACACCAATCTGCACTTCATTTCTACGCCCTCCTCCGAATGAACACCTCGAACTAACATTGTGCTTAATAATCCAGAAAGGATGTTTAACCGCAAGGAGGGCGGAGAGTATAATTTTAGAGGGTTCAAATATTGGGAAAATTGATGGAAATAAAAAAAACACCCTCCTTGGTTAACTAGCGTAAAAAATCAATTAATGGAACCCGCCCATTCCAGTTCCTACGTGGTGCAGATTCGCGATAATTACAGATTTCGCTGATTGGTTCTCTTTTTCCTCCAGGGCTAGTGCATCAAGGGACGAACAGCGACTTTTGGAGTTGATTAATGGTGATAGGAATGGCGGATTCGCGCACGTGATCCCACAATGGAGGACGTCCGGACAGTAATTGCTCCTCGCGATACTGTTGACGATGCCTAGAACGTATTGTTTCCAAATCAATGGTACACCTAGTACATTCCGACATTTGAACTACGGCAAATATGCGAATTTTGAATCCTTATTTTCTTCTTCAACGTGCCCTTAAATCTCGCAAAGACGTAAATAGAGTGCCGGTGGGTATTTTAGAGCAGATTTTCTCAATCCGCGCTGGGGATTTAAAAACCCATCTGACATGTTTACAAATAAAAAAGTAAACATGCAACATTCGTGGATTTCATATCTTCCTTTGAGAGAATGTCCATGTAACATGCTGCCACCACCTATTTTGAAAGACTTAAGATTATAAAGACTTAAAGATTATAAAGCTACAGAATACCCGAGCTCACTAATGATACCGAGGGAGTTATTACGGCCTCGCACTAAAATAGTAAATTAACTTCGGGTATATAGGAGAAATGGGCACCAGCACTGAGAGATAACCGTTTTTCCCTCGCACGATACATAATCATAACAATATCAGACTTAATTTAAATAAACAAGGAACGTACCTACGGTCGTGAATAAATGTAAACAAAAAAATCCCGAGACCGTAAACTTAAGTTTACGGTATCGGGATTTTTTTGTTTACAATATCAGACTTACTAGACGTTACTTTCTAAAAGTAAAACACGGATTATTGTATTATACATAGAGGCATCATGTATGTAAATGTACCTGTGTTTATACCGGTACAAATATATATTTATGGGCGACTGTATGTACATTTACTAGGGTAGGTTGAACACTAATGCACACATGCTTGCAAATCAAAAAAATGACCTTCAGAAGCAATGCTGATGGTATGTGGAAGTAACATTCCCCCTCAACACGCATGCGCAAGTTTGAGGTTGTTACATTCATTCAGTGTATTTGAGAAGCGAAAGTATGGAGACGTGTTCAAGTGCTATGTCAACGCCAGTTAAACAGCGTGCTGTTGTCGAATTTTCAACTGCTGAAAAAGTGACTCCTACTGATATTCATCGTCGTTTAAAGGCTGTTTATGGTGACAATGGTATTGATAGGTCTACTGCAAATCGATGGGTAGTAACATTTCGTAGTTGCGAGCTTGGAAAAGCCATAATTGTTGATGAAACACGCAGCGGACGTCCGATCACTGCCACAGACGATAAACTTCGCAAACTCGTCGAATATTTGAACCAAAATGACCGGCGAATCACTCAAAATCGTATCGCAAACCATAATGGAATATCCAAGGAACGTGTCGGCTTCATTATTCAACAATTGACAACGCTCGTCCACACACCTCGCGCGCAACTGGAGAGGCTCAGCGAAACCTGAAATTTGAACCGATTCCACACCCTCCTTATTCTCCCGATCTTGCGTTTTGCGATTTTTATTTTTTCCTCAACTCAAGGAACACTTCAAGGGTAATCATTACACCTCGGAAGATGAGGTTAAGGCAGCTATCAAAACTAGTGGTATGTTGGGAGAAATATGTTAGCCTTACAGAGACTATGTTGAAAATAAATATACGAATTTGAAACTTATGAATTGTACTGTAGTTTTTGCTCGATCTTGCTATTTGTTTTTGTTTGTGGTCTAAAAGCATGTGTGCATTACTTTTCAGCCTCCCCTCGTATTAATAAATGAATAACTGGTGACCAAACATCCTTTGCCACCAGCACTGGCTACTTGCGGGATATTCTGTAGATGCTGGTTATCAGCATCGTCGACCTGACAACACAACGGTCGAGAATTCGAAATTCGTTTGGGAGACTAATTCCTTATTCAATCTAAAATTGTTTATATGTAAATCAATCTTTGATTCTTGACACCAATTATGGGACCAAGATTGATATAATCATAGATTGGTCTTATATCTATCAAAGGGGGATGCAATACCTATGACTGAACCCTATTCTCAACCCCTAACATCTAGAGTCATCATCATCTAACGAGCGTCCTTTCCAATACTAGACAGCACTCAAGTTTAGATCAAAGTTGAACTCGTGCCAAGACGTACCGAGGGTCACCCGTTCCTGAAGGATTTAGGTGGCCATCTGGAACTGGATTTGAAAGATGATCTTCGACACCAATGAAAGAGCCCCGAGATTCCACAGCTTTTAGAAAATATTTCCAAGATTTTCCATTCGGTAATGTTTCGAGAAATGTAAGGGAGCAGGTGTGAATCTTATCCTATTTGCTCCCGGGTGATAAACGCAAATAAAATGACATTTCAGTGGGGTGTTTGGCGGACTCTTACTTTCTTAAAAGTAATTCCAATTCCTGAATAGAATTTGAGACATATAGAATAACTTTGAGCACCCGAGGAGGGAGTGGATCGGTCGTTGCTGCGGCGTGATGTGCAAAAACGAAACGATGTCGAACTCTCTTCCTCGGGACATGTGATTTGAGGCGCGGGGTGCAGGAAAGGGGGGGGGGGGGAGAGTTGCGGCGGGGGAGAAGTAAATGGAGAGCCACGAAAATCCTCGGGGAAAATTAATCACCCTTTCAGGGAAGCGGGGCGAAGGACGGGTTCGATTAAGAGGAAAAAATTACTGGCACGCCCAGCGCGCCGCCGCCACTACCAGAGGGCTCGGACGGGATAAAGAGGCGAGGCAGGGGAAGCCATCTCACGGGAAGAAGGGGAAGCAGTGACGAAGTAATTTATTTCGTGAGGGCGCTGAAAGCTCTCAAGGAGTGAAGAACAGAAACCCAACACTCCGGGAATGTGTCCCTAGATACTTTGACCCTTCTGATCCTCGATACGGGTATCGTTTTCACATAACATATATCGTATTTGGGGTAAGTGTAACGGCCATGGTGCTTCCTCGCGTCACTTTGTCCAAATGCCTAAGCAAAATCATCTTTGAGACTTGCCTATAGTATAAATATGAATAAGTAAATATCTTAATTATTTTTTAGGTTCACAAGTTTTACCAACTTATTTCACAGGAGTTTTTTTATTTTACTTTCGACATGAATACCAAAATCACGAGACAGCACAACTTTTTCAATATTCTTCCCAAGTTTACCACTCGGTCCAGCTTTGAGAAAAATAAGACAGCAGTTCTGTATCGTATCCTTTTCGCTTCCTGAAGGTAAACTAAGTGAAAGGGGAAGTTCCAAGTGGGATAATGAGTGCGGTCCTACTCACTTTATCAAATAATTCCAACTTCCGAAAATGTGTGAGATAGTTATGATAACGATCCTTCTGAAATCAAGTAACTCTACCAATCATGGTCATACTGAGTACATTTTTAAGTATAAATTTTATTGCCCGTCGATAAGGCAGAATACATTTTTGGTGATGACCAGAGGACCGTTTCCTCGACTAAAAACATACGCAGGGCGCTTTTTACCATGAGAACCGTGGCGAGGTCATACATTCTAAGGAATTTGGGATCATAAATAGCCTAATGCTCCTTCAAAAATTCGGAAATACGAGTACTTTGCCATTTTTTTTATTAGTACTTGATACTTAAATGCAATTATGCGTTTAACTCTTGCCTAAAATTCACCTGAAAAGGGTAATAGATTGATTTCGTTCGTCGAAAATATCGACTAACACAACATTTTTACTTTACTTGCCAACTTCAGATGTCTTGATACAGTTCCAATTAAAATATTCGGAATTAAATAAAAAATTAAATGAAAGTTAACCAAATAAAAATCGTGAAAGAATTAAAAATTAATTCTATGCATATGTATGAAGTTTGTTGGTGCGATTAAGTAGATCTTCCCCGAAATGGCTTCGAAATGGGAAGATTGAGAGCTCCGCCGGCTAGTTTTCGGTGTGAAAACCAATAATGAACAACACCTATTAAAATTTGTAACAACACCTTTTAATTGAGTCCAATTACCCAGTTTAGATGCTATTATCAATCCACCTCATTGTAATTATTATAATTTATTTCTACTCAACTTTGAATTTTTATATCTTCTCGCTGTTATTTTCCAAATAAGATGCTTCCGTTGGCTCCCCTTTCATCGACTATTTTTTGCGGGTTACCCATTTCCTCTTTTTTTTGAGAGGCTCTCTCTTTAAAATATATAACTACCCAAGAAAACCCCAAATTTTCACTAAAATTTACATATTTACGGAAAATTCGAATGGGGCACATGCGAGGGTTTCTAAAAAGGATCGTAAACAGTATGAGAGAAGATGGATTTTGTAATTATGAGAATATTTTTTCTTTCTGACATGTGGTCTAATAACTCTTCAGTGACAGAGCTAAGGTAATTCAAATTTTCAACCCAGTATACCTTCGCTTTTACCACCAAAACGCTTAGCTTTTTCGACGAAAGTTCTTCGTAAATGACTAAATATTTTTTCAATCCGTTAAGCAGTAAGCTTCCATCTTTACTAGAACACTATTCATTATGGAAGGGTTTTAAGTGTTTCCAATTTTCGCTTACGGTACATGTTACAGAAGTAAATACAATAAGTTATAAAATAAGACTGACATCGCTTCAAAACGAGGAATTTTATGAATTTTTTTTATTCTAGAACAGAACTAATCGCAAACAGAACATTTATATACCTCGACAGTTGGAGAGAAGTAAATATATGTTATTTTGTCAAGCCTCCTAATTTCATCAACCCGATCCTCCTACAGGGCGGAGCGAACACTCAGAACGGTTTATAATTCAAACCAAACCTCAACTGGAAGGTCGATTAACTAATGATTAATTGGATATATTGTATGCATATAAATATATATTATATGTATATATATATATATAATAAACCGTTGATGAATGCATAAACATAGTAAAAATATTATCATCATAGTTTTAAATAGCTACGTTTCAGCCCCTTGGCAACCTGATAACAAGCTAGAGGTGGATTATATGTTTATCCCAGGGGTAGGTACACAAATCATCAAATTTGCCCGAAGAGTGAAAAAATCGTTAACTTGGAAACTCTGATTTACGCGACGGTTTAGTACTTTTGTCTAGCTATCGACATTCCATTGGCGGATTTGGATCCTTCGACACATACAATGGAACATAGAACAATATATGACAAAAATTTGAATTTATTCTTTATATTTTTACGCTGTGCTCAAGTATTTAAGAAAGTTGATGAAGAAGCAACAACACCTGAAGAATAGAGAAAGAAACAAAACGAGAATCATGGTCACTGGCAGGTGAGGAGACAAAAATTTTTAAAAAGAGAAATGAATAGGTTTAAAGGAGTGGAAAGATGTTTCTATTTGTGAAGAAGATTGGGGATAGAAACTGGGAAGAGATTAATTAATAACATAACTTAGGAAAAATCGGATTCTACAAAATAAAATATGTTCTAACAGCTGAAAACGCATTAAGCTGTAAGTACGGAAGAACATATTTAAAATTGCGGGGAGAGTTATTATCAATGGCAGTTAGGATACTACAGTAACAGTATCAGAAAGGAAATTACTGGAAGCATAGAAAGTATGGTGCTACATAAGAACGATGAAGATGACGCAGTGGATTGATTGAATAACTGACGGAGTTTTACGAAGAATGAAAGCTGAAAAGCTCTGAAGAAAAAGTCTGAAGAAAAGGTCCGAAAAAAAGGTCTGAAGAAAAGGTCTGATGAAAGCTGAAAAGAAGCAGGAATAAATTTTTAAGAGAACAAATTTGGGATTTATTTTTGACGATAAGCATCAAGGAACAGGCAAAACGACAGAAGCACAGAGAAAGAAAGAACGGCAGACTTCAAACACAAATTAGACATGAAGAGATAGCTAAATAGATGGCGGGTTCCTTCAAATCACTGTTTGGATTCATGACCACTGACGATAATTATTCACCATATTGCACGATAAAAATTCTTAAAAAAAAAAATAAAAAAATAAAGCAAGAAAATATTAATAAAACTCGAAACATTATATTGTAACAATAACTAAAAAATATTTAAAGTAATACACGCAATATTACTATCCAAATCCATATCGCAACGTTACATATGATGAAATATAAAATCAAGTGAAAGAAAATAATTTCATAGTGATAACGTCGAGACATTTAATTGCTCTCAACTCAATTGGCAGTTTTTGCAAAGTAAATCATGAATGAACTAATCTACTTAAAAAACGACCATGTTAAACATAAATTGTGTCATTAATACCATACACACATATCCTTCACGTCTGTCGCTTAAGGGCTTGGAAAATTCAACAAAACATGATTCATTCAAAAGTTTTTCATTAGCTTATTCATTTTCATCTTTACTAACTTCCTCTTCGAAATAATTTATTAAATACAAATACACGTCAATAACCATAATACGTGTCATGGAGTTGAGTATTCATAGGTAACAAGAGCTGATTTTATACTTGTTTTGAAATGTATTCACAAGTAATAGTTGAGCGCAGTGGAAGAATCACGCAAATGTAAGTGAAATAATAAGCAACGATGCAATCAGTAAACAAGAACATGTTAACTTCTACATAATTCACCCAAAGATATGGTATCATCCACCAGGGTGAGCCAAGGACCACTTGACAGTTGTGTGCGACACTCAGGAAAATTATGATTCCACCCACAAAGACTGCAAAAAAGTAAGAATTTGAGTGGGGCAAATCGAGGTGCCAATACTTATTAATGTTAGCATTTCTTGAAAATTGACCATATTATTAATAACCTCCTGGAGGAATACCACGTCGTTTTTGACGCCGTCTGATGAAAGGGCGGCGAAGCCGAAGTGGGCTCTTTGGAAACCCGAATGAACTGCCGACTTGGCAATTCTTAACGCAGGGGAGTTAATCGAAAGAGGGCATCAAACCGGGTCGGGAATAGGGGGGGGTGCAATGCATTGGAGGTAGAGGAACCAGGGCTGAGCGATGTAAAATGAATATTGAAAGAGCATAAATGAATCGACAATTCGATTCAAATCGACGAGAAAGGAAGAAATTTCAAATCGCATACTGCATAAGGGCTAAATGGATAGACATAGATATGGAGTTGATTCATAACCTATCGATTTTTATCGAATTGATCAGTAAATCAGCTCGAGTTTGAAGGTAAATATTGTCTACAGGCTCAATACTCTCGCAAATATTGTAGAAAAGGCAGAAGTTCAAAAATCGTTGAGCATTACATATATCCTAACCATTAAATAAAAATGTCATTCAATCCATATGGCGTAGAGTGAATACCAAGGAAGGAGTAACATTGGTCGAAATGACCGACCGAACTCAGACTTGAATGGCGAATATATATTCCACACGTAGGTCCATATTCACTCACATGTAGACCTCAGCCGTGATTACAAGTCAACTCGCATAGGAATTGGTGCAATTCACACAGAAGTTGACCTTTCAAGTGAATTGATGAATGCTTAAACTCCTTTTTATAATTACAAATTACCTCCACGGCAGTTTTACGTACTGTGGACTTAAAAACCCGATCCCGTTATTGAATAACGTCAGCTGCAATATGAACACGACATATAATTATATAGATGCTGAATCTGGTTAACTTAGTAACAATATGCTCTGAATACACCATATTCGCTTCACCTCTTCAATATTGCTGTGTACGGAATGGAATTCATGTCTCGGAGACTGAATTTATATGCATGGAGAGGCCCAGAGCCCAGAGGGTCAACATAGAAACAGATTGCTGGATAGGTCAAGCTCCATGTCGCAGATAAAGCACTCACAATTTACCCAAAATCGTGGATTTTGCTTAAAATTCTTTCTCTCTCCGGTAATTTCGACACCTAGGCTGAGGCTATAATATGTGTTGAAAACGGAAAAAACACAATTATTCTCTATTCAAACAGTGAGAGTATTTATTTGTCACTGGTTAAATATCAAATTATATTAGTTGTACCAAGACTGCCTCTATCAATTACAGGCACACAAAATGAAAATACAAGTTCAATTAAAATTAAGATGACCCCGAATCATTATAAAGCAAAAACAATACGTATAACATAAATTCAACGCCTCCACCGCAGGCCGCCAGTGTGGCCTGACGTAATTAACAACTAAGCTAACTCCACTATACTTTCCCAGTGTCCCCTGAAAATTCGATCTAAAGCAGTGTTTAAACAGCACAACGAATTCGACGCATAGCAGCATCACACGGCCGTACGAAGGAGAGAGAATACGTACAATACGAACCTTCGTCAAGAGGCACAGCTTCGAAAAGAATTGAGGGAATGGACGGCTGTGGGGAGGGGATTTGGATCAAGTGGGCGGATTCAAGTGGATCTAACATTAGGGGATGGGTGCTGGTGGCTGGGTGATCTCCTTTGGAGGATGAAGAGAACGGGTGAAGGAGGGAGAAGTTCGCGGAGTAGGGCTGCGGGAGGTAAGGAGAGCTGAGCGTTCCCCGGGAGGTACTCATTTGCTTCGCTTCCAATCAACCCACGAGACTAATTCATTTCAAACCCTCGATGAGTTCATTCGCTTACTCTTACACTCTCTCTTACTCTCTCCCCATCGAAACGAACATCGGTTTTTTTAATGGATTCATTCCAAGAAGGGCCTTTGATGAAGTGTATCTCAGACAGTCTCTGATCATGAGATAGAATATTGGCTTTTTAAGCCGAATTATGTTGCCTAGTCGTTTCATTTTGCCGCCAAGATGCACATATTTTATACCACAATCACGCGAATAGTTTGCGAAAATTTTCCATCGGAGGTCATTTTTTACATTTAAGTGCGTTAAAAATATCAATCTGCTACATAAATTGTAGTCACACATGCACTTAATACTATGGTTTAATAAATTGATGGTTAACAGTACTGTCTGCCTTTCAGTTACAATAATATAATGCTTCACAAGCAGAAACGAAAAAGATATGTCGTAATGAAAATCAGTTGCTATCTTCGAACTTCACGATCTGTTGAAAATGGTGATTTTAATATTTAAATGGGTAGAATATTATGAACCATGAACCAAATCTTATAAGCAAATCAGTGACAATTTTCAATTCAGGATGTATTAATCATTCTCACAATTTATGAGACCGACGTAAAAGACTATTTATTATTACTATTGGTAATCTATCGGTTGAAGTATGGTTTGGAGGGATACAGGCTACACAACGGAAAAGGCTATTCAATAAGTAAAAAATAAACAGTCACTTCAAAAGAAAAACCGTAAATTGAAAACGACCCATTGTTTTCCAATACTCGCTTCTTTTCATTCACTTTTCCTTCTTTCAACCGAATTTTTGACTATCAACATTCAAAGCAACGTATGAGGGAGGTTACACTGCAAGCGTATTCCAGATACTTAAATAAGTTAGGATACTAAAATCAATTGACCGAAAAGAGCAATTTCAAAATTATTTTCCTCGTAATAAATCTAATAGTTCTTCTTCAATTTGAAGCAATAATGGAAAAAGTACTCGTAACCTGTATACATGCAGATGGAAACTTAACATTTCGGTATATCCCTTCTCGATTAACTTATCTTGAGGTTCTTCAAAAAGATAATTTTAGAAATTTGATCATTTCAATTCCGGCAAAACGCAATACCCATTAACAAATAATAGTGATAGGCAAAAACACACGCTATTTCCGAATTCTCTCCTCAAAATTACAAGTTGAATTTTGAACCCCGTAAAACTCTCCTACACATGCGCACCGTTAAACCCTACTCTCATTTATTATTCATCTTTTGAAAGCTTCCTACATCAACGGCCACACAATCACGGTTTCTGGTTATGGTCGTAAGTTAGAGAGAAGTTTGAAACGGCGAAGCAAGAAAGAAAAATTGGCAAGAAGGAAAGGGGAGAGCGGGTGTGGCAAGGGCGGATAAGTACAGCCCTCAGCATCATTCTTCCCCACTGAACCTCGCGTCTTTGCACCAGGCGAAGGGACGGCTAACCTTGGTGGAGGTAAAGAACTTTCGGACCATTCCAGTTATCTCTCTTTCTCTCCTTTTGGAAGATACGCCCCTCGGGGCTGGCTGAGAACGGGAGGGGGACGCGGAGAGATGGTTCTCAAAGATTCGGAGCGGGGGTGGGCGGCAGGTATTGAGGGGGAAGGGGAGAAATGAGCATAGATGGAGAGGACTCCTCCTCCACAATGACCAATAAAAACAAGACCCACACGGGGTGAGAATCTCCAAAGTTCGAAGGTCGAATATTAAAAAAAAAAAACAAAAGAAACCAAACAACCGCGAGGGCTTGCGAATGGATTCTTCAAAATTCATACGCTCGCAATAACACCTCCATCTAAAATCTCGGATTTCTGACAGCATCGATAGAAAAAAAATACGAAATCGAGTTAAGACGTAAATTTTTCGATTTAATGCAATCAATTGTAGCCGTTGTTACTCGGTAGAAGAATGGCGTACCAATAGAGGAAAAAAATCTTCGCACTCACATTCACGTCCGTCCACCCACAAATGTCCGTTTATCTTTTCGCACATAATATTATTTGATCTCATCTACATCTACTCAAAGCCCTGCAAGCCGCCGCAAGGGCGTGTGGCGGGGGGTGTTAGGGCACGACCCGTAAATTAGGGAAAAAAGCATGCAGAAGCCACAAATTTTTAGCCCACAAACCAAATATGGTAAACATTCAATTGATGCGCATTTTCATTCATTTGATGCGCGCACTTCTGCATTTAATCCTTCTAAAATTACGTAAAACGCCAAATAAGATCGGCCACACAAATCAGAAGGAACTAATAATTAACAAGACTTACTTTTGTATTAATAATGCGGTCGTCGATTGAAATGAGTAGTCAGAACACAATAGTGAAAAAACCAAAACCATAGCTATCAACCCGAAGGTCGATTTCAAAGGTGAGTGTAGAATTCACCCAATACTGAGCCCAACAGCGTGTAAAATTCACACATCAGGGTGGAGGCGGAGCGCCAATTCCTTTCCCTGCACCGCCTATGGTTTCCCAGGAAATTCTGGCACTCGAAAAATCACACAGCTAGGGTGGAGCTGCAGGTGCCCAGATACCGTACCCACTGGAATACCACGCCCACCCACTATATTGAAAGAGCGAACTAAATTTGTGCATGAATCAAAAGAAATAGTTAATCATTTTTCTTTTACAAGTTAATATACAGCAACGGAATGGGAAACGTTTTCTCACAAGCAACAGTGTAATACAAAGCATGGTATCATATGAGACCAGGGCAGAGCCAATGGTTGGGCTTCTGTTGGCTTGTGAACCCTCGCATATGGAATATTTATGGCTTTGATATCCAAAATGAATTGAAGTTATATGAACGACTCTCCTTTTTAGATATCAGCTGTCCTCCGAGCATGCAATTATACAATTACTCGTACCTATTTATGGGTGCCTTTCAGTCCCTAAACGGTTTCAAAATTAACATATTTTCAACTTTATTTGTAGCGATTAGAGTTTTAAAAAATAAAGTCATTCCTGAATAAAAATGCCCCTTCTCTCCTTGAAAGGTTATCTAGATGGGACTACTAGGTATGACGGATGTACGAGGAAATTGGGAAGTTTGCGCTTTTGCATTTTTGATACGCAGTATTTGTGTTCATGAACAAAAAATATATGTCGATATGAATGTTAGAACTAATGTTTGTGCCTGTGTAAATGGTTCCCTCACACCCTCCGCCACACACGCTCGAGGCTTCTGGTGTGTAGAGGTGTACTTCATTTAAAATATAAACACATATTACAAAAAAATGTACAGGGTGAAAGCGTAAGACAAGGAACAATAGCCACCGCCCATTTCATACGTAACTCATACTGGAGGGAGTGGAGGCAGGAGTTCAAAACATCGCTATGTGTCATTGAATAGCGTTATGTCACAAAGTGCATGCAAATGACAAAATGTGATGATTACATTTGCCCCGGAGTTGACTTACGAGGGTGGTCCCAGAAGTACCCGGCCTGACCTAAAGAAAGCGGTATTTGATGGAAAAGTATCACTGCCCTAGAAAGTATGCAATCTCTAAAGCATATGTTTCAAGTTTGAAGACGCTAAGTTGTTTAGTATTCGTTTGGCAGCTATTAATAGTGAACGTTTTCAGTGAATTTGTGAAAATGCACACAATACTTTTATTTGTAACACCTCAGCCCAATCAATATAAAAGCTGAACTGGATTCGACTTTGGGTGAGTCTGCTCCTTCGTTTACAACATTGAAATATTGGGTAGGAGAGTTTAAACGAGGCCGTACGAGCTGTCAAGACGAACATCGCATTGGTCGACCAAATGAGGTGACGACTCCAGAAACGGTGAAGAAAATCCACAATGCGATACTTACGTAATAGTTACGAGTGATAGTTACCAAGCATGGCTATTTTGAGGAGCAAGACAGTTCTTATTATAAAAACGGTATCGAACTTATTGAACATCGCTGGGAAAAGTGTGTAGACCTGAAAGGAGGTGATGTTGAAAAATAAATATTTTTTTTTTCCAAAATTTTGGTGTTTTCTTTTTTGGGTGGGGTACTTCTGGGATTACCCTTGTAGTACCTATTCGGACTTCTCGCAGTCCTAAATGAAGGCACAGAAAGGGTGCGTCTTATGAATTCTCGCTTTTAAGCAAGTAGGTATAACAGGTAAAACATCTCCGTTGGAGTCAAAAAGAAAGAATGGCGTCTACGGTGGTTGCCCTTTGGGCTGCTACTTCGCACCATTCACGGTCAGACACCTCGCATCACCATAAAGAACCACGCACTTCTCCAAAGGAAATCCGAAAAGGACCTCAACAATCCGTACGGAAGTCGTTTGGTGTATGTATGTGCACACTGCATTCTCATCCTGTCCCTTTTAGATAAGCCCGTCAAAAAAACTCGAACTCTTTGCAGATGGCATTCAAATAATATTATCTGCTCCAGCTGTAAAATTATCATCTAATTCGCGCGGGCGGAAAAATAGCAGGACAGAAACGTTCGCAATAAAATAATAAACGGTGTGAGATTTCACGAATAATCGCACGGGTGAATACATTTCGAGAGCGTTATATTTTTAATTTTACTGCCAGGATTTCCCCGCACCGCCACATTTTCTTATGAAATTATTGTGAATATGGCCGGAAAGGTTCCCTTGGGTTATCCGTTTTTCATTTATGGACACGTTAAATAACAGGCCTCAGCATAAATAGCCTATACTGTCGTCGAAAAAAAGGCACTTGGAAGGAGATGCATAGATTTTTGGACACATTGAGTTAGATAACGCATCAAGGCGGAG
Organism: Hetaerina titia; assembly: GCA_037158775.1. Classification (NCBI taxonomy): domain Eukaryota; kingdom Metazoa; phylum Arthropoda; class Insecta; order Odonata; family Calopterygidae; genus Hetaerina; species Hetaerina titia. Next base: position 58,683,189 of record CM073771.1, read on the forward strand.
ATGGGTCGAATAATGTTTCGCCTCGCTAATAGACAGAAAGAAGACCTGACGTAGCCAGCACATTATAACTACATTCGTGTATCCGTTCTATGGTCAAAAATAGGAAGAGCATTACTAATTAATGATAAATTGTTTCATTAATCAATTAAGTTGTAAGTCTCTCTTTGAGCCAATCCATATCAAAGTGAAGGAAAGGTCTCGAAATCATCTCCTACAGTTTTCTCTGAAATGCGTACACTTTAGCAATCTCTATTCTTTCGGGGTTAAATGGTTTTAGTTTTTGCCGTAACGCACCGACTATAGGATTTGACTATACTTAAAAGGAACTGACTATATTTAAGAGAACCAAAAAGGAACACTGAATATTTCGCGTATGAAAGATGTAGTTTACATTTTTCGTACAAGAGTGTTTGTAAAGAAAATGCCAGTCCTAAAAACACGCCATATTAATTAAAAGTTGGTATTGTTACCATGGATACAACTGGGATAACCTGCACCCAAGTCATAAAAAGTTTTTGTTAGAGGAAAAAGCCTCAATGGTATTACAGAAAAAAGGAAAACGAATCGTTGGGGGAAACTAGGGATGGGAAAAATGATGCAATGCTTGATCTACAGAATGGTTTAGTCCCGCGCTCATTGCTCAAATAATATTTTTTATGACAATAATAAAATAGTGACTAACGGAAACTCATTTTTTAATGCATATAGTTGGTATCTTCATGTTGCTGGATTTTGGGCAAAATTATATGGTCAGTATCAAAAAATATTAAATTTCGTGCTGTTCGTGTTAACAGATTTTTTTAAGTGCCTCGCAGCTCCATGAATTTGCCCAGAAAACACTTAGCACATACACAAACACACAGACAGGTGGACACAAGGTCAGTCATATTTCGAAAAATCGCAAAAACATATTCAGAGGGCTTTAAAACACGTATATCCGTTGAAATCGCGGGGTCGAATTTTTTCATGAAAAAAACATTTCCCCATGTACGACATAAAAAAATTGAACTTTACAATTAACAAGTAATCACAATGTGTACCTGCAATCGAATAAAATAAATACCACTGAGTAAATTAGTGAAAATCTATCTTTTAATGTTTGAGCTAGCTTATGCACGCGTCTGAGAAATATTTTGAGATGCAAACATAACGTTATACTAACATGTTTCTTGTATTTACCAATGGTGCATCTCCGCCTTCAACCTTTGCTTAATTTATCCTAAAGGTTGAAAGGCGAAGCCGACAACGCATAGAAATTAAGGCGACTGAAAAGACAAGAGAAGGTTATGATTAAATCCAAGCTTGTTTGGCCAAATCAAAGTCTGCGCGCAGTGGCCACTTATTTTTAATTGAAGTCCAGTAAAGGTATTAGTCCGCGCCGCGGGGAAAAGGGCTTGCAGGAAATTACTACGTACCTATCCGTATCCATTCTGCCCTCCATTGCAAGCCCTATATTTCGCTACGCCATATTTTATCACCATGAAGACCCATAAATCCCCTAATACTCATAATTCATGAAATATTCAAATTCATTTTTGAAACGAAAAACGTTGAAATAGACGCGTAGAAGAAGAATAACGATATTAATCCATGGAATTACAACCTCAGGAGCCACTTTCTTTTGTGCCATCTTAAAAACTAAGTTTTGGGCGAGAACATAAATAGATATGTTGTTGACTTGTTAATTACGAGTATTCATTTGACAACCTTACATAATACTTGTGAATTCTGTGCAATTTTAAATACTTAAGGAGCACCAAACAGTAAAAAATCACATTTAATACATTTCCTCAACCGAACGTTTTGAATAAGCCGCTCTAATCCCGGGGTATGGATCTGCCTTCTCTCGTATTTAACTCGTCTTTTCCACTAAGTTGAATTTTATAATAATTCGTTGAAATCTCGTTGTCAGTTCATGTTTATAGACACACACAAGTGTCTAGAGTACGTATGATTTATATCCTACATGCTTTGGAAGAAATTAATATTAAGATCAAAAAGGATAATACAAACTGTTTCATAACCAGCACACTTAGTCCGGGACTCTCCGCTCATTAAATCAAAAAGCAACCCCACTAAAATACATTCAGTACAAGACATTCAGTACTTTCCGCAAAAAAATATAAATTTATTCGGAAAAAAAATTCACCCATGGGAAAAAGCATAGCATACGCACGAAGCAAAGCATAGCAAACACACGAAATTCAAATTCTTGGCACTTGAATACCGTAAAACTGAAGACATTATGAGTATTTCACTTATATGATTAATCTGGAAACTAATGTCTTTCAGGAGCGTCAATACAATCTTATCACAAACTACACGGTAGTAATACGCTCGAGTCCAAGTCTGATTTCAAACCCAAGAGTGCATTACCGGTCACGCGATTCCATCTTGTCGAGCATATTGCTCGTTGAACCTCTTAGGAGGCGCAGGAACGAGATTGCCAAGATGAATCGGAGTTAACACAACAGATTCCTTATACAGAAGGAAGATTTTTGAAATTTTTAGAAATCGGAGTAACGGTTATGAGAACGGACGGGTGTGATGGAAAAAGGGGGTTGCTCCGTGTGGATTGGGAGGGTAGGAGTCGACGACTAGGTAGGATGCGATGGGGGAAGCGGTGGACAAGCTCCGGGGGGGAGGAGTATGGAACGCGGTGTAGGCTAGTTTCTGCAAGCGGCTGAGGAAGGAGAGGAACGACTTGCAAGACAGATGTCGAGGGGACGAAGATTGCCCGAGTTGCACCGGATCTCGTGCCCGTTCCCACTAGGAATGTGTATCGTGTGTTCAGAGAGCACGCTGGTGTACGTGTCTCAGACAGCAAACGACAGAACCAGGAGCGAGTATTCCAAAAAAACATATCTCCAAAATCAAAACTACTCCGCGTTGGTTTAAAACATACTGAACATGTTTATTCCAGACATATATTGAACTTATTTTGTCAGCAGGAAATAGTCTCATCCCTATCAAAGGTGGCTCGTAGTACACTAACTCACACCCTACATTAGGGGCCAAAACTATCCCAAAAACATTTCCTGAGAAAAATTACAGGTACTTTATATACACTGGAGTACAAGTAGGTTGGTATTTACAGGAGTTTTAAATCATTGGTCACTGTCTGAACTACTTAGTACATCAAGCTTAAATGGAAAGAGTAGATTAATTATTTTATATTTTAATTAAAGCATTAAAGAATAAATTTCCCTTGTCATTTAAGCATTCCGCCAGGCATATTCAATTACATTAAAACAATTATACTAGAGGGGAATGACGTCATTTTTCAAAGGGACTCTCGCAATAAATTATTTTTTATACTGAGAAGAGGGGTCCACCTTTTCTGGAAAAAGTTAATCACCATTACAGGCGACGTGAATTGGTAAAACAATATCTGGGCTGTTTAACACGCGAATATCACAATCCTCAACAAAACCAAAAGGTCATGGATTCTGATCTCGACTCATACATATGGAAATTGTAACTGACAATATGGGAAATAGTACGTTGCAGTCGTATTTACCCATCGAAAACTTACACAACATCATAATGATACTAGTTTTGAAAACTAAATCAAACTCCGGGAGATGTGATCACTCCATTTAAGCTCATTCTCTCTATGACTACATGGATTACACATGGAATGATGAAACAGTTGCAGGATGTTGAAGAAACATGCATGTACACAGGAGGTGGAAAAAGTCTAATGACTTCAAATGTTCTCCTGATTTTAACGACGATAATGACTCTCTCGCCAATCGTGACTCATTGGCGTTTGTAGTAAAATGCATGCGTACCACGAGTTTTAATTTTAGCAATCTTGTTTCTCACAGTAGGTCAGCGAATTGATTCAATTATTACCCTAAGAGTTAGACTTTGGATATGTCGTTTAACAAAATATTTCCTCTTGTTCAATTATTTGGAATTAAGGTTCTTTTTGAAACTTCATTTAAACTTTTATTCTTTATAATCATAATGATATCCATCTAAAACCTATCTTAACCAGTAAAATACCAAAAAAACTTGATGATACTTCTTTTAATGGCCAAACAGATTTGAACTAATGAAGTGAATTTTGGTAAAATGCTTTTATATTTATCAAACCGCAAAGAAATTACTGATAACGTTGAAGAAGACCAACTGGGAAAAAATTACTTCTTCATCTGGACAGACGGTTTCCTTAAGGTTAGAAAAGGCGAGACCCAACCGGCCCATTATACTTTTACTGAGAACTCTCTTTTGGCTTAATGTGCTTGTCCAAACTGGTCCGGGAAATAAATTTTATTTGTATTAGCTGCTTAAAAATTAAGTTAAACCAGAAAGGCTTTGCTGGCACATTAAGTGAAAGAAGTTAAAAAGTCTCTTCATATGACATGTTAAATCTATTATTCACTCCACACGACGATTATCTACAACCACTGCAATTACTTCTACACCTTACCAAAGTCAAGTAGACAATGATATCCTGATTCTCTTGAGCTTTCAAATAAATTTTCCAAATAGGCAATGTGTGTTTGGGAGACACATCAATACACGATAGACGATATTCAATGTTTAAACAACCTCAATTTCGGCACCATTAAATCAAACATTCAGCCGTAAAGATCAATTTTTTATAGGAAACTCAGAAAAACATATTTTGAAGCAAAACAAAAACTAACACGCAAATTAACAGTGAAGTGTTTTTTTTATTACATAACCACTAAGGCAGAAAAAGATAAGCAGCAAACATTTGTTACTCGCAGAGTTCAGTAAGCATTTTTGGTGCAGTAATTTACTTTGGGTGACAGTTACAGGGAAATTCAAATAAAAGTAATGTTCAAACCATCATGAGTGTCCGTATTCTGATGTGGGCTTCAGGAAACACTTTAAGAGCATATTATAAATTTCAAACTACTAGACATATTATACCTACACATGCGGTGTACTGGTTTTTGATGGTTTCTTAAATACGAAGGTAATTTATCGTTTGCTACAACCGTATGTTACAAAGTCTTGTGGAATTGTGAAACATTTATGAACAAAATAAGCACATTTTACCGCCATTATTACCGAGTCTAGAGATTCTATCTCATTCCAATTTCGTCCAGAATATGTATTTCTTTCCACTCCATTTATCTTCTAGCCTTATTAGGTAATCTACCGGTTAAGGCAGGTTTTTTTTTTGGATGGACACAATTATCAAATAAATATTTTGTAACTCCAAATAAAACCCAATCAAGCAACCTAATCTACATCAGGTCCCTCTTCATCTCCGTGTACTTCTTTCCCCCCTTCATCCCGTCGAACATTCCTATCCTGTTCCTGCCCTTTCCTCGTTTGCCTAAAATTCTCCCCTCTATTACCTTCTTTAACATTCCTCTACCGCTCAATACGCCTTTCATCCATTTTTCCTGCCTCCATAGGATTTCTCTCAACGAATCCCTCTCCTCACCCACCATCTCCAGTACTTCCTCATTTGCTTTCCTTTCGGTCCATTTCACCTTTTCCATTCTTCTCCACACCCACATTTCAAAAGTCTCCAATCTACGCCTATTCTCCTGCTTCAGCGACCACGTTTCCGCGCCGTACTACGCCCCATATCAGAGTTTTGACGAGTCTTTTCTTAACCTCCCTAATCAACATCCCCGTCATCAACTCCCTCCTCCTTGAGAAAGCCTCCTTGCCTAGCGCAATTCTTCTCCTTACGTCCCTACCACTTTGACCGTGTTGGTCCAAAACACTTCCGGGATACGTAAGCTGTTCTACCTGCTCTATTTTTTCCCCTCCTATTTTAATGTTTAGCTTAGCTTTCTTCTTCCTGGAAAATCGCATAACCTTTGTTTTATTAATATTGATTCTCATCCCATATTTATCGCACTGAACCTCCAATTCACTCAGCAATGCTTGCAACCCCTTGGCTGACTGAGCAACTAATACTTGACCTAATAAAGGTTAAATATAAATAAATAAAACTTACATTTACCGTATTTGCATTGGGAGGAGGTATAGTGTTCACGAAACACAGGTGTGCACCGTTACTCCATCCTTCTTGGCAAGCCGAATGCGAATTCAGGCAATGCGAATATCACTTAGTTGTCTTTATATTTAGTCTACCGAGAATATTTATGCATTCTAAAATAAAATAATGTTCATTATTTGAATAAACAAAGACTGGGAAAAACTTACATTCAAGAACAGTTTTTTGCTTTTCACGTCATGCAGATACTTTGAGGATACTCGAAGTTTAGAAGTTCAAAATCAGCTTTCCTCTTACATCTTTATTATGAAATAGCCAATGACTCAACCCAAAAGAGCTACATAATTCAAGTAGTGTAATTCCTTCAGAAGGATTTTTTTTATTTTTTATAAGGCCGAAGACGAGATTGCGACTTAATGAAAGGGATCAGATTCTAATGCTGTTCCATGGAAAGGAAATCAGGTATAAACAAAGGCATATCTGGTATGACTACTTAATACGCTTATTAAAACCAGAGTAAAAGTAAAGGCCATAAGTATAAAATCCAATGTTGTGTTTTCCTGAATCTCTCTCGAATCTGGTGAATACGCTGCTTGTATTTCGCCACAAATGAGGGCGTTTTTTTCGTATTGCTTCACGCAAACGGTGTTGAACTTGTTAGAAGTACTTTTTAATCAATTGTTTGATTTGTGGCAAATACTCATGGTGCACTATGCCTTATGCGATATTACCAAGTGTCCCCTAATTTTAGAACACACCTCATACGAGACAAGCATAAGACGTTTGATAGAGAAACGGCAGCTTGATAGAGAAACCAAGGCAATCGATTCACAGCTTTTAAATTATTCAATCGGTGATGTATTATTCGAAGAGTTTGATGGTGCAAATTGCAATTATTTCGAGAATTTCCTGGAATTTCAATGACAATACTTACTTAATGACCTTGTATTAATCCTGATCCGTTTCATATGCAAGAATTTATGCTTGAATAATCATTGCATTTTAACCTATTCCATTTTTACTAAAATATTAAGGCGGAATACTAAAATATAATACGATGAATAGTATGAACTTCCATTTCTACCGCTACATGGTACCCTTCAATCTTCCGCTTGATGTGTGGCAGGTGGTGGTTCAACACCAGGCATGAATATCAAAAATTAAGTTTTTTTTAAAATATGAGTCATTTTTCTTTTGAATGCATTACGGCACTCATGGTATAAATATTTGAGCCATAGTTTAAAATTAATTTAATTGAATTTAATTTAAATAAATATTTCCAAGATGGATTTTTAAATCCAACCGCGGAGGAATACTGCACCTGTTTTACTCTTTTATAAATTTGAATGGTGGTAAGACACTTGGAACACCCGAAACAAACACACTTTATTATAAGATAAATAATAAATTTTAGTTATATACAGCGGCGGGGACGAGAGCCAACGAGGGGTTGCCGTAATTTTAAATAAAGGGGTAGGAAGAAGCGTAGTCAACATAGAGCAAGCGACAGATAGAATTTTACTCGTAGAGATTAAAGCAGAGCCGACGAACTTGGTCATTGTTCAGGTATACATGCCACCGAGCAACCACAAGGAGGAAGAAGTCGATAGGATGTATGATGAGTTAGAGGATATCATCGCGAGTGTTCCTGCAGGGAAACATTTGATAGTGATGGGGGATTGGAATGCCACGGTAGGTGAAGGAAGAGATGGTGGTGAGGTAGGGGACTATGGGATAGGCACGAGGAATGAACGCGGGGAGAAAGCAATTGAATTCTGCAGGAGACAGGGGTTAGTCATCACTAACACATGGTTTAGACACCACAAAAGGCGTAGGTATACATGGAAAATATCAGGTGACTCAGAAAGGTATCAGTTAGATTATATTATGGTTAGGCACAGGTTTAGCAACAGTGTGATAAATTCGCACAGTTTCCCAGGAGCGGATGCAGACTCTGACCACAATTTAGTTGTTATGAAATGTAATGTTCGTTTCAAGAAGATGAGGCAAGGGCGGCGGGTTAGGAAATGGAATTTAGAAGCAGAAAATGGATTAACGAGGAAGGAGTATCAGCAGGCTATAGAGAAAATGATGGATGACGGTAAAGAACTGAGTACTATCGAAGAAAAATGGGAATGTATCAAGCAAGGGATATTGGAAGCCGCTAAAGACACTATAGGAACCGTCAACGGGAAAAGGATAAGGAAACCATGGGTAACGGATGAGATGATTGCAAAGATGGATGAGAGAAGAAGATGGAAAAATGTAAACACAGAGTTAGGCAAAATGAAGTACAAAGAGTTAAACAATAAATTGAGAAGGGCCACAAATAAAGCAAAAGAAGAATGGTGGAAAACGCAATGCGAGGATATGGAAAGTCTACAGAAGAAGGGTGAAATTGGTGCTCTATACAGCAAGGTTAAGTTTTTGTCGGGAAGTAAGAAGGCAGGATCTGTGCTAAGAGTTAAAGATAAATGGGGTAAGATAATAGTTGAACCAGGAAAAATACAAGAGAGATGGAAGGAATATATAATAACACTGTATGGTAAAGAACTTAGGCCGACAAGGTTAGACATAGAAAGGGAACATGACGTAGAAGAAGATAGCTTAGGTCCAGGCATACTCGACGATGAAATTGAAAGGGCATTAAAGGAGATGAAAGCAAATAAGGCTATGGGGGTGGACAATATTCCTGTAGAAATGTTGAAATGGTTAGGGAAAGGTGGGAAGAAGGCCATATATGGACTGATTCGTAGTATCTATGAGGAAGGAATCTGGCCGGAAGATTTTGTGAGATCGGTGTTAGTTCCTATTCCAAAAAAGGTAAAGGCTTCGTCATGTGAGGATTACAGAACAATAAGTTTGATATCCCACGCAGCTAAAGTTATTCTCAGGATCATCAACAAAAGGATTGAGAGTAAGGCAAATTATTACTTATGGGATGATCAGTTTGGGTTTAGGAAAGGAAGAGGTACGCATGATGCCATTGCAGTAATGAGATCACTAATTGAGAGGAATATAGAATACAACCAGGACGTTTTTGCCTGTTTTGTAGATTTCGAAAAAGCGTTTGATAGAGTGAATTGGGAAAAATTAATGCGTGTATTGCAGAAAATAGGAATGGATTGGAGGGACAGGAGACTGATCCGCAACCTGTACATGTCTCAGACTGCTCAGGTGCGAGTTGGGAACGGAGAGTCCGAATGGGCAGTGTTAGGAAGAGGTGTAAGACAGGGTTGCCCATTGTCACCGGTACTGTTCAACGTATATGTAGAGGAAATGATTAAAGAGGCATGGGAAGAACTGGAGGTAGGAATGAAAGTCGGAGGGGAATTCGTAAAATCGGTTAGGTTTGCTGATGACCAAGCATTAGTTGCTCAGTCAGCCAAGGGGTTGCAAGTATTGTTGAGTGAATTGGAGGTTCAGTGCGATAAATATGGGATGAGAATCAATATTAATAAAACAAAGGTTATGCGATTTTCCAGAGAGAAAAAGGCTAAGCTAAATATTAAAATAGGTGGGGAAAAATAGAGCAGGTAGAACAGTTTACATATCTCGGAAGTGTTTTGGACCAATACGGTCAAAGTGGTAGGGACGTAAGGAGAAGAATTGCGCTAGGCAAGGAGGCTTTCTCAAGGAGGAGGGAGTTGATGACGGGGACGTTGAGTAGGGATGTTAAGACAAGACTCGTAAAAACTCTGATATGGAGCGTAGCTATGTACGGAGCGGAAACGTGGTCGCTGAAGCAGGAGGATAGACGTAGATTGGAGGCTTTTGAAATGTGGGTGTGGAGAAGAATGGAGAAGGTAAAATGGACCGAAAGGAAAACAAATGAGGAAGTACTAGAAATGGTGGGGGAGGAGAGGGGTTTGTTGAGAGAAATCCTATGGAGGCAGGAAAAATGGATGAAAGGCGTATTGAGCGGTAGTGGAATGTTGAAGAGGGTAATAGAGGGGAGAATGTTGGGCAAGCGAGGTAAGGGTAGGAACAGGATAGGGATGTTGGACGGGATGAAGGGAGGAAAGAAGTACACCGAGATGAAGAGAGACCTGATATAGATTAGCTTGCTAGGTGGGGAGTCACAAAATGTTTATTTGATAGTTGTGTCCATCCAAAAACCTACCTTAACCGGTAGATTACCTAATAAAAAAAATAAATTTTAACTTCAGAACGGCTATTAGTGCTTCACAACTGATAATCAATATTTGTACTCCCTCCTGACAGTTAAAGTACAGAGTAACGAATGAAAAACATTTAGGCTAATCAACAAATTCTTTTTGAGACAATACGTTCATATTAACGCTGCTATTTCGTGAACAGCGTAAAAACATAAATCAATAATAAGGAAACCACCGAACCGGCGTGAAAATCTGAAATATATAAGTACAGCTCATATCTATCCCTGGAGAACGATGCATGACCTAAACGTTGTAGAATATACGGTTTTTATTGATCCTCAAATAACTGTTTATGTTGAGGGATTCAAGTGAAATGATAATTATTCATCAATTGCGAAGTAATTACATTTTCTGTTGCAGTAAAAAATCCAATTACACGTGCGAATCTTTTCTTTTTAATCGCGTCTTTTGGACCGGAAGGTGAGCCTCCTCTCTTCAAACTTCAGAACACGGTGGCGCTCTACTATAGTTGAAGGTTGGCGACCCCGAGCGGGGGCTCAGCGCGTGAGATGCCGGGCGGGGGACTCGAGTACACGGCGGCTTTTGGGGCCACCGCCGTAACTGCTGGCTACGCCGCCCGGAGTAAATCGGAAGAAAGGGGGAGGTAGGGAGAAGGGCAAAGAATTTTTACGAGCGAAAACCCCCGACAACGGCACGATCAAACGCAGAAAAATTTCTCGTTGACATGGCCACACTGGAAGCCGGGTCATGTACGAATTCCCGTCGGCCGTGTTTCTCGGGAAAACAGTCAAAATGCGGATGGCGGGTAGGAAAACGAAGTTCACAATCTCGTCTTCCGAAAGAGAATAAAAAAATCATTCCGAGATCATTCGAGGGGAGAAAAATTGGTAAGATTTCTTGATGATCGGATATAAAATCAAACCACCAATTTAGAGGCGTGCGATATCGTGATAGCTGTGTTGTTTCGAAGCGAATAGAAAGTACATATCGGCTGTCCGATACTTCATGTCATACATTACGACAGTCGATCTTTAAGATATCAAGAACGATATGAACATAGAGATTGGGTACGAAGAGAAATGTGGAAATTATCGCCCATCAATATCACCCATACGGGGTCTAAGAAGGAGGCGACAGCAAATTGACAGATGGTTTAATTAGTGCCCAATCTCACAATACTCATTTAAATGCAACATGGGAGGAATTCTTACGTCCTTCACATAACGAGCAATGCATACATGACACCTCTGGATGCAACATTTTAATGGCTATACGACTGCCTTCCTGGTGCATTTAACTACTCAACGTTCGCTACAGTAAAGTGCACAATATACTATATGCGTTATAATAGCCATTTATACACGTAGTCAGCTACATACATACAACTTCTTATTCATATGTATTTACACATACGGTGAAACGGAGAGGAAATGTGATGTTATACATTTCAGAAATAATAGAACTCCAATGAAATGAAATCATAATCAAGTAATAACGTCTTATAATTAACTAACAAAAAATAAACGTCTTCTTTGGAGGCAAAGGGAACTTATGAACCAAGTTGCAGAAATATTGCCGTCTTTTTCCGCTTCAAAATAATAAAACTGAGTCAATTCCCCCAAATAACTACGATAACCTCTGATAGTTTATCCATTTCAATAACGATATTCAAGTTTTCCTTTCAGTGTTGAATGTACATTTTAAGCGATTAATTCATCGTTTATGAAAAACTTCTGTTTCTTATCCACTGGTGAGTCCGTAAATATGGCAGTACCGTTAAAAAAGATTAGTGTTCCCAAAGGCTAACCACCAAAACAGCCAGTGAGGTCAACGTAAAAATAGCTCATTCGATTCAGTCACTGGATACGAACAGTATAAAACTATTTTTGGAGAGGCAAATCTATCTAATAATTAATTAATATCCCTAAGAAACAAAGTAAAATAATGAAATGCACACACTTATTGGGAAAAAGCAAACAAAAATCGAGTATAACGCTACAAAACCGACCAATTGGTACTTAATTAACTGCTTCTCCAACTTTGGCGCACCGCGGAGCAATAATTTTATAGTAACATCAATATAAAACAAAGCTTCAATTCAACGATAATGGGAAATGAGTTCTCTGACATCAATAATGAATTCACACATCTATTCAAAGTTGTACGAAAGTACAAGTGGCTGGAAATGCAATTGAGCTTTTTATATTCCATAACCCAGAATGCCTAGTGCCTATGCCTAGTAAATGAAGTTGATTAAGTAATAATTATTACATTTTGTACCACTAATTTTGAGCAGTATATATTTTTTTAGCTGTCCGCCAATAGCAGTGTACATAGGGATTTTATTGACCGATTGCAAAGTATATTAGGAAAACGGAAAATTTAAAGAATAATAGCGCTGGATTGAACCCTAGTCAAATAAATCAATAAAATGAAAATTTTTAGCACCAATACTTCCATTCAGATAAACCATCCCATGTTAAACCGAAAATGCCCATAAAACCTAAGCATACTCATAAGGAATGCCATATAACAACCGATTAACAAAACTTGTCGAAAACCGAGGAGGAAGAGCGAAAGCACTTGCTTCACATACCTGATTCCATCACATCATTCTGATTTAGGTTTCGTGACTCAAACCAGACTCGGAGCCAAACGGAAAATGTATTTGCTTAACGCCGTTGAAAAGTGCCCGCTAAGGTCTGACATCGGAAAAAAAGGAGGAATTGCAAGAAATTTTACGCCACAAGGGAAGCGCCCGAATTCTGCCAGCAAGATAGATAAACACGACAGGTAATAATAACAAAAAGTTCCTCTCGCGCTTTAATATTTGAACGGAGCAATCCACAGCTCATACTGATTCAGAGGTAAAACATTCAAGGGAATATCAGGACGTATTTGATGTCATTTTCGAGAGGAATTCAATTGAAACCAGGCCTGGCTGGGAGGGAACCATAAGACCGAAATCATTTGAAAATTAGTGACGCCAGGCATGGTCATTCTTTGTATGTTACGAGATGTAGGAATACGCTGTTTACCCAAAAAGTTTTGTTTTTACCTCAACGCATTGCATTGAAAGTTTTAAAATTCGAATAAATTTCGGTGCAATCATGAACTTAAGCAAAAAACTGCAGAATTCTTGTACCAATTAAGAACATGTCTCGGATTGCGAGTGATGATATCTGAACTTAAACCACATACTCTCAACATTTTGTTACGAAACACGATTATATTTTATATCTCTTATTTTATACTTAACTCCAAACCCTCTAACTGTCCCTCCGTCTGCTCCACTACTGTCAGCGACAAAAGTCTTTTCAGGAAGTCACTCAGTGGCTACAATAAAAGGCATAATAGCTCCCCGCAGTGACATGAACTAAGGAAGAGTTGGGAAATGAAATTCAGTCAAGCTCTTCCCTTTGAAAGCACTTCATGCAATCCACATCGAACTCTCTTCAATTTGCACAAGCCAATTGAAATTCCAGTTGGACTCTAGAGAGGGATGCGTGTTCAGTTTTATAAGTGAAGATACAGTGGGATTCAAAATTTCCACTCCTTTTGAGTGGCACCAATTTCGTTTAATGTTTAAAATTGCAATCATAATATGTAACCACAAAAGAGCTTCTCAAATGAAACTAAACGTGGGATGTGCCACTTTTCTGGTATATGAATGAGTTCATATACTCGTAAGTTAATCTAATTACTTTTCAGATAGCCTATCCGGAAACTATCTATACCGAGATAAGTTGTTCCCAACGATCTTGGAATTTATTCATCTCGCCATACTACTTATGTTAGTAAATATCAACGGAGCGGTTAATTTCAACGGTAAAAATTTCTAAATTCGCAGGCATAAAAAAATTAACTAGTTTCATCATTGGAAAATAATCGAGCATGAAAATGTCGATTCTCCATTATAGGATTATCCAACAAGGTAATGCTAGGTTATTTAAGAGATTTGCAATAGCACCTTTTAATAAATGAGCTTATTAAATACACTACAGAGACGAAACGCTTCAACTGATGCCAAATCAATTTTTGCCTCAATTCGATATTTTCCTTTAAAATATATTCGGCTCAAGAAAAGGGCTGTTGAAGAAGCCATCAAATTACGACTGTGATTATCAGTTGAACTAAATGTACAATTATACCCATGGTAGCATTGAATCCTCCTAGTACTCTCGCAATTAGTGTTTACTCTAATCATGAAACAAAGCTCTCTTGAGCCATATTCACGAAAATATTTTAACACATAATACTCAAAATTTTACCTAAGTAACAAAAAACCTTATAAGTATTATGAGCACGATGAATATTTACATTCGACATGTTGTTCAAGGCGTACGGTACTAACCATATGAAGATGTCATGCACCATGAAATTTAGCATTTCTTAACTTCAATCTCCCGAATTTCACTCGATACAAACGCACATTACTTCCTACTGTATCAGTCAGAAACGAACACTTTTAATTTTATGACGTGACATGATTTCATTTCTACCAGAGCTGACGTGCTATTTGCCCGAAAAAATTATCTTTCCGACCCATGTTGGACCAAACGTTTTTCATAATAACAGAAATGAATGATAAGATGACCAGAAAAATATTTACTAAATAATTAAAATGGAATGCTGAAACAATTACGTGCCCCTTGATAGTTCCTCTGTGGGGCTCTAATAAAAACCACCAATTACATACATAACAAAGATTTTTTCAATAGTTTTTTACGTTGACCCAAACACGAGCATTTGAGATGTTTATACGTTACACAAACAGAAGCCAAGAAGCAAACGGTGGGAAACAAGAGGATGGAGCTAAGTCGTATGATTTATTCCATTCAACAGAGAAGGCCACCACTCTCTGTTTGAGATCAAATATAGTCCATGGTTTAAAAAAAGACACCGAACACTTTCCCACAATCATTATAACAGTTTCTCCTATACCTTCCTAGAAACCCAGTCAAAGGAAACATTGAACGATCAAAGCGAGAAAGAAAATCTTACAGACACATGTCTACTTATGATGAAGAGTAGGAGAACGACAATGCCAAAATCCAAATGAAGTAGTATTTATTTTAGAATTAAGGAAATTATCGAGTTTTCTTTGGTATGAGAATGTATTTGATTCACAATTAAAGCTAAATTCGTTCAATTTTGAACAAAAACATGCATGAAGAGCAATTAATAGAGCACTTAATTAATAATTTCGAAAATCAAAACCTTTAACCAAAGCACGTAGCTAGATCATAAGCGCCAAGTAAGATTCGGTGTAGATTTTTCTTTTACGTCATCCACTCGAATTAGGCGATTCCTCTAGGATATTGAATCTATCTTTCACCGACCGGACCTTACAATTTTTCCGGTCAGTACGACCGGAAAAATTGTAAGGTTTCTGAAAGTACTTGTTAATACTTTCAGTAATAGAGGTCTAGCAGTAGGTGCTAGAGGATTCACCACACCAATTAGGGCATCGAAATTCATATCCTTGAGGATAAATACAGAGGGCTAAATTAATGAACCTAATAGGTACAAATAAAAAGAGACGTTTCAGGCGTGATATGGTGGAATATCATGATTAATTAAGTACTCACCAAAAGATGATGTAGTTACATTGAAACCGGTCGTATTAATAAAAATTTTTTTTTGTGGAAAATTGCCAATTTTAATTAATCCAATAGGTACAAACATTTCTCTTAAAGCCGTTAAATATTTTTGCCTCCATTTTCCGTCCTCACTTAAATTGATGATCGTGTAGTAGAAAGAATAAAATAAGTACGTGCGCTTAGAAGAAATCAATAATAATAAAAATTCCGCAACGAAATAATCTGGAAAGGTGGGAGAAAACTTTTTCAGGTTTGACTTTCAAATTGAACGGCTGCACTACTGAGAAAACTGTTACTATGTATCCTATTAAGTTCAATGTCTAAAATTCACCTTCCTTAGTAAAAAACAAAAGTGGAATTATTTAATTATTGTAATTATATGCTTCGAATCGCTTGCTGTTCAAGTGCAGTAAATTTCAGTAAGCCAAAATTAAAGTGGGCCAATAAAAATAAGATGAAACGTTTAACTGAATAATTCCTATCACTAAAAATTCCTACAAGTAAACTAACTGTAAGAGCAAGGGTCTAAGCTTTCAATTCTTTTGGCATTTTATCAGATTGAGCAAATCCATTGAAATATTACCTACCGTACATGCTGACGTACTTTACAGACTTGGTACCGATATACATAAATAATTGTCATTCTCGCAAGGTTAAGAGTGGAGTACGTACATAATTTATAATTTTGAGACACACGAACAAGGAATCAAAGACTTCATGACATCATAAATTTAGATAAGAGTGCCGACGTAATTGTAACAATGTATTCACCAACATAGTAACTGTATTATTATACGGTGAGGAGGTCGAGGGGGAAGGCATAGCTACCTAAATGAACCTGAATGAAATAAAGAGAAACGGGAGGGACCTAGGGATAAAAAGCAGCATGGGAAGAGGAGGACCTTGTAGGCGGGGGAGAGAGAGAGGGGGGGAAGGGTGAGTGTATCGGAGACGGGGAGCATAAATAAGAATGGGGGAGGCAATAAATTAGGCGGGAAGGAGGAATTTCCCCCTCCCCTAAATCTCCTTTCTACCCCTCGCCATTTCTCCTTTCTTTTGTTTTTACCACTTGTGCAATGTCCCATCCGCAATAATCTCCTCCCTCCATCCGTTCGCACTCTTCTCCCCTTCCCCCTTCACCGCCCTCTCACCTCCCGGGTCTCTTCCACCAAATATTTTACACGAGAGGGTTGCGACAAAAGTGCGCGAGAGAGAGAGAGAGGGAAGGTTAAGGAGGGGGGGGGGTCACAGATATGGGAGTAGTGGAGAGGGTACATTAGTGAGTACGGAACCCTTGCACCGAGGAAGGTACCAGGAATAAATGTACACATGAAAAAGTCATTAAAAGTTGTTCAAAATATTTGCGATTCGACGAAATCTCAAAATCTAATTAAAGCACACTTTGGACAACGGAGACTTTAAAACAAATTCTATATTTTACTTTTAAACAGACCTTCAGGATGTTTAAGGCGAACGGAAACTACGGCCGTATGAAATAATGGGAAGGGTTAACCCCAGCCGTACTCTGGATTGAGTACGGCTGGGGTTAACCATTCCCATTAGACCTTAACGAATGAGGACGTTGCTTTCATGTATGACTAGAAGAAATTTTAATTTCTTATGCCTTTTACAACATAAATAGATACACGTTTTCATTTTATTTTTTCCGAAAATGTCTTATATACCCGTGCCATAAATTCACAGTTGGACTCCCAAAAAACCCAGTGGCTACGGCGCTGAGTCATTAAAGCACCAGCAGCCGAAGCTATTTGGAATTTTTGGAATAGTAGGGTCGAAATT
Organism: Hetaerina titia; assembly: GCA_037158775.1. Lineage (NCBI taxonomy): Eukaryota > Metazoa > Arthropoda > Insecta > Odonata > Calopterygidae > Hetaerina > Hetaerina titia. The sequence continues at coordinate 58,700,687 of CM073771.1, forward strand.
ATAAGCTGGCAGAATGAGAGGACGGAGGAGCAATCAGTAAAATTTAGGACTGTGAAAATTTAGACGGACCAGGAAGAAAGTTGTACAACAGCTTAACAGCCCATTCGATGGGCGATGAACTCACTTCCTCTCGGAGTCCCCTACGAAACTTTTCATTAGACAGCTATTTGGTGAAATGACGTTCTTTGTGCCGGTCTTTATCCATAAAAAAAACTGAACTTCTCCTCGAGCTGAAGGCGCAAAATCCGAAGACGCAAAAAGTCAGGCGGTTAGAAATTTTATATATCAACGGACGACTTTCCATGCGTCACGTACGGACCCAAAAGTTCTTTAGCGGACAGTATAAAGCTCACAATGTAATTACGGAGAGAGCTGGGATTCTAACGAAAACTCTTTCCTCTTCTTCTACTTCATTTTTCCACCACGAACCAAGGGTGTCTATTTGGGAAGCCTGCAACTGGTCCATCAAATAAATTGGGCATATATGTTTACGTATAATAATGATGAAACTTGAAGAAGAAGAATGCCCGAGAAGGAATTTTAAGGATTAAATTCATTATTTTTTAATTATTCTCCCTTATAGCAACGCTTTTTACGTCCCGAGCAACACAGTAATATCTTCTAAATGCATCGCAGATTCCGATTGAGAATGACCCAGACTGCTTAAATTAAAAATGAGAGAAACAATGATTAGTGTGTTGTGTCCGAAAAGTCTTCACCCATTTCAGACTCTCGCGGACACACAACATGCCTACATTGCGAACCACAACGTGGATGTGTGGTGAATGTGTCTTTAATAATAACATGTTATCGTGAGGTGTAACGTTCACGCCATGTGATACACGTGAAATCGGGGACTAAGGAACCCAGAGAAGACACATATATTCTTTAATTAAAATTGGCAATTTTCCACAAAAATAAAATTTTTATTAATACGACCGGTTTCAATGTAACTACATCATCTTCTGTTGATGATCAGATGACCAGAAGATGATGTAGTTACATTGAAACCGGTCGTATTAATAAAAATTTTATTTTTGTGAAAAATTGCCAATTTTAATTAATCATGATATTCCACCATATCACGCCTGAAACGTCTCTTTTTACACATATATTCCTTGAGGGGTGTGTCTAAGGCTCACAAAACAGCAAGGGGCCCAGATATATAGGTGGACCGAAATCATCACCTTGGGGCACCGCTTGCAGCATGTGACTGATTAAATTCGTCCACTTAGGGGTGCAAACATTTGATGAACTTATGCATTGAACGGAGCGGATTTCATCCTGCTTAGGAAATTCATAATGCATAAGTGACAGCAGTGGCTTATCTCTGTTTTTTCCAACAAAAATAAGTGGGAAGGGTAGCATTTGGTAAGCGAAATGTTATTCGCATAAACGGAATGAAAATAAGAATTAAAATTAAATAAACAAATTAGTACAAAAAATACCTCCGTTGAGGATCCAGGTTCGTATCCAAAATATATCAGTAGGTTTCTGTTGGCCTTTTCCACTATACTAGACATGTCACAGAATTACGGAAGACCATTAATTGCACTCCTACATTTTCCACCTCATGCGCCCTAACCCTTATTCTTATTAAAGTTACTTGGCACACGATAAGATAAATAAACCAGATCGTCAAACTTAAATTCATTTGGCACGATGTACACATTACGATACGAATCCAAATGACTCAAACAAGTAGGTTCAAGAAATGGCGAATGAAAAAATTTTGGCCATCATAAATCATATAAATATGAATTACAAGTTGTATAAGACCCCAGTCTGAGCCTATAATAATTATAGTACAATACAATACGTACAATACGTATAATACAACACGATATTCAGCTTTTATCACTTGTATTTCTTTGTCGTAACGTTATACAACACTATTGAGCGATGACTTAAGATTAATTAAGGTTGATAAAGCTAATGGGACACGGGTTAAGAATATCAGGACTCTTTGAGTAGAGATGGAAAAAAAAAGATAATTATGTACCTCTTATGTGTAGCTTAACGTTGTGTATTTAAAAAACATGGTTATTTAAAGAAAGGAAATGAGGGAGTGGTGGTTTTTGAGAGATGGGTATGGCGAAAGATGGAGAAAATAAGATGGATAAAAAGTAGGAGGAGTGAAGAGTTAGTTATTGTGGACGAACGGAAATTAGATGACGGAAAAGAAAAGTGACAGTGAGGATTTTTTGAGAGGTAACAGAAAGTTGAGGAGTTTTATGGAGAGAACAATTTAGAGAATAGGGAGGAGGTGAATAGGCATACTGGAAGGAAAGAAGGGAAAGGAACTATGAGGTGATGAAAACGGTAATGGTGAAAGGAAAATGTGTTTACGCCGAACAGTAGCGTTAGAAAGTTCACAATGATCACTGTAAGGTAGACTGCCTCGAAAAAAAGGCCTATAATCATCTTTTTGTGCTGGTTTTTTGAAAAATTCCAAAACTTCATTAATGTCAATAATTTTCCTTCTGACTTAAATTTTATCTCCATCTATCACGGGGCTTTGCGGTAGAGCTTGACGAGCAGTTCCTTGGATGCAATTCTTCCTCGTCATCACAAGGACCATTACTTTTATTAAAGACCGATTTGACCTAGAAAACGAGGGAATTATTTAGAAAAAAAACACTACGCAGCATGAAAAGAAACAAATACATGCCAAGCGTTCTCTCTCTCACTTATTCAACTTCCAACCCCATTCTCCGACTTTCAATCCTTGGAGAGGGTCGGAGACCCGGGCGTGTTTTCTCAATTTTCAGGCTACAAAAGCCTCAGCCCCTCTCCCTTTCGTTCCTTTGCCCCCTTGAGAGTATCCCAAAATCGTGACCTTCCCGATCCTTGAGAGCTTAAAACTCCAAGGGGCAAATGTATTGTCCTACCGCCTCTTCGACGCCTTTTAGTCGCCCTTTAAGAGTAAATGTAGGTATGTACCAAAAAGAGCTCGCCGCCCTTAAAAATCACCGCTTTTGGAAAGCTATTTCCCCTATTTCTCTCCAGCTGTTTCCCTCCAAAGTCCTAAACAAACATCATGTTTTAAGGCTAACCGCTTCGGAAAAATTTCCTTGAAGAAATAAGCTCCCAATTTCTGGAGATTCATTACACTTCGTTCGTCGATTCCCTTGGATTCCGGACCCAACTAATAAGTAGGTCCCGGAAGCATGCTGTTGTATTGCAGAATGGGTTACGAAATCGTGCGCTATTCGCATTCCAATGTGGAGTTGAGATTCCATCTAGTGTGGCCATAACTGGAATTACCCTGAGTGTATTTGTATCCCAGGGCATTATTACGAATGCGACGCGATATAAGGAGGGAATTCCTTCCGTTCGGCGACAGCGGCAAAGCTCTAATGGGTAAACTTCTTAAATTTCGCGGAGCGAATCGCACTGGGTAGGTGGTAATGGGTGGGAGGTCGGGGTGGATGGGAAGAGGGAAGTCTTCGGCTCCCTCTACAGACCCTTGGCGCCGCTGAAACACAGCGTCACGGTTAATTGGTTTAGCTTTTAGTCCAGACCACGAGGTCCTCAAGAAGGAGGGTGCGACCGTGAGAGCCCAACCTCCTCAAAGGAATCCACCTTCGCCAGAAATTTTACCGAGTCAAAGAATTTTTAAAGATAGGAGGGTAGGTTTTTCCACCAGAATCTCAGCGGGGTACTCGACAAACAAGCTCTCCGGATTGATCTCGTGAGTGATATGCTACCTTGGTTGCCTGAGGAAGGTGGATTCACGTTCTTCCACGAGCCCCCACTGGGATAAAATTGCAGGCGAATATTTTTATGCATTAAAATTAGCAATCCCTGAAGAGATTTTGAAATAATTTAAATAAATTTAAAAACTTTAAATACATGGAGAATAGTATACATTTAGTCTCTCGTCGGTTGACTATCGTGAAGACGAAGTCTTTGGGCGCTCCTTGAATTTTAATACACAATTCCGTTGGAGTATTATTCACTTCGTCATGTCATTAGGACCACTCTAACTGCGATAACCTTCTGGGAGATACAGGTCAACTTCTTCTTACATTCCTGTACATCTCTACTGAACAAGGTTCTCCAGACTATACAAGCAGCAAAATATACACGTATGGTCTGTAATATTCTTGTAATGATGTAGAATAAGATACCTATCCAATATCCCCGAATATTTTACATTACTAAAATAACTTGATCCAATCTTCTTTCTCCATTGCCTTAGCGAAATCATCAAAGGAAAATGTCGCGAAAACATTTCATTTTACATACAATGATATTCTCGTTATTTCTGTGGCATTACGTCTTCCCTCTTTCTAAATCCAAACTAGTCTTCAGCTTTTTTTAAATTTCCAATCATTTTCCATTCTGCAATATTGTGTGTATAATTAGTACTACTTCAATGGAAACCAATCTCACGGGACCTTATTATTACAATGTACAGGAAATGCCTTCCTAAGTTTCAAGTTTGAGATTAAAATTGTCGCAACGATTTTCTGACCAGTAATGCGGCCAGTGGACGATGCGCATATGGACACGGCGGGCGACTGTTATGGAAGTTTGATAGTTTCATAGAATGGTGTCATAAATCTTTTCACTTAAAAATGAACAGTGTCTGAAGTTTTCCTTACATGCTGTTTTCATTTTTGTACAAATATCTTACGGGTAGTTCGTTGTGCTTTTCGCGAGAAAGGGGTGAAATACACAAAACACCACCCCAGGTGCCATAAAGTATAACTTGTTACTGCTTCTGACCATATCTTGTAAAAATTCAACAACTCCCTGTGTACCCTCATTTGACCCTACCACACCGGATAGCATTCGTGGACCCAATATACTATATGTTCGTTCTTTTCGTATGCCTTATACATACTACCTATGCCTACTGGTCTAATTAATGCAACATAAATATATTACGCGCACTCTCACCCTCCCTCTAACCTATTTCGTTAATTAACCTGTAACCTCTTTCATTAATGGATGTATCTTTTATTATCAAATGTGGATAAGTTAACCAATAAAGATATTTAATCAATGTTTTATTGAAAATGGTTTAAAAGAAACAAAAATAGGCATGTGGAAAAGTTTCATCGCTATTTTAATATTTACATGGCATGCCTTCAATATATATGGATAGAACCTAATATACATCTTAACCAAAAAAATATACGAATACACGAGTATAACGAAAATGCTACTGAAAACTTAAGATTTTAAGCTGAACCTAATACCAAGCCAAACCTAGCCTAAAGATACAAAATAAATACCAGTGAAAACTAGTAATGTGTAGCGTCGTTTGGTATGACTCAATAACTTGGTCGTTGAGGGAAGAGGAGAGGCTTGGATTGGAAGATTTTCAGATATGGGCACGGAGAAGAATAGTGAGCATAGAATAGATGGAATTCAAAATCCAACGAATAAGCTCCAGGCATGGTAGAGGAAGGAAGACGCCAGTTGAGAGATATTCGACGAAGGCAGGGCAAGTGGAAGGAAGAGATTTTGAGAAGCAATGGGATGCTGAAGACTTGTGATAAGGGGCAGAATGTTGGGAAAGCATAGTATCGGGAGGAAAGGAATAGAACATTTAGGTCATTTTAATGGAGGTGGAAGAAGCACATAGTTGAAGAATGAATTCTTTGATTTAGACCTTAGAAATATTTTGAGTGATACTAATTAGGGTTTGGGAGTACAGCCAAGTGTAGTGCCAGGATCATTTTTCCCAATTCGCGCTCGTTTAACCTGTTCTACATGTACGAGTCCATCTTGAAAACACTGCAACGCCCGTGTTGAAAACCATGGATGGGAAGAGACAAACCTGATGCAAACATGCTTTCAGAAAATGAACACATCAATTATACTAATAAAACTCGGGGTCACAATGCCATGCACGCTTTTTCACTTCCTCTCAGCGGTCGCAATTAGGCGAAAGCCCTAACATTTCCTCTTTCACAAAAACCTGCACCTCCTTCATATTGATATCAGATTTTAAGCCTGCACGTAAATTAAATTCATTAAGTCATTATTTTTACAAGTTCGTGCGGACAGGTTTATTCAAATAGGGCGGAAATTGTCGGTTAAAGAAACCGTTACGTATTCAACTGCGACCTTATCTTTGAAGCTTAATTGAAAATTAATTTATTCGATGGACAATGCACGTTCATCGGTATGGTCCCCTTTTCGTAAATTTGTACTATCCGATCTCTTAAGTTTGAATCAAAGTTTTGAAATCGCAATAGTACTATAACCTAAATCTGATTTTTACAATAAATGGAACCTTTCTGCGTAATTGACTAAAACACAACATTTGTTCGAAAAGTGAAGAATCAGGCGTGATATTGTGGAATCGAGACATAATGAAAACTTCGTTGCAATTTTCCACAGTTAAAACTTTATTGCCGACCATGGTTTCCATACACTGTACCATCTTCAGGTGAGTAAAGACTCACCTGAAGATGATATAGTGTATCGAAACCATGGTCGGCAATAAAGTTTTAACTGTGGAAAATTGCAACGAAGTTTTCATTACAACATTTGTTTTAAAGGAGTGCATTTTAAACTTCCACTGTATTCCTCAATTTACTGTCTAAAATCAATGGAATTTTCATTCGGATTAGAGCGAATCGCATTGTTCGCTCACTTTTTTTTAGAAAAATTCAGTGATAAGTACAGCTTGAAAGCGAATTAGAATAAGCATTCTATGGACGCACAGAAAATGTCTGTCTACATAGTTTTCTAGACTTCACGTTCTTACAGGAAAATCTAAATTACATATCAAGCCTTACGGAAACAAATAGGAATTTTGGATCTCACAACTCTCGTTAGAAAATTCTTGTGAATTCGTAGTCCTGCTTTCCACATGGCAAATGGTAGCTGATATTCACAATCGTCTTAGGATTACATAGGCATGCTGGATCTACGGAATAACATTCGCTGGAATTTTACTCACCGTTAACGATTTACGTACGGATTTATTTTTCTCCGCGAGAATCGGTCCACGTTAGGATGTCTCGGCAACCCTTAAGAGGGCTATTTTTTACTCTGCTGTTACTACAAGCGACAGACGGCAGAAAAAAAGTCTAACTTGCATTTTCCCGTGCAGTTTCGTTTCGCATGCTCTCGTTGCTTGAAGCGACACTTTGAGATGTGCCCGTGGCAACAGAAGAGCATGTCCACCAACTGGCCGGGAGGAATGCGACGCATGCGTCCAGGAGACACATCTCGCTCAAGTAGGGCATAGTTAACACTACACTGAATTTCAAAAAACATGTTATTTCCATTCCTGATGGAATCTTGTTTTAAAAATTCTCTTTGTCCTTATCAATATTAAATGAACAGTCATCTATTCGTAGTTTTTTTGGAAATTAGTTACCAACACGGAAAAAGCTTACAACTAACCTCAATATCTAATAAGTAACTAATCCCAGGATATAATTATTTTATTCCCGAGACGGGTGTCAAATCCATGACCACTTGGCTTCTAGGACGGCGGGCGCTTTACCGTATTAACAACAAAGGACGACTTATTGCAATTAATTAATTCAATACTTCGGGAGTAAGAGATAAACATTTTTCGCTCTTTGCAAAGTCTTTCAAATAATTTGTGACTGTTTATAGAAAGTATCGAATATTTCAGAAGGAAATAGTCATCCGATGTAACCCCTTTTCAGCCACTGCACAGAAAGGACGCTGTTATTTAACATCTCACATCCTAATTTTAAATCGCATCGCCACTGCAACCCATTTTTTGAAAAAAATTATTGATAATATTTGTTTCGGATTCGGATAAAAGAAATTCGTTTTCAAGACGAATTCTATGAAGTAGAAGATTTCTAAAATTGAATATCATTATGTTCAATATTTTTAAGTGGCCATATTTCTGAGAAACTATTTATGATATATTACTATCTCCGACTTAACTTTGAATTAAAACATTTAGGGAAATGTTGTTTCAGTACATTTCTTTATTTATATTTCCATTTCATTTAGTCAATGGAAAAATATTAAATACTATCCGTTAAAACTGTCTGAATAATATTAATCTAGCCAACTTTGGCCTAGATTAAATTTCCATCCAATAAAAGGATAGTGTGAGAAATAAATACGTGCTACAGAGAGTGAGAGATTGAAGGAAGTTCAAAAAACCTGTAAAAGGAAGAGAGAAAACTGGATTGGATAATTTTGAAACAATAAGTTTATCGTCAATTCAGAGAAAGGTTGGAAAAGTACACGAAGATGAAGGCTAGAATACGTCGAGCATATTATGAAGAATGAGAAAGAAAAACGTTCCAATGAAATTAAATTCTAAGCAAAATGCAAAGAGAAGTGGGACTATCGTTTGTCATTAACCGTATACAAATTAAATTACATTTGTATATTATCAAAGAAAAACAATACGTAACTAATGTACTTGATGAATCGAATTTAAAAAGAAATTACTGGAAAAATATGAGCATTGATAAATACCGAAAACCACCCATTAAACCCCATAATTAAGCCCACGCTAAGGTGGAAGCGACTCACTCAGCAATTACTAGTACGCTATTCCGCGGAACTTGAGGAAGTATGTGCACGTTGAATATTCGTACGTTCGCAGCCCCAGCCGTTTGGGACTAAGAAGATAAATTGGATGGATTAGGGTAAGGAGACTACCAAGCAGGACGACTTAAAAATCCATGTCCACGGGCAAAAGAGCGGTCTTATTAGATGGCGGTACGAGGAATCGTTACAGTAAGTCACATCGGGAAAAAAATTCGAGATTGCAACGATGAAAAAAAGCGGACGACCGCGGGGTTGCACTTTTGCGATTTTGCCCGACCGTCAACAGCACTGCGGACAACTTAATTTGCTAATCCATCTCCTGTCCTTCCTTCCACGTTTCCGTTTATAAATGTACGTACACCGAAAGATTACGGTGACTCGAAAAAACCAAAACAAATGATCGTGAAGTGGAAGCAACAATTGTAGCTGTCGACAAGATATCTTCCGACGGAGTAAATGAAATTCAGGCATGCAGCATTCACTTCAAACGATTACACTTTTCCTGGATTGGGCAAAAACCTAGCTCACATAAGGTTGAAATCCAAATGGAACATTCTCTTCCGAACGAAGAAGGGGGATGAGAAGCCTAAACGGGGAGGAAAAACCTGGCCAAGATTACTGGATTGAATGTTCTATGAATCTTAGAGTGATTAACCATTAATCGCCTACAATCCTAAGTTTATCACGTCATTATTCAGTTGGAGGTTTCAAAACAAAAGGGTTCCGATTGAAGTAACTGTGCATGTTATCGTATGAGGAGAAAGAATATCTGACGAGAATATTAGTCTGTAATGAGAAGAGAATGAAAAAAAGTAACATCTTGGGAAAACCAAAAAAAAACTTGGTAAAAAAATGCGCGTAGTAAGAACTTCATAGAGAACCGAATCACGGCACAAGGACCGACATACCGGCCCCTCTGCCCTTAATGTGTGAATTTCTCATTGCAATAAAGTTTAACACGAGATGAATTCTGTCCTCACCTATCAAGATCTACTTCGGCGTTGATTAATGTGCTAATGACGAACTAGTAAAAAAATCATGATTTCCTTTCTTTAGTAAGGTGGACTACCTTCATCTTTGGTAAAGAAATCAAAAACTCAACAAACTCATTAGGCATGCCTATTCCCTTATGTTATATGTAATGAAATATAGAAACTTCATAGAACCGTACCTACATTGCATGTTGGCATTTTTTCTATCGCATAATGGCTCGCTTTACAATTTTAAAAATGAAATATTCTTTATAGTCACCCACACTTGGTAGCAATTAGCTTTACTAAGGTTAGTGAAGCAGTGAGGATCTTCACTAATTATTGTTCCGATTAATAAATCCCTTATTTTATGATGCTTAGTTAGTGGAAGCATTCATCTATGATAAAAGTATGGCATACGATGCTTACCTTTGAAAATAGAAGAGCACGCAGGTGTTTGGAATATTTTTCAGGAACACTATCTCGAAATATTCTCATCACGTCTCGACTTGCGACTGTGAGCGAATTCGTCCCATTCGCATACTATTCACAAACCACGAGGTGGATACGTCGCAGAATTGATGGGAGCTGACGAAACAACCCTCCCGTATACATAAGTAATCCTCTCGATTAAGATTCAAAGTGGTAGATGAAGCAAGATCTATGATCAAAAGGGGGAAGAGAGTTGGCACAAAGTAATGATAACATGATAACAATTAGTTCTAACAGCTCCCACCGTTAGAACGTTACATTTATCCATTCGCACACGTGTCAATAAGACATAGGGAGGCTCTACAAGTGATGTGGATATCCGTAAATCTGATTTCCCGTCTACAATTCTCCGAAGTTAATATTGAGAGGATCGTACGGTTGATACACCTGAAGAGGACTTTCATCCTTCCCTCCGTTCTAGTGCTAACAAAAGTCATCATCATTTTAACTTTAAACTGGAGAGAAATGAAACCTACTCCATACTCTGGACACAGCTATCAACTTACGTTTAAGTCCCATGAGTGTTCTGATCGGAGAAAAAAAAACAAATGAGTTTGGAGCGAGAGTGAAGGCCGTGCCACACAAAAGCGGTTCCCGAACTCTTGAGAAACGACTCTATTTTTCCAAGGCCTGAATTACGCCACAGGAGTTGGCAGAATATTATTTACGGAATTAAAAAAAACATGAGATAAAAAATTTCAATTTTCACGGCAATTCATTGCGTCGACGGTTATGGCGCGAGAGATTTTATTAGCAACGACTTCACGAAGCATATCCTCTCGTTTTCGAATTCGAGGGAATACCGGTAAAAGCTTTGAGGAGATAGTCATAAATACTTTTGAAAAGAGGGAATGAAAAAAATGATACGCCATTGGGTGGATGCCGTAATATCAAGTTTAATTACTATTGAAATTTTGGACATTTTCCTCATAATACGGAGTGCTCCCCATTTTTGGGCGACCAGTAGAATTGCAAGGAGCAAACGACTTATGAATATAAGACAACACGCTGGTGAATCAAACTAGCGATCTGCTGTCGCGTGAAATTGTAGTTGTCAGTTCATTGGTGCGAGCGAGTTTGACTGGAGTTTCATGCGTGACCCTCGGCCTGGAGTGATACGGATTCGCCAGTCAAATGTTTCCCTTGGCTAGAGTACATATATGACGCATACGAGTGTTACGCTGAAAGGTGAAAACGTATTCTGTACCATACGAAATTGTTGTCCATGATTTAACTCCAATTTACTCTTGCATCGGCACGGGTCGCGCGTTTAAAGTCGTCTTTGTTGTGGAAACACTTAAAATTGGTGCTGGTGAACAACACCATTTCCCTCATTTTCTCCAAAAATCAAGACTATCGTCTTTAACATGAGTGACCACTCACATGAGAAATCGAAACAGCCAATTGAGAGAGGGTGCTTCTAAACCCGTTAAGTACCATATTTCAATCAGTTAATCCGAAGTTGCAGACGCAAAATATTGGCAAAATACGTTGCTGTGGGAAACAAAGGAAAATGCATCTATTTAGAACCCATGTTAAACTCGGACATCGCCGAGAGAATAATGACGCGATTAAATTCCCTATCTATATCCATTTTAGGCAATGATACATGCCATTGTTGCTTTTCAATGAGTACACTCTTCACACGAGAAGAAAAGGTAGAGTGCGTATCCAATACTCAGAAAGAGAGAGAGAGAAAGCGGAACCAATCTCATCGGTAGGTTTCACGCGGCGGTTCGAAAATTCTTTACTTGCGAAAGTGATTTAACGCCAAAATTACGATCATCATCCACTGAACCGAATAGCATTATCAGACCCGTATAGATACACTGCTTAAACGAGGCTAGTAGAATAAGAATTCCCTATCGAAAACTAAATTTTATGTTGCCCTTAGCGTTTAGCGTAATTTTATGTCTAGTGAATCGACCACTATGGTGCTACAATCGGATAAGTCCGAATGATCTGAAATGTTTTCCATCCTTACGTTCGATGAAACTTACATTTACTACTAAGTGCAATCAAGGCTTCATTTAATTAAACTACTACATCCTAAATGGTTGCCTGAATTTTCAGTGACTTCATTGCATCAACTACCTTACGTCACGTGACGTTGGAACTGTTCGATAATGGTATTCTTTCCTCTTCGGATGACGTCATGCGCACTCCCACCTTTTCTTTACTCTTTGAGACGATTCCATTCAACAGCAATAATTCCTAAGTTCTGACATCCAGAAAATTGAACTCTTCGATTTCAAAATCGAAGTTTTCGAAGGCATGCCCCAGGATTTGAATTAATAAAGAGATCTTCCTGTTTGTACATGAATACTCTATCTGCCAGGCTAAACCACTGCCTGCGAAAATGATGTACTAGATGTTCAATTGAATGAAAAATGACGACATGGTTCAAAAAGTCATCCTAACCACTGTCAAAAATGTTCTGTAAGGTACAACTGTGGGTTCTGTTAATGGGAAAAAACTCAATTTCTTTTATGTACACAAAACATACGAATACATAACTACGACCTGCGCGGAGATGAAGCGGAAAACTAGCTATTTATGCCTGGGGATTCGTAAAATTCCAAGAATTCGACGAAGTACCTGCACGCGGAGGCACGTGTTCGAATCTCTTTATAGCATCTTCAAGCAGTAGCCCCCTCACGCAGTGGGGATGTCACCGTCCGCAGACACTGACTTGCGCTCCGGGACGGGAGGATCTAGGGAGCCGCCCGCAAAAGCATAAAACAAGGGAGTTGACGGATTGCGGAGCGGAGTGGAGGAGGATCGTTGCGCAACCCTGAGAGCGTGCATTTGTGCGCCTTGAATGGGCCTCGGCAGTGAGTTGCCTGTTCCCCTCGTTGCACGAGGCAGTGCACTCATCATTAGCCCAGACTCACGAAGGAGAGCCTATCTGCAAGGAATGACGTGAAAACCCGCGTGGAGAAAGCGTTACATTTCTGAGCTCTGAATAATGCCCGGGATCACGAAACCCAGCCAGCGGCAAATTGGACACGCGGCGATGATGATGGCAAAAACAGAATCCGATGCCAAGAAATCAGCCGAGCCAACTGAGGCTTTATGCAAGTGGAGAGGGGAACCGATGTGGGTTACGCTAGGATTTTGCGATCATCGCGACTCCTCGAGATTTAATGTAAGTTGGGCAAAATTATACAAGGTGCCCATAAGTTGTACGCAACTAGCCAGTTCCGCGTGGAGGATATTCGAATTGAAAAGAAAAATATCCAACACGAAAGCTGAAATTTCCAAACCGAATACATTCAAAATATAAATAAACACCGCTCATCAAACGGAGTGATGGTGGTTTACAGTTTCAGTTGAGTTTTGGATGAAAACAATCTTAAAACCCCGGTATTACTTATCCTCGCCAAAGACACAACCTTTCCCCACACAACAATAAACCCTTCTTCAATTTCGCATGCACTCTACCTTGCTACATCAAGTATGCATCTCCTATTCCTTCCCCTCTCTCGTATGCCTAGCGTACTCCCCTCTAACACAGTCTTCAACGTTCCATCGCCTATCAAAACTCTCTGCATCCACCTTTCATGCCTCCCTTTCTATTTCTCCTTCTCGAAAAATTCATCGCCTTTGTTTTGTTCACATTGATATTCAACCTATTCCTATCACACTGATTTTCTGTGTGATTAATGAATGTGCTTATTAATGATTGTAGCCCTTTGATGGACTGCCAAACTAATGGTTGATGAGTGATGTGGATGAGTGGTGTATCAAATATATAATTCTCGCAAGAGAATTAGGAAGGACGAAGTATGAGAAAATGGAATGGCGAGGAGGATAGAGTACAAAGAGACAGTAGACAAAATACTGAGTGACGATATGGATATTAGTACAATAGAAGAACAATTAGAATATTTCAAGCAAAGAATGAAGAAACAGCGTTCGGAAAAGTGGGAACGGTATCCAGAAAAATCCTGAAAAGTCATTACTGAAGGAACTATATACTTATTATTGTTTTTTTTTATTTTAATAAATTATAATCTAGCTATCTGTAAGTTTTCGCAGGTTTTTCACAATCCCCTTCATGAGTGGGTTTTTTTCTGCAATGGGTTTTTTCCTCAAGGATAAAAGCCTCCTTATTCCTTATGTTTTTCCCACAATTGTTCATATCTTTCTACACACTTTTCACTCAGGCATATTCATTACAAATCGACTGTCATTATCCAATTCTTTTTATATTACTTAGCACTGAAATGTAATTATATTTTCACTGAATGTATTTGACGGTGGGTTAGATGGAAGAAGGAGCTGTGACAGTCTTAATTTCGCCCGAATAAAGCCGATTTATTTTTATTATCATTAGAAAAGTGGATATGGAAAGGAAATGGAAAAACGTGAACACAAAATTATTAGAAGAAGAGCTAAACGATAAAATTAGGCGAGAAATTAACAGGGTAAAGGAATTATGGTGAAAAGAGTATTATAACGACATAGAGAGTTAAACTTTGAACACCAATGTTGAAATTTTAGGCATAATAGGGGAAGAGAGACGGCTGCTGGGAGGAATTTGAAGAAGTCAAGGTATGAGGAGGCAAGAGTTACTGAGACTCAATGGGGTGCTAAAGACGGTAATACGAGGAATGAGGAATGCTGCTGGAAAATTGAGGTAGAAGGAAAGAAATAGTAGGCATCTGGATAGAATTAGAGTGGAAAAATGTATGCTGAGCTAAATTATGAGTTGTTTTAATATGTAACATGGGGTTCAAGGATTTTAGCGCCATTTTAATTTAGGCTTACGATTACAGTAGAGTAAATGCCAGGATGCATCAAAAATATACTCTAAGCCGTAAGAATTCTGGTAATAATAACAGTTTGTTTTTCAACTCAGTATCATTTACCAAAATAACAATAGTTTACCAAGTTTGTTATAAACGATCCCCGAAAAGTTTAAAGTACGCTTAAAAAGAACTACTGCAGCACATTAAAAACTACTCGCTCCACAATGTTCCCTTCACCAGTTCCACATACCGTCCATCCTCTACTCATAGCTTACGAAATTCAGAAAATTTTCCCAAATCTTCCGCTCTTTCCTTCATTCTTCCTTAACTGAGAAAACTATAAATCCGTAACAAAATCAATAACTATATTAAAAAATATATATTTTACTAGCACCAAAAATATCGTAGAGTGAAACATTTTTATGCCACTTAAATATGATAAAACAAAAACCATCACAAAAAAAACACGAAAAAGCTTTCACTTCAGCTTTTAACATATTTCAAATCGTATCTCGTGGCCGCATGATTACGGCTGCTTTTAAAACAAATCAATTGGGAATAGGGGCGTAACTTTTTTGTGGCGTCTCTTTGATCTTTATCTTCAACAGATTGATTAAAACCTCGATGAAGAGTAGGAATTCGAGTAGAAAACGAAGCAGACAACGTGACAACGAAGATTTACAACTTTAAGAATTTGTTTCTACTTACCAATACGGTTGATTAGCTCTATTAATAAGGAGGTAAAAGCACTGGTAACTAATTACGCAGCAGCGACACTCACCTGCAAGGACAAAATGATATTTCATTAACATTAAATTTCCCTTGAATTCGTGAAGTGCTAATTTTATTAAGGAAACGAAGTTTATGAGGGGAAATCAAATGAAAACCGAACACCCGCCATAACACACGGTCTGCGGTTAAGGTGGCAACACTGTTGTTACGTATCGATACTGCCATCGCTGTGGTAGGATAACTGCAGGGTGACAACTCACAGGCGCACGCAGTTGTTGGGTTATGTCCTTGTTGGTGCGCGGACTTGTCTGGCGTGTTCGTCCAGCTGTAGAAATGGAGGCAAGCAAAGAAGAGCAGAGGGATGTGGTTCATCTTCTGGTGCCTGACGGTGCTGGAGTACGCGAACTTAATCGTCACATGTCTGCTGTGTCTGGTGTACACTGCATGTTCCATGTCTATGTGATTGCTTTTCACAACACTGAATGTGCACGCGTTCAGTTTTCATTGGATTTTCCATCATAATATTAGGAGTTAAAAAGTTAATATTAAGACCATAACCTGAACTTTAAAGATACACAATTTTTAAAAGTATTATTAATGCACTAATTGTGTGCGTATCCACTCCAAAAGGCCATTACTGGCTGTTTTCGAACGATTGAGAAATAAATAAATGAAACAATTTTTGTTTCGCGCTATTCGGCCATTTCCCTTGGTGGTTATTTAATTCCTTGAGTTACCTGCGAAAAACTAATAAAAAAATCAAAGTAGTTCACCTTAAGAATAGTTTCCCTGGAATTTTCGTCATAAAAATGTCCTGTCTCGAAAGCTTTAAACAAAAGTATATTACAAGAATGTATAACCTATAAAACAACTTTGAGGGTAACGTGATGAAGATCGGTTAAAAACAAACGTAAAAATAAATATTTTACGAGTATCATATATAGTGATAGTTTTCTTAATCCCATTTTCGTATTTATAGTTTTTAGACCAAACGTTCTTAATTTTTTTGGTGTGCATTCCCACCAATACGAAACCCGAGGAAATTAAATAAAACTAGAACAACAAAACCAACAGCCTGCCGAAATGAGAGCAAGACAAATTGGAGTCTTGGTAAGTGACACTGTGTTCGCTCTCTTCAACAAATTTAATACATACCTGCTTTTTACCTTATTCAATTATCAAGCTCCCGATACCAATAAGTTAGATAACACCCTGCTTGGAACTCAAATTTCAATTACAATACAGAATTATTTATACACACACATATATATATATATATATATATATATATATATATATATATATATATTAATTTTTTAAGCATAACGGTAAAACTCTTACTCCAATAAATAACCCCAGAGATTTAAGAGCCGGTATTGTGAATTTTCTACATGCCAGATATTGGGGCGTTCTGCTTATCGAAGCCTGATATTCCGAATGCCTGCTTTACAACCGCCTCTACTGAGGTGATTTGTAAATTGCGCGCAGGATATTACCGATTATTATACCAAAGTCATTTTTCCGAAGATAATCTTAATCGGATCCTTACGGGATTTTCGAAGAAAATTATTCAAAATCCCGTCTTCCGTTTCAAATTAATGAAAGGTCACCGGAAATCCGCTGAAGAGGGACGAAAACACTCGTGTAAACACCGTGAGGTCCTGGCGAGGAAAGAGTAAACCAGAGTGATTAAAATCTCCTTTTATAATTTGCTTTCAGCCTCTTGATATGGCGTAAAGGGGTTCGTACATTCCTTCTGTCTCTATTACGGATATGCATCGATCGTTACAGATCGGTCGACCGAAGACTTGTTACGGATAGATATCGAAAATTTCATTCCTACACCGCTCGAAAGAGGCCCTTTGTAGCAAAGAGCACTAGTACGTCTAAAAATTTGTTATCTCCCGCCCTTTATAGATTAAGTATGAAACAAATCAGGCGGGCTTTTGATTACCACAATTGATAAAATGCTTAAAAGACAAATAACGTCTCCAAGGTTATGTCAGCTTCTCTAATTTAACCATACCAATGAACTACGTATGATTGTCGCAGTTTGTTTTCTCATTATCCTGGATGAAGAAATGAGGAAAAGAATATACGTGTACATGTTCTTTTCCTCATTTCTGTTCTTCTCTTTCTTAAGAAAGGTGGCATGGACCACCGAAAATTCGAAACCTTGTGAGTTTCTTATCCTTTTTTTATGTTTTTCTGTGTTTTTGTCTTTGTCCACTAGTACTAATTTCATTTTCATTATATATATGTATACATATATACATACACACACACACTAGATGTTTCAGTATCTACATTCCTCTAACAGGGAGGATGCTGCGTGGGTGGATTTGTCGCTTGAAGATCTCACCCCCCCCTTGCCCTACCCCACACCACCCTTGTGCGCGCGCGTGCGTGCGTTCGCGCGTGTGAGCGATCGCGTATTTGCGTGTGTGCGAGCGGAGGCCACTCCACCGAGCGCATTCCGACTCGCCACCACCCCCACTTGCCGCCCCTCCCGCAAACCCCATCCCCTCCGCGTCCCTGGGGAAGGGGGCGTCAGGAGGAAAGGGAAGGAGGATGATAAAGAAGAAGACAAAAAAGGGTTCGCTTCTATCCATCTCTCTTTCTCTCTCTCCGAAGCCGTTCGACTGGTTTCGGCCGCCCTCCCCCATCGCTGACCTCCTCCTCCTCATCAGGCCCCTCTTTCCCCTCCCCTCCGTCCTATCCCGATCCCCCAACCCCCTTGAGCCAACTCTCCCCGCCACAACCCCACCTACCGCAACGTACCCGGGAGATGGGGGCGAGCGAGTCCGTGGGGGAGGGAACACATGAGAGTCGGGGGAGTGAGGGGAGAGAATGGATACACACTATAATATCGGTCCAAGTCATCGCGGTGGAAGTTCAAGGGCCTGGTGCTCCTGCTTCGTGTCGCACACTCATTTTTTTTGCCGACCATTTATTCCAGTACTGCTTGATTGCCATTTTGCAGAAGGGCGGTCAATAGTATCGAGTATTTGCTTCCTCGTACCATAGCCCGTGGAAAGGGATGAGTCCTAAGGACAAGCACCCCTGGGAAGACGCGGAAATGCAATAAAAAAATAGAATGAGAAAATGAAAAGAAACAACCCAAATATTCCAACAGTTACTCTCTTCTGTGCATGGGAAAGAATTGCATACGATACGTGAGAAAAAACACCGATTTTGAAAATAGTGCGGAAGTAAACGAGATGAGGTCCCCTGAACATGATTTTCCTCGGTGATACCGTTCCGGGTACGCGCGTTTCAATGTGATACTTTAGATGGGAAAACATGATCAATTAGGAAACACGAGCGTTTGTTGCCAATATTAATTTTTTTAACGAGGGTAAAAACACGGTTTAGTTTGACCAAAATCAGCTCACCGAGAGGCAAATATTTATCACTGAGCGCCATCAAAACACTAGTTTTAATTTCCGCTTCTTCAATATTTGCAAAATTAAAATTAAATCATTTTCAGATATAATATTTTTCAACAAATTCGTTAATCTACAGTTAAATTTATTGTTTAACAAATGTTTTTAATCGCTCGGCTACCTAGAAATACTATAATCATGACTTTCAAAATATTTTTTGTCATTAGCATACCTGCATAAAAACAAATGCTTTAAGACTTTTTTCTACGAAGAACTTCCATATTCCACCGCAAATTACGTACGAATATTCCATTATTTTTCCGAAATTCACTATGGAAAAAGGAAGGCTGTTGTGGGAAATTGCCTTTTGGAAGAGCAAATAAGCTCTATTTGCCAAAAAATATACTTGATTTATCACAATAATAATAATAAACATAAAATATACCCCTTTTGTATTTTTATTTAGGTATTTTTTCATAGTATGTTAATTTTAAAAGAGAAAAACAAAACTCTGAAGAAGGCAATGCTCCACCTACAGATTATTTTAGAAATCATACCAATCAAGGCAATTTCAACATTTTTACATGCTGCGTTGTTTTCATTTCGTTTAGCAATTAGTTTGTATTGATTTATCTAAACTCTCGTAATTTTGAGATTGTTATTACACCTTTCGATTATAAATCGTATCATTGTTAATTAGTAACTGTAAATAACTCCATTTGCATTAGTCGCCATTTATCACAGTTATTAATTTAATAATAGGCAAATGGTGGAGGTTTGAAAATTTTTAAGGTCAAGACATACGTCAAAGAAAAATGATTGCGAACCCTTGACCGAGGGATTGAGTATGATGCCTTCGAGGGAACCTTCATCCCCTCTGTGTTGAACACCTCATTGAACTTCGGAACTTAAGAGAAAAAAGGCTTACGATTCCGATTGAACCATGCACTGGCTTTCGATACGTTCCGCATATTCGATTCGTGTATCTTTAGTAACGTCATCTCCTTAACACATTTTTTTTGTGAGGACAAAAGTCAATAAAATTCTCAATCATTCTCACTTCCTTAGTTTAAGGACGGCAAAGAAAATGTGAACATGCATCCTCAAATACGTTTTTGCTCTCAGGTTCATCGATTGCCAATTGGAAATGGATTCATTGCTATTAACCTTCATGCTGATTTCCATGACGTAATTACCATTGTACTCTTTTTTGTCTCCAGGAGCATAAATATTTAAATCTGTCCTCGATGAATTCCAGTTCAATTAGCATTAGATAAATGTCTTTATAAGTCAATTATTTAAAATGACAGCAAAAATCACTATAATCACGAATAATGAAGTAATTTAAATATAAGAGGAACCACAAAAAATATAACAAGATGTTTAAGGCGTTACACATGACACTGTGAACACTCCCATGTCTTATCAGAAAAAAAATTCCTCCTCCCTCCCTTAAGAATTTGGTTGCTGTCTTTCAAGAGATAATTTATGGATTGATTATGAGAAATCTTCGACTTTAAACTGAAAACACCAAAACTAAAGTCATCCCATGACGTCCTATCAGCTAAGAAATCATTTAGTGAGTCAAAGAAGAGTAATCACAGACGGACTCGGTATCCGGCTTGAATTGATAAATGAGTAACTTTTACCGAGAAATGAACCTTCTATTAGAAGTGAAAACCTTCGAATTTTCAAGTTAGCAAATACAATTAATTATACCAGAGGATTCCGACAAAAAGAGTTTCTAACAACGAGCAATTCGAAGAGTTATGCAAACAACAGGAAATAGAAATTATAAAAATTAGACACACGGATTACACCCGAGAACATATCTCAGCGACTAAATCACTGATATTGAACGAATTTTCCAAATATTAGCATTATTAGCAGGAATAAGTCAAATGTCCCACGAGAATAATTTTGTTAAGAAAGCGTAAGAATTGAAGAAATTTTGAAGATAGTATATACGAGAAAACAATGTGCTCATAGCGAATTCATTTGAAAAAAAAAAGATTAAAGGGTTCGGCGCAAAAAGATAATTCTTTCAGCCCTCGGCTTGGAATACGTTCAAATAGTATTGACGTCGCTAAGTCATTAACAAGTATTAGTACTGCATGACATTGAAAAGTTTTTCCATTATTTCTAGCACGTCCTTGAAGAACGAAGAGCAGGTGCCCTCTATCGTCTCAAGGTTGTATTGCATTGTTCCTTTCTGAATAAAAATTCAGCATATTATCCTCAAGCATCTATTTAATTGCAGGCATTCGGGTGCTTTTCTTGGAATGAATAAGTGCAATTGAAATCATTTACGTCAGAGTTGACTTTGTTAAAGCGAATGGGGCCGCCGTGACAGAACGAGTAAAAAAAAAGTTAAAACTCACCTTTAATGCTTACTACGGGACAGTTTGAAAAACGGACAATACTCAACCTTCACTCGTACTTTACAAAATCATAGACAAATATTTAAACACATTAATGCCCATAGATATTTACCAAAATACTTAATTTCCATGGATTAGCCTAAAGCAACTTGAGGTAAATGGAGAGGCATAGGCACATCTACATCTACATAAATACCCTTGGGAGCCACCAAAAAAGGTGTGTGGCAGGGGGATGTGTGCATATGCACTGTTTTTTTGCAAATTGGGTAACATATATGCGATGATGTAGAAGCACTCACGACAGCAATATAACACTTGGACGACACGACAGAACACATAAATATAAAACACGTAAAAGGACACACGTATTTAAAATAGTTCAAGCTTTCGGCCATCTCTTGCCGAGACCTTCTTCAGGTCAGACTGCTTGGGCAAAGAGCAGTGTGACCTGAAGAAAGCCTCAGAGAAGTCAGAAAGCTTAAACTTTCTGAAATGTGATGGTCCTTTTATGTGCTATATATTTTATTATTGTGTTCTATTGAGCCGTCCAATTGTTATATATCGATATAGTTTATACATAATTTTCGGGAGCGTGGACCACCAAAAATTCGAAACCTAGCGAGTTTCTTTTCTTTTTTTGTGTTTCTGTGTTTTTGTCTTTGTCCACCAGTGAGTGCTAACTTCATATAAATTGTTATTCAAGTCCGTGAGACTTCACTAAAGTTATATATATATATATATATATATATATATATATATATTATATTCAAATACACGTATAATTTAATATTTCTGCATGTTGTCTGCAGGGTTAAGCCAATTTTGAGGATTTTAGGGTACCAAATACCAGGCTCAAACACGGATTAGGCCTGCAGACCGCCCCGAACTTTCCGGGAAAACACAGTCGGTACAGAGAATGGAAGTGACCCTCCCGTTTCCAGCACGTGTGTGAAAACTTGACGCGTCGAGCCATAGGTATTATAGTACGAGGAGAGCCATGTCATAAAGTACATTAGAGCTTAAAATTGCTGGTCCTAGTATGATGGCATTAGGTGGGCTGTGGAATGGACTTGGTGGGTTCATGTTTCGAATTCTAAGGAAGAGGATTGGATGACTGGAAAGGGTCGATAACCCACCCCCCTCCCCTCTGCCTCAGGGACGACTCTCCAACCGACGTTTCCACCGTTTGCGATTCTTCATTGTTTCTTTCTCATTCGGTTTTCTTTACCCTTTTTTTTGCTCACGCCACTACTCCCTCCCTCCCCCTCTGTCCAAACCGCCATTATGGGGCGTGTTGTTTGGGCTCCGCGCGCGGGGCAAGCGTTGCCTCCTCGGAAAGGAAGACGAAGAGTGGGAGACCTCCCTGTCGGATCGGAAGAGAGTTTATAACATATTTAGTTCTATTGTTATTCCAGCGAAAATATCGCTTTCGTCTCATTCAATGCTCTATAAGCCAGCGGTCGTGGCAACTTATGGTCTTTCTTTTGTTAGACGATAGGCCCTTGGGTTCTAGGTTAATTTTTTGCTACCCGTCGGAAATGTAATATCGGCGAGATTAATACAAGGAAATACAGTCCATCACTACTCAGAACAGCAAAAAAAGTACGAATACAAATGAAGAACATCAACAAAAGAAAGTCGTTCTCAAGAGTATAACAAACTCTTGACATAAACTTTAGCCATTAAAACGGTAATTGGACTGAAAAGGAATTTTAACGAAGAGTAGCAACAAAATAAAGTAGTTTCTATTCGCATAACAAACTTCGATTCACATTTGCCCAAAAAACAGAAATCGCACCGAAAAAGAATTTTTCTGATACATCCAGCTCAATCAGTCTATTAAACATTATCCAATGTGAAGTTTTAAATTGTTATTTTCCCCAAAAATATTGAAAGAAGTCGATTTTTTTATTTTAACCTCCTGGTGGAGATAAAGAGGTGAAAAAAAACAAGGGTGGTCGGTCACCGCGAAGCAAACAGAGCAGGGCTGAAATCTATCGTTAGTAGGAGAACTTTTAACTGAACGCTAAAGTCGTTGCCAGAGCTTATTGAGAGTAAATTTACCCCTGACGCCCATTTCCATGATTAATCGTATGGCACAGTTTGGCCATTTTTTTCGTTCGAAAGGGAGGAGAGAAAATTAGAATAATAGACGCCAGGATTCATATATTTACAAATTTATACCCACTTAGTAAATACCGTGTGGGATAAACCGAATAAAAAAAACCATAGACAAAGGAAAGGTCGGTTTAGTATCCAAGTATGTACCATGTACCATTAAGTATCCACCCATGTACCAAGCCCGACGGCGTGCGAATATTCACACATCAGGATAGGGGGGCCAGTTCCTTTCCCTGTGCCGGTTATGGTTTCCCAGGAAGATCCGGTACCCGAAAAATCAACTAGCTTGGGTAGAGCTGCAGGTGCCCAGAGTGCCTCGCCCGGGAATCGAACCCGGGACCCTCTAGTCAGTAGTCCAACGCTCTACCCACTGGACCACAGCGACCCACAAACCGAATAAAAATAGCATAATACAACTCTCATCACTTTAACTGAAAAGAAATATAAACTATTTTTGTGTTAGTCTAGCGCAATGTTATGGCTAATTTTGTTTTTGTAAAAACAAGTGGCATCATTGACGATAATGTATGAGTATTATGGTGTATTGTCTTTGGCAGTGAGTTCCGTGACCCATGACTTGAAATATTCCAGTTTTGATGGTGGATTTAGAAGTGAATATTGATGACAGAAGTAGGCTGAATTTCGGAGTTTATACTGTCTGACAAACAAATGATGTGGTTGAGAAAGGAGCTTCTATTTCCTTCAGGAAATATACAAAATTCATGACATAATTTTTCATTTTCTTTCACACTATCGTCACTTTTCCAAACTTCAGATAACAAAGCTATGCATGAAATTACACGTACTTTGCTCCTGAATTCACAATCATCCAATATTGTAGCATTTCAGTTAGAGAATTTGCCAGCTATGGAGATTAATCATTAATTTGAACGTAACTGTCGATGCCTTAACGCGGTTTAATATAAGCGACAATAAAACACAGATTTTGCAGGAAAATCTGAAATCGAAACGGAAAAGTTATTGGTAAAAGTTTTATTCACGTATATAAGTGAATTTATGTGAGTGTCCAATTGACTTGTCATTTACTGTCCACAAGATAAAAGACACCTATTCAACTTCAAAATTATGTAACACTTTTCAATCCATTACTTAAATAATGCACTACTATTTTAAAAAGAAATACAGTTATCTTTACGAAAAATGATTCTTAAAAAGCCGGGAACGTAGAAATTAATTAATTTCAAATGAGCCCATATTATAACCCTTAGTACACCGAGAATTTCAATGGATGGGGAAAGGATAGCAATCAACCAGCCACACACGAAACGCTAAGCAGCGTTTTTTTGCCTCTGGTCTACAAAACTAACTTTCCCTGCTCGTGGAAATTGAAAACCACAAAATGATTTCGGGAGCCGTTGAAGCCAACGACCTAGAGATCTTCAACAAGACTTATCAACTACTAGCGCAATTCAAATGTGAAAATAAAATGGCTGGCGCTCACACTTAAACTATACTGCTAAATGACGCAACTCATTGGGCTATTAAATGGCTAAAAGGTGGGCCAGATGAGATAATTTGTAATGTTATGTGCGTTCGAAGAAACTGCCAGAGTAACTTATGTCACACGCTGGTGTGGACACAAATGTGAAAATTTCACAGTACAAAAAACGTTCTTTTTGGTTGATCAGGATTCGTTTAAGCCGAAGGCCCTCGGGCAAATATCGAGGGATCAGGTTTCGAATCCTAATCAGGGTTAATGTTTTTACACCTTGCAATTCTCGCATTTTATTGTGTGCTAATAAATGGCGAATGAAAGAGGATGGAATAAACATAGAAAGATATTTTACTAATCACATCCTGACCACGATCGAAGTACAATCCTGTGCTCTGAATACATTCGATTTCGCTCTTATTGTTGACCCGTAACACCCAAGCGACAGTCGAGATTTTTCGACCACGATTACATTCGTTTACATGAACTGATGTTAATCAAGTAATTTTGAAGTGAATTTTGCGAGGTTTCAGAACATCATCCGGTCGAAAAGTATGCAAGTGAATGGCTAATATCTCGACAAATTATTCAAATATTATCGACCGCGCGAGAACCAGTCTCAGTCGGCAGCCGCGGAGGACGACGGCGAATCAAATACACGTGCCAGAGACGTTGCGAAAAATGTCGCCGAGAGCCACCCATCTTCTCCGAAGAGATGTGCCTTGGACGTCACCGGTCTGATGAAAATGAATTTCCGCTTCCTCGAATGCTGACTGATAATGATTTGTGTCGCACGCCGCGAGTTAAATCTCCATTTGGACGCACGACACGCCCCTTATTGACAAGGTGGACATAATTAAACACGAGGCGAGCAAGGAGCAAATTGGGCTGTGCGATTCCATCTTGACGAAACGGCAAGTTAAGTAATTCGCCTGTTTAGAGATGATGTTTCCGATTGCCGCGGATGCGAAAGACGGTGGTGAGCGTGGATGATGGATGGGGAGCCTTCGTTTGGCTAACTCGTCTCCCTCCCGGGAAGAGGCGTTGATAACTGTTCTCTTAAAACGTCACCCTTTTCCAATGAGGCATCGACTTTGGACTTAACCCTCCCTAATTTCCTCTTTTCAATATCTCCAACTTATTTTTATGTCTGTTTATGACGGTTTCGCATTCCTATCCAAACTCAGTGTACCCGAAATTAATTTCATGTTTCAAAACGTTATTCAACCACGATTCACAAACGCGTTGCATGGCGTGGACAAGTAAATGGAATTTGCTACCAGATATATCGTGATTATATGTGCGGAGTACTTCCATAATACCGAATGATAAAAATGAATTGAAGAAATAATTACCGACCCTCGGTGTGGAATTGTCCACACATTACGTTAAACTTCGAGAGGGAGGAAAAGAAATAAGGTGAGAAGAGAGATTCCACGAGAGTGTGTGAAGGAGGATGAAGTCACAGGAAGTTAACAACTAAGTTAATCAGTACAAATAAAAAAAATTACTACTCTCGTACTGCAGTACATTGTCATAGCCGGATCATCGGAAAAAAGTGATTCAAATTTAAAACGTTAACTTCACGTTTAAGTAGCTATGTGACACATCTAATTAAAAGGGGGTAATATTTTGTAGCCCAGGGCGAATTTTAGCGCTGGAAGGATTAAAAAACGGCAGATTTCCGAGTACAAATAAACTCGGACCGCCGAAATAAAACCTCCTCCCACACGTCGTTCACACATTCATCTCTTTCAAGTTCGGAATTAATGTGAAATTTCCTTTATTGCATTTTCGATATCATGTCTGAAAAACTATTGGACAGATACCTAAGATATGTCCTAATATTTCCACGTCTCTTGTAATACTGTACGGATCATTTCATACCGAACGATTCACGTTTTCAATGAGGGGCTAAACGGAACAAAAGATATTGCCTACTGCCTCGATTGACTGAGACCATGAATTGACCGACGCCATCGAGTGTGACACACTGAATCGGGTGTACAATAAAACACTAAAAAATGTGCAATGATACACGCCGTCAAACATTGCGAACAGACATGAATTATCGTAGTCGAGAAGTGGCCAAATGAGCGGCGATGAACTTGTGAAATACTCAATGATACATTCACATCGGAAACAAGACGAAAATTCAACACCACCTTCAAGAAGTCATCAATCGTCAAGACCATAACGGGCAAAAATGAGGAACAAGAGGAGAAATCAAACAGAAAAAAACAACAGGTCCGTGAGAATTATTGCGAAAAAAACAAGGCGTCACACAAATTGAGAGAAACATGAATGAGTTTTCCGGGTATTTGTGGGAACCATCTTTGGATTGGATTTTACACATTGCATCGAGGAAGTAACCCAAGGAATATTCTACAACAGCACGTCATTACGGAAAAATCAGAGAAATGAATATTCAAAACTATTGATAAAAGTATTAGTTTTTCTTTAGCACAATCCACAATCAGTTTGTTCAAAATTCATGTGAAGTGATGGAAACAATATATTAAACTCATAACACATCTCCTCGCAGGTTCCTTCCTCTCCTTTCTTCACGCCTATCGAGTCCTTAAACACCCCCATCGCCTTCCCTCAAGGCGACTTGCGGAATATGGCGCAGACGCAGAAGAATTACTAATCCGAATCAATGATACACTCAAGATTAAACTCCTCCAGGAGTAGCACGACGCTCCCGCCGTCTGACGCGAAGGTCACGGGTTCGAACACCGCCTCCGGCATGCATGTTGCTTGCGGTGAAGTGACTTCCCTGAACGCCTTCGCCCTACGATATGATCTCGGCCGACGAAGCTACTAAAACGCAACAAGTTTAAACGTGTCGCTGAGCGGACCGGAAACTTCAGCCTGAACATGCGATGGGAAAAGGAAGGCAATAAATTCCAACCCATAAACAATGAACTCTCTGATGCTGCGTCCGTCTGTCAAATTATATTCCGGAGCCAATTGCTCTTCAAATTAATTAACCTTTAACAGTCCATGGCGCTCACTTCCGGTTCACCTTTCTCGGGCGGCGCCAATTCACCGTCTGCCGTCTTAATCTAAGGGGTTAGGTGCTGCCCTCTATCCCTCGGAATGGGTACCGTCGGCCAACCGGAGATTTCCCGAAACCCCATTCACCGGTTTCACAGGGCGGGACCGCCCTTCGAAATGAGAACCTATGCCAACCAAGCCATCGACTCCAATCGGGCAGGTCTTTTCTGAAGCAGCAGTCATCCCCACGTCATGGAAGGATGAAATATATGCCTCGTCATAAAGCACGCCTCTATTAACATCAAAAACTTCGTTCGGTGATCGCTTAACGGACCCATTGTCGCACCGAGGCGATGAGTTTTCGTTAACAATTGAGATGTTGGCCGGGACGTTGGAAAAGGATTTCCCGCCCACTTTATAAAAATCATCTCTCACTTATGTTTCGAGCATAGCATTTCTTCACGGGCCAACCACTCCCCAATCGGCTACCATTGTCTCACCCCGCCACGTGTCGAGGCGACGGGCATTTCAGGGGCCCGCAACGAGGTTATCTTCGTTTCACGACAACCGAGATTGGTCTTACCAAGTGTGTTACCATGGACTTCACTCTCCGCATTGCCATCATCACCTCATCCCTTCCTGTAATAAATAACACGCCACTATTGTATGGACAGCCATTAGTCACTGTGGAAACGGTCCAACGTCAACCATTATCAACCCAATATACAACTCAAAAAGAGTACACTCGGCTGAATGAAAGAGGCGATTTGGGCTTTAAAGCTAAGATAGTAATCATGCCCCCCCGTTTCATAGCAGATACAAAGTTCAGCACCGCTGGAATAAGGTCCATATCTAGGATATGGAGGGTAGAAATTATGGCGGCATCATGATGTTTAATTTAATGAAGAGTTTAACTTTTTTTATGGAAAAATGAATAACTATGGTAAAAATTGGGTAGGCATTATAATAAGCGCATCAAATGAAACGAAAACTATACATACAGATCTACCAAAGTTTCAACCACAGTCAAACCAGAGTTTCAACCGTTCTTAATGTACAATATTTATTGTAACTACCAGGATTCACGTCACGTGGCAAAATTCCCAATAGAAAAGAGCGCGATTGACCGTTTGCTTTTTCAAGTTAAAATAGGACAAATGACGCCACCAAGGCCAGGAAAGGCCAATACGTAGATGTCAGTAACTCTTGAATTGCGTTCAAGGAGTAATTTTGTAAGATATTCACAGAAAATATTCTCGATCAATCTTGTTCAAAAAAGGTCGAATGGCCAAATATTTTTTTCGAATAATTGAACTCAGTTTTTCAACTTTTGTCAGAAGCAGACGACGCTAATGACTATGGGTAGGAAAGAGTTTGGAAATGGTGTTCGTAGTGTTCAAGGAAAGCAGTCAGCTTCCAAAAGTACAAAAATTGTGAATCCTCGTTCTGAGGCTCTAATAAAAAATCCCCAGTGTTCTTCTGTACTCCAAGACGATAGTGACGCAGTGAATTGATGGAAAATACGAAATGATGTGCGAAGGTGGAGTTTGAACACCTTGGTTCAACGGTAAATAAGCGTCGCAAAAGTCTAGATACACCATGAATATATGATTTAAATATGCAGTATCCCTTACATTTCACTAGATTGGTGAGATGAGACATTCGCAGTGTACCTACCTGTATTAATTTGCTACATTTACTTTTGATCTTCCGCTTTGCTTAAATACCAGATTTGACAGTAGATCTGCATGCATATGCTGAATACACCCGCTCTACGTGCTCATCACCCCGTTATGTTTTATATCGAATGTTACAACCCTCAAAGCTAAGTGAGTAGAAATCACAATGCAACGTAGTATACTAAAGGTTTACAGCATCATCCCACAGGCAATAAACAAGGGAAATATAATACATAATAACGGAAACCGCAAGGACCATTACGGTTAGTTTTTTGTCAAAATTATTAAGTTCCCATTCATTTTTCTAGAAGAGCCAATCGTTACACAAGACTTTTACCTATCTCAGTGGGGTGAAGTTGAAAGATTCGAAAGGTTTGACTACGGAATGTGATTCACTCGTTTAAGCGACATGTTCCCATCCAAGCGGTCACGAAGAGATAAAAAAATATAGTTCTGTTGACCAGTGAGTAACGATTTTCGAGAACAATATAACCATTCTCCAAAATAGGGAACTATTTAATTAAATACAGTGACCAATCACAAAGGCAATGTACGTACACGTACTCGTCCGTTCTAGTACGATCCAGCGGATTGACTTCCTCATATCGGCAATACTGTATCTAATGTTATACCATTAAACCCGTGCCATAAACCATTTATTTAACTACTTTGTGAGCATGTAAAGATTTGTGATTGAAGTTCATGAGTTGTTTTGACCATAAAGTATGTTCGAGACAGGTGAAAGGAGGAATTATTAAAAAAGAAAGAAGATAAAAAAATAATTGAAACAAGGCACTCAGAAACAACGAATATTATAATAGCACATGTTAAAGTTATCGATAGCATTACAAATAGCAATTAACAAAGACCAAGGCAAGGGGCACGTTTATTGGATTGGCCACTCGCGTGCTTTTTATGTGCGCTTCCCTGAATGCATGAATACTAATTTATTTCCTTTACAGAGCGTTTACGCGATGCATCGTTTGTCACGAAAATATTTCTCGGCCCAGGGATTAATCAATCTACGTATTAAATACATATTTCCATATTCATTAGGGCATTATAAAACATTTCAGGAGGGAAGGACATGGGGGCCTGAGGGAGAAATGTTCGGAACATATTGTAGGGTTATGAATAAATGTGATCGTTTATAAATCCAATGATAAATTGAGCACAACGAATATAAATAATCGCTTTCCATACAAAATATTTACTTTTTTCGACTTTTCATACCCCCTCTTGAGTTTGTGATGAATTCTCCGCAAAGTTTTCACGCATTTCATAACGTATTATAAAATGCCAAAAAAATCAGGTTATCTTGAGGCCCGGCGTTTTTCGAAATGGTCATTACACAGCAATTCGTCCTGGACCAATTCTGAATGCAGTTTCAAATCGGTTTCTCATCCAAAATGACGACTGAAGTCGTCCAAGTGGAAACATAAACACTCCCAAAACCTGCCAACAGCCATCCCTTTGAGGAGTGAAGAGGTCGTAAAGAGGGGTGGAATTCTGTGCCGCCGGTCTATGTGCTTCCAGGAGGGGATTCTGAGGCAGGGGGTGCTAATTTGACACAATACAAAGAGAAGACCATTTCCCTGGCGTGGGAAGAGAACGAATTCCGTACATTTTTTAACCACAGCATAACTGGTTCCCAAGCACCGGAGCAAATCTGTAAGGACAGATACCATCCCACCCGGAAATACCCAGCCAATAATCCATATATTTTTTCAATTCTCTAAAATGATAAATATTCATAAACAAATGCGAACCAGATGGATAAATGACATTATATTACAAGATTGTGTACACAATAGCAGGGAGATATTTAATCTAGCATATTTTTATGAAATCCGTAATTACATTGGGACGGGGTAAATTGTACTTGCTAATTGACACTAGCTTAGGTTGAAGAAAAGGGATAGGAATACATAAAAGACAAGCATTGTCTACGGATATAAAAGCCAAGGTGGTGGGGAAGGCGGAATCAACCAGATCACAAGCGCAGAAAGATTTCCTTGCCCAGGGCTTAAAAGCCGGATCTTTCGATTTGCCAACTCAATGCTCTAACAACTTGAGCTATCGAGGAAACGTACATTACACCAAAATCTGCAGGCGATTTATACAACCAGGTGCTCCGATTTTTTGGCCAGAAGATGGCGTTCGGGGGCTGTTTCACCCATCAAAGGGGAAAGAGAAGAGGACAGAAGAGAAAAAAGGATAATAGGGAAAGCTATCATACAAGTCATAAAGGATGGGAACCGTGCGTTTTGTGGCGCGCATAGCCAGAAGAATAAAATGAGCCACATTGATCAAATACAAATTCGAACACGAAAATCCGCCAAATGGTGAAAAAATATTCATTCACATGGATATAGATATAAGCCAAGCATTAGTTGCTCAGTCAGCCAAGGTGTTGCAAGCATTGCTGGGTGAATTGGTGGTTCAGTGCCATGGATATGGGATGAGAATCAATATTAATAAAAAAAAGGATTACACGGTTTTCCAGAAAGAAAAAGACTAAGGTAAACATTAAAATAGGAGGGGAAAAAATAGAGCAAGTAGAACAGTTTACATATCTCGGAAGTGTTTTCGACCAACACGGCCAAAGTAGTAAGGACGTAAGGAGAAGAATTGCACTTGGCAATGAGGCTTTCTCAAGGAGGAGGGAGTTGATGACGGGGACGTTGAGTAGGGAGGTTAAGAAAAGACTCGTAAAAACTTTGATATGAAGCGTAGCTATGGCGCGAAAACGTGGTCACTGAAGCAGGAGGATAGACGTAGATTGGAGGCTTTTGAAATGTGGGTGTGGAGAAGAATGGAGAAGGTGAAATGGACCGAAAGGAAAACAAATGAAGAAGTGCTAGAGATGGTGGGTGAGGAGAGGGGTTTGTTGAGAGCAATCCTATGGAGGCAGGAAAAATGGATGAAAGGCGTATTGAGCGGTAGTGGAATGCTGAAGAAGCTAATAGAGGGGAGAATGTTGGGCAAGCGAGGTAAGGGCAGGATAGGGATGTTGGACGGGTTGAAGGGAGGAAAGAAGTACACCGAGATGAAGAGGGACCTGATATAGATTAGTTTGCTAGGTAGGGAGTCACAAAATGTTTATTTAATAGTTGTGTCTATCCAAAAACCTACCTAAACCGGTAGATTACCTGATATACAGATATAAGAAAAAGGGATAGGAAAACATATAAGAGACAAAAAGGAGTATCTTCCAGGTATTTCCTTACTTATTATTTATCTCCCTACTATTCTTTCCTCTTGTGTCCTCGTCCATTTTCCTTTTGTGGGTGAAACACCTTCTAAAATGCTTCTTA
The DNA here is from genome assembly GCA_037158775.1 of Hetaerina titia. Taxonomy (NCBI): domain Eukaryota; kingdom Metazoa; phylum Arthropoda; class Insecta; order Odonata; family Calopterygidae; genus Hetaerina; species Hetaerina titia. The sequence goes on from CM073771.1 coordinate 58,733,490, forward strand.
ATCAAGTTCTACTTTTTCTTACTCCTCAAAAGATGCTGACCAAATCCAAAAAAATCGTCCATCTCTAGTATGGCCGTCACTTAATAGTGCAAGCTAACGGAAATAATAGGGTACGAATACTTGATGGCGTCGTTGATGCATAAATTCCCTTACAATTCCAGACCTACGAAAATATTTGCCATCACACCCTTGTGTAGTATCTAGATGGCGTTTTATTTCGTCTGCGATATTTTTTACTGCTCATACATTCACTGAAAACATTGTTACGTGTACTTGTATATTATTCCCTCTGGGGCATGAAGTAACTGGTATTGTTTAATCTTCAACTTAATTTATTCTAGAAGTCTTTCCTACTTTCGATTCATAGAATACACGATGAATGTTCAAAATGATGCATGATAACATACTAAAACTAATTCCTAATTATTAGCACTCCTTTTTTCATTTATTGTAATCCTAATAATTAAAATGGATAAAATTCCACCTAAATTGCAGCTTTTCAAGCAGAATTTTACGATAAATAAAATGGATCTGAATGAATAAACTACAAAATCAAAATTGGTATCAGATGCAATATATCAAACGAAGATTGCTGTGGTATCAATTTTGATGTATCACTGTTGTTCGGCCATAAGTTGGTTCAGAGCACAATTGGTCACCCCACTGTCCAGTATTAAGCCCTGGGCGATACATGTACTACGCGGGCTACCTGTCGAGATGGGTAATCCTACCAAAGTCAAATGTCATGCCCTCCGCCAATAAAGCTTCTAGAGGCCAGAGGGTTTCCCACAGTCTCTCCTAATTCTTGCATGTAAGTGCATTGGGAGGGATGCTTGTAATGAATCGCCAAAAAGTTTTTTAAAAATTCAAATACAATTGGCTATCACGTAGAAAAACAGGTCTGGCGATTACCAAGATCCTCCACAGTCCTTCCTCTTCCTCAGGCAATCTTTCTGCTTTCATCGACACTGAAGAGTTCACACAACTCTCAGTCCTCCCCCCCCCCAGATAACGTGTGCCTTCTTCTTATAAATTACAAAAAAAAAGATTAATAATTGTATGACATCGCTCGGATGTCCTGTTAGCAACTCTACTCCTGGCTCGGGGGAAAACACGCACGCTCTGCATCCATCGGAAAACCGATTAAAATTTTTAGCTCGATAAATAGCTCCACAATATTCTGGGGAGTGGCAATGCGTGGCTCGGACGCAGAGTTTATCGCGCTAAATGAATTTAAATCTCGAGAGGAAATCGGGAATCATGCCATTCAATCACTTGGAAAAAAAAGTCCCTCTCCCACAAATAGATGGCGTGCTAAAAGTTCATCGGGATGCCGTGACTCCGGATCTCGACTGCACCGGGACTCGTGTATATAAATTACTCCACTCTTCGATGCAATCCTTCCCCTCCACCCTACTTCCCTTCCGCGCCATCTTTTCCAACACGAGCCACCATGGTGATCGCCGCTATAAATAAAGAGTTCTACCCCTCTTCTAATTGTTTCGTAAGGATGCGCGTCTCCGCGCAATAAGAATTATGGTTTTGTTTTATTTTTTTTCAGCGACTCGTCCTTCCGATGGCCAGAGATTACAGAATCGATTAAGTTAACGCCGTCACGATTAAGACGATCGTTTGCTGTTAAGACCGGCGTATGAGTTGAAACACTCACCTTCGGAGCCTTAGCTGGACGCAGATAGCTAGGGAACGATAAGGTGCTGGGATTCCACAATATTTAATCAATAATCATCGATATTTGATTTGTTATTAATGACTAGAGAACTTTCCCGCAAGGGTGAAATGTTCGACCGTGCATTGCATTAAATTTGATTTCATCGTTTTTTGCTTATCAGAGCACCGAATGAACTCAACCATGAAATGATATATTAAGTGCAAAATTTCGGAAGAGCATCGGTTCACATTGTTAGCAGCTTAAATATTTTATCGCGGCGGTCATAGGCAAAGCATGCAATTTACCAATTATTCATACAATATGAAGTAGGCTTGCCATTCATGAATAGGAGTTGCTTCAGACGAGTTTACCAACCCAAAGCCCAATGTTACCCGCACTATTTCATGGGCTTTCTAAATTTTAACTCCGTATAAAAAATATTAAAATTGGTTGCAGTGAAAAACTCCAACTTGGAAATACATATTGTTCAAATGAAATAAGTATGTTTCATGAACAGGCAATCGTCTTTCTGGAATTCAACTCACTGAGCATGAACGCAAGTGAAACCCTATTAAATTTTTTCTCCATTCCAAGGGATTCATAGGGAATTAAAATTCTCTATGAATCCCTTGGAATGTCATATTTCTGGCACTTTTTATAAGATTAATCCAAGGAAACTCGTTTCACTTCATACAGGCATTTCATTTCGTGACCTCTAAGCTGCATCCTGCAAACAATCTGGAAAGGTCGTCCAAATTACTATTTAAGAATTTACGCATTACCTAACGCTGTTTCTTTTTTTTTGGTGACCGTAAGTTGATTATGATAGTTTTACAAAGCTGCGTCTGCTTTAATGAAGAGTGCGTATTTATTGACGGAGTTCGGCGATGGACGGAGCGTTGTAGGCATGGTGTGAACCCTAGCCATTGTGTAATGGCAAAGGTGCAGTTGGTGATCTGAAAGTGTCATTGTATACAAGAGCATTTTGTCTCATACCTGTTCTTCTTGTGTATGTATGTATGTGCATTGTAAGAGTGACCGTTGCCACCAGGACAATGGCCTAGTTGCAACGAGATCCATATTTTAAAAATAATGCTTATAACCTATAGAGACCTAATGGGACTAAAATGTACCATTTTTTAAATGCAAATAATCAAGTATATTCAGTAAAACAAGCACGTAAAAACATAAGTAAACAAAACATAATTAAAATAAGCATAACACTATGAGAATTAAAAATTGATAATTTAAAATTTTGCCGATTGGGTTCCTATCAATGCATCTGTGTCCCCGCCCTCAGCGTGGGTAAAAGAGAATGAGCAAATGTCTAGGCATCTCCAACAACTATGATACTCTTTCGGAAAGGAGAATTTGTGCGTGATGGTTGATAGAAGAGAACGGTTGGGGCCGTGGGCACACCGACGTCGGGGACTCGCATCTGCGTCCCGTGGGAAACGCCTCGGGGTTCTGCGGACCGGGGCGACATCTTTCCCTTCGTCGCACAACCTTTCGCTTTCCATTTCATCCGAAAGGTGCCAGGCAGGTCGGAGAGGGGAAGGGCGCGCGATTGTAACGGATCAGGCGAGATATCTTTTCTTTTTCCTTTTTTTAATATCCTTTCGACCTTCAATTGTTATTTCTCACGCTCGATCTTTCCAGTCGCCTGTGGGGTCCTCAAGCATACTTAAAACCCTGTGACCTCTCTCCCAAACATTTTTCAATCCCTGAGAATTAACTGCACTTCATGAGGAGCCTCCAGCTTCCAGATGTCATTATAAAGAGGAAACACGGCCTCGTCAAGTTCGCAGAATAAAATTTAATCCGCTGCAAAAATCTCAATTGGACCACCCTTTCCCGCACTCGAGAGAAGAGTATTCATACTTACTCCTAAAAAATCAGCACTTTGCCCGTGCTCATCTGCTGTTCACACAGTAGCGATCGGAAAGGTCGTTCGCGGCGTCACACGATGACTTAAAAAATATTGGCCCTCGAGCTCTCCAAGAGCGACAATTCATAACGAAATGAAGCACGACAGTTCACACACACAATGAAATATATATTTTTATTTACAGACGATAAAAGCATATTAGGTGTCCAATAAGTCTCAGAGTGAATGTTTTATCTGTGTCGTGCTGTTATATTGAAGCTGTAGAAGAATTCAGCAGGAAGAGGGATTTCAGATTAGACCCCGAGGTATAGTTCTCGGAGAAAAAGAGAAAATTACTGAACGTCCCTTCCGACCTCTGGCACGAAACTTCTAATGGTCGAGCCAAATCATTTATTTTTCGTTCTCTAACTCGCAGAACGAAGATTCGCAAAATAAATCCAGGATAAAATCACCGTATGCGCTAAGAGTAAAAAGGGATTAAGTATATTTTGTAATCAATTACTAAGTTGATGATCAAACGATTACATCAATTTTCCATGGTCGAAGGAATAAGGCAAGAGCGGGAAATTTACCCAGGAATGGCGAAATACTTGGTTCAAGTGACCATGCCTCCCTCGATAATAAACAAACATAAAGCTTAAGTCAATGGGTAGCATGGAAGACAGAAAGCAGAGTGAAATAGCTCATAAGATAAGTTTTAAATAAAAAATGCCATACTAATAGATTAACAGTCTGTGATCGGAGCAAGGGCGGTAAAAATCAAATAAATCTTTGAAAGAACTGTCCATCAATTGGAATAATTTAGCCATAGACCGCAGGGTCACCAAAATAGAGGTGGTGGTAAAGGCTGAATCAAGCACTTACGACAAAAAGCAGCGAAATAAATATTTAAAAAACGGTAAAATAAAGCATTTGTCTGAGCATTATTTTACATGTAAAAATATGGCGATGAAATCCTACTCAACTGGGGTATGATAAGGATAAGTCTAAAGAATGGGTAACCAATGAAAATAGGAAACCATAAATGATTAGAAGAAAGATACTACGAGGGTTGACCAGAGAGTAACTTAGTTTCGACCTAGTTTGGCGATGGATAGAGCTAGAGCCACCTTGTATAAACGTCCCTACGCAGTACGCATCATACTGTGGTAGTGTGCAGACTGGTTCCTCTACATTGCTCACTGCAAACTGTTTAAGTATGCGCTGAAATAGAAAATACCGCGAGTTGTGAAGTGAGATCTCTGATTAGGATTTTACTGGCAAAAAACCACAAGCCAATTGATATTCATATGCAACTTTGTGAAGTGTAAGGGGGCGGAAGGGTAAGAAGGTGGAGTGAGGCAGTGGTGCATTCAGTTTAAAAATGACCACACCAATGTTCACGACGAGGACCGCAGTGGTCGGCCAAGCTTTGTGACAGATGAATTGGCGGTGAATATCAACGAAAACATTCGTGAAAATCGCCGATTTACGATTACGGATCTGTAGCTAGACGTGACTTGCAACACAGCGCTTTGACAGTGGCGCAGAATTGATTGATGGGGTAACCAAGTGGTTACACCATCAATCAATTACACCCACGTAATGCGGCAGATTTCTATTGAGATAGAATTTTAAAAAACTTGGGTATCGTCATGATAAACTCCTCAATTTGGATGGCAACTATGCAGAAAAATAGTTACTATGTAGGACTAGTACTATGTAGGAAAATGTAGTTATTATGTACTACGTAGTCAATAGTACAACGTAGGAAAAAGAATGTGCCTTAAAATATTTATAATAAAACTTAGTTTTGTCACTTGGTTCCTATTTTAGTTCAAAGCGTAAGTTACTTTCTGGAGAGCACTCGTAATTGAACACGATCTTAAACAAAATAGTTTATTGCATATCCTAATGGGAGGGTTCCATGAAATTAAGGTCTAGCGAGAATGAACAAAGCCGAAGTTCGAGAAGCAAAAGATATACGACGTCAGCTCAAGGCACTATTATAAAATGAAGTGATTCTCAGGTAAAATAATAGCTTGCAGAGTAGCTGCAGATCAACCCTTGGACTTGATAACCGATGGTGAATGTTGAAGTTCTCTGTACAGAAACGTTACACAGGAAATGCACAGCTGAAAGCCTGACCCGGAGGAATGGGATGCTTGCAGAAAAATCAAGACGATACTTCATCAAGCTTAAGGGAGCTTTAAGAGGAGACCAGCGCACTTGTCACTGCAGTTAACCGATCGTCGGCGCCAGGATATTTCTGCCGCCAAGCGAGATCACTCAAGTTGATGACACGTGTGCGTGTCTGTTTGTTCACAGTCGGGCGAACGGCAAGCAAACCCTTTCACTCTTCCCTCTAGCCGTGACGCGAAGCACAAACATGGGCATCTTCCTCTCCGCCACGGACACCGGGAGCCATTCGGTCGCCCCTCTCCAAATGGAACTCCCACGTAGATCCCCCCTACCTCGGCCCACTCTCCCTGCTCGCCTCCCTGCAACGGATGGGTGTGACCTTTGGGTCAGTCAGTCAGGACCAGACCGCTGAATTCCTTTCACTCTCTTTTTCAAGTTGCCGACCGGCGAGAAGAAAATAGCTAGTGACTAAACGATGCGTAGTTACTCACTAATTCACTATGATTGCACATTGACGATGTAATCTTGTGAATTATTTCACCCGTAAGACGCTGATCAAAATAACTTAAGCCTTGCACAACACCCACTTTTATCAATAAAATGGGAACACTATAAGTTAAATTTCGGAGGAAATGCATTATCCACTCGCTAATTCAGCAGTTTCCAAACGGTTACAAAACATCTATCGGCTCCGTGCTCCGGTCTGCGGTCAGAGAACGAACGATATCACCACCAGTGGCGGAAGTAACTACGAGTGAGATAAGTAAAAATCCGGAGTCTTCCCACTCGATATACGATGGCGACATTTCAATACTCAATTTATCATGCTTTTTTTTATTCACACGAAATCCTGAATTGCATTATTCACCCAATATTTAACAAATATTTCTGTGTTTAATTATTTTCAATAAATTCACACTCGGAAAAATGGAAGCACATACATTGGATATATTCGAGAAAAACTCGCAAAGCATCTTTTTTTGAGGTTTCATGGCTACGGAAGGATAGGTGAACCAACGCATAAAGACACGTTTCCCTCTTCCTTGATTCGGATAAGAGAATTCCGTGAATTCGCCTTTCCTCGATGCGATCATTTCTGCAACGAGATGTCAGCGGAGAACCTGACTAATAATGAGATAAGATTAATGTCTCAGCCTAATTTTACATCAAAACAAATGCTTACACCTAATTACAGGACTCCCGTAGCCACCCATCTAATATTTCAGAAATGAACTTCTGCGTTTTAATTTTATTTAAAATTCCATTGCTAAAAATTCTTCTAGAACAAAGCATTTAGTAGTAATATATTAACTAAAAGATGTTTTGGTAATATATAAATTAATAGCTCTGTTACCAATGAGTAGATGAAAATGATTCATGGTGCAAAACATAATGGTATTTAACATTGATAATCATGACGATATTACGCAGCTGGGAAAAATGTATACGCCGTTTTGAAGTCCAACAAGAGGAATAAAGAATATCCTCGCTGCAGACTCTTGGTTGAATTAAAAATTCCCTCGGAATGAATACTTCAATGACTTTAAATTAATTTGAAAACAAATGAACACTTCATTTGAGTTCACACTATTTTTTGAGAGTTGTAAAAGAACAGTAGAAATCGCAATTGAATGAATTTCTAAGGAAAATAAAGAAAAAATAGTAAAGGGGGGAAGAAAATAATGAGACATGTGCTGACTTTGGGTAATCACGGTGCACTGTGTGCAAAGTGAGCTCTACTAATGGTGCTGAAGACGGAGTTCATAATTTAAATACTAAATACCATTAAAAATTGCAACATGCAATTGTTATTTGATTTTATGGAAACATATGTGCATGCATGCATCCATATTTCCCTCGTGCCAACGTTCGATAACACAAAGAATTCAATTGAGGGGTTCGCGTCGTAGTTGATCAGCAAATAGCTTCCACCGAGCTACATTCTTTTGGGCCACTAGAGGACTTTCCCGTAGGCCACGTTTACGTTTTACGCTTTAAAGGTATTTATTTCCGCATTGTACAAAAGGAAGGATATAAACATCGGAAACAACAAAAAACATAACGGAAACTCTGCATTAGGAAAAGCTCCTCTTCGGGGTGGTATAACATAAAGACTTCACAAAGTGGTAGCGGTGACTACGACTTCCACTGGGGTCTAAAAGTTTTCGTTGGCCCTCAAAGCTGACCGCCTATTGGCTGGGGACCACATCCCTAACTGTCTTCTTACAACTGACGCAGTACAGATGTGCACATGGTTCTTGAATGTGGGTGTAAATTTTGCGCTTCGCGAATATCCATTCTCCTCCGCCTTTGAGTCATTCGCAGGAACAACTCGATTGCTCTGACAAAACGCGCGTCGCCCGCCTCTTGACGCTCTGTCGTCACCATCCCACCGATCCGCCACGGCCCCAATCGGCCTATCTTTTTTTCCGACCCCACCCCTCTTTCGCCTCCCCTCATAAAACGAACTGGAAGTGAGAGTCCCCTCGCACTCCGAAGAGGCTCCCGCAGGGAGGCTAAGGGGAGGTGGGCATCGCACACCCAACGTCGAGGTTCCCGAGAAGAGTTTGGGGGAAAATGCACTCAACCGCCCCACCTCCACACGCACAACAGCAGCAAACAGGACGCGGACAAAACCACCCACTCGCACCGAGGTCGGCCGCTTTCTCGCCTTGCCTCCAAAATTGTTTTCTCGCCTCCAATTTCGCGCGAAATAATAATAAACCCTTTGGAAAGGGAGAAGAAAAGCCTCCGGTGGCGACGGCGGCGCCTTCGGTGCAATAAAGTAGAATGCCGCGTAAGTATATAATACAGATGTGAATGAGGGGGTCCGCATTCTTCTTCTATCTTTATGGCAGTCAGGAGAGGTGAGAATGCTGCGCACTCCTTTTTTCCTCCCTCTCTCTCTCCATTTTTCCTCAATTTTAAATAAAAGCGGAAACCCGGCCGAATGATCGGAAATTTCACAGAATTCCTCCTCACGCAAAAATGAGAAAGCAGACTGTTTTGACGCTTCCAACCGACCGAAGAATGAGCTGAGCTTAGAAGAACAAATCCCAATCCACACCACGCAAAAGAACTGGCCTCAATCTTGCAATAGGGTCGACGAGTTATAACAACAAAAACATATAGGCGATATTGACGATGTTTCATTGCAAATTCCCCAGTGATAGGGTCAAGGGTGAGGCAAATTTCACTATTATTTTCCATAATGAAATGCATCCACTTACTTTCACACAGTGCGACCCAAGTCGGGGGAAATAACAAGATCAGTGACGTCAATGGTGGCTGCTCACATGGCGGGATATTCAAGAAAGGGGCAAATTTTTTGCGACTTTTGGAGAATTAACGTTTCATTATTTTTCGTTCCAGTCAGTTAGTTGTGCGAATCCAATTCCTCATGCGTGTAATTCAACATTAAGAAAATCCACACTGTAATATATAAAAGTCATCAATTCTCATCTCCTAAGTTCACATTACAGAGTTTTACCTTGCTTTTGGGAATATTATCCAATGAATAATGTCAACATGTTGGTAATAAACTTTGAGAACGTTCTGTCATTTGAAATGGTTAACGTTCAAACATTTAGTTTAACAAGAGATAAAATACCAGTTTACAAATTTAGTTATCAGATTTTTCAGTTCATTTCACCTACATATCAACGGTTAATAGCTGTTTCAAATTGGAAAAAAATGGTTTTATAATGCAAAGGGAGTCTCAAAGGTTCATCCGTACATACTTAGACACATACTTATTTAAAACACCACTGCAAAGATATTCACTTCTGCAGTGAATCACAAATATATCAAAGAACTGGACGTTGAAGGCGGGGAACCAGGGAGGAACCATCAGAGTGGGAAGGGGAGATTCTAGTGATAGGCAGCAGTAACGTCAGACGTGTGTGTGATGGTCCCATTGCGGGAGAGGGCAAACCATAAGGTGAGCCAGCGCTTGACACTGTGAGCAGCAAGTAAGTGAGCCAGCGCCTGACGGCATGGTGCATTCCTAGTGACGATGTTCCCGAGCTGACGAAGGCGGTTGGAGCAGCGGCTGTGGGCACAAAGTGTTCCAGGTTGGGTCGTGGCTCATGTTGGCGTCAACGATGCCGTCGACCGTGGATCTGACGAGATTCTGAATTTTTTCAGGGAATTGTACTCAGAAGTGAAGCGGGTGGGTGGTGTCGAGAGGGTTGATGTGACGCTCATTTAGAATATACTGCAAGTATATGGGATCCAAATGAAGTTGGATTGATTGCCGAATTGGATCACGTGTAGCGTAGATGAGCTAGATTTGTCAAACGTTATGATAAACTGAGTGATGTATCAAAATTATTAGAGGAGCTAGGCTGGGTATCATTCACGGAGCGAAGGTTAAATTACAGATTAAGACTCTTATATAAATTGGACGGGAGTTTATTTAGCAGTGATGTTGAATACTTATTATTACTCCCATCGCACTACGGTAGGAGAGATCATGCTAATAAAATTAGAGAGGGTAAGTGTATAACAGATAGATTTAAGATGTCATTTCTTCCACGAACGATAGGATATCATACGTAATAACATTGTTCAACCACGGTAGGGTCATGTTCGGGTAAAATTATTCTGGTGTGTATTCACCCCCTGCCACACACCTTGGCGGTGGCTTGCAGGGTATATTTTAAAATAAAATAAATAAAAAATGATGTAATCGTTTCCGCGATCAACTCTCCTCCACACAATATTTTCCAATGGCTCACCCAAAAGTTCACCAACATCGGATTCCAGAGTACGTCTAATTTAACATTTAAACAGCCTTGATTTCCAAGAAACGGCGGGAGAGGCCGCAACAGTAACTTTCAACGGAGTCATCCGCTAATATGTATTTCAATGCAACAATTTCAGAGTGTAAAAATCATTCACCTTGACCGGGACTGATTTAATTCATATCATCAAAGACATCACACTAAAAGACTCCGATATCTTAGTTTCCTTCCCACCTCATTATTACCCACTGACGAACATAAATACCTAAAATTACCTTTCCACCCCACAATGACTAAAGGACTCCCTCCGATTAAAAAAAAATATGATAGAAAACCTATATTCGTCGCCAACGACAATATCAATACACTTTTAGAAAACCCAAAAGGGAAATGGAATGATGCACCAGTTCACGTAACTGTAAATGAAGCACATGATAGAGATGGACTGACAATTTACAAAATAAATTGCAAAACACCACATTCCAAAGTAACACCCTGGATAATGCGCCACGATTATGCACTACCGCATATCGCATATGAGTTTCACACTATCTCGCGAAAATCATTGTGAAGTGTTCCCATTTCTAGTCCAGACTTAGCCATAGGAGACTTTTTCTTAAGCCCCAATGAGGAAGAAACATCTCCCAAGAAGCATTTTTCGGTAAAAGAAATAGAGATGACAGCTGCTGAAGCGATATTGAAGGACCCATAAAAAAACGGCTAGTCGCATGCCTCCGAAGACTGGAAAACGTGTGGGACAAGTAGACTGGACGCAGTGGGGACTACTTTGAGGTGGACCATCAAAATTTGGAGTATGAATAAAGGCATGTTCCTAAAAAAATATGATCATGGGTTATTGAATAGCCATCGTAGGTTACTGGATCAAAATTAATGGGTAACCAAAAAATGTCTGCTAACACCGAATGGGATAAGATGTACACATATTATGAACTGGAAGATTTCTTTCTCTTCTGAGTTTGAAATACCTGTATATCACCTTAAAAATTAGAGATTTTCTGAAAATTTTCTGGAAACTTTACGCAATTAACAGTCTCATATCACGAAACAGAAATCCAAATAAAATTAAAATGACCAAAAATATATAAAGTTCAAAGTTTAAAAATCATTCAACTAGATCGATTTTTTTAAAAAACCAAACTCGGTTACAATGCTAAACGAAAACCTATGAAGCCAATCAAGGAAACTTATACTCTACAGCTTAATATAGTCAAACTTTTAAAGCCTCTACCTGGAAACATAAAAACCAACCACTCTTAAGTCAGCACTAAATTGAAGGGTTTGCTAATATCTTCTCTAGATATGTTTTCGCCAGAAATCACGCTAGATTTTATGACGACGCTTCTAATAACTCCAAACATATTAAATAAAAAATATTCATTTCACTCGGCCTATCAAGTCTAGGACACCACTACAAGTGGAAATTGCTTGTATTGAGACATGATCTTTGGGTTCCTTTACATTTTGATCATCATGATAATATAGTAATTGTGCCTCTCGGTCGAGTGCATAGTACTAATTCCGAACACTTAAGTTCGGAAATATCAGTTTATTGACCTTTCCCTATGCCGCAGTGCAGTATTTAATTGATGGACTTAATGTTTCATACTGTTAACAGCTAGGGAAATTGCCTTCGATAATCTCGTAAGGTAATTCTTACTTTTGTATTCCAAAATGTAAAAATTAATTCAGAGCCTTCACGTTTGCAAGGGTTAGGAAGAACGCAAGTATGAGCGTCTATTAATTTTTACCGGTATATGACTCTGCTTAAAAAAGCAGTCATCGACATGAAAGATTAATCGGAAACGTGAGTGGATATGAATTTTCGCACTGAACACAGTACGAAATGCGAAACTCGACACAGTCAGGGAAGTGGGGATAAGTTCCTTTCTATCTGCCGGAAGCGATTTTCCAGAAAATATTCTGCACAGTAAATCACCCTTGGCTTAACTTCAACTGAGAGGGGGTTCAGAGACACCGCCCGGATTTGAACTCGAAATCCTTCGGTCAGCAGCCGAACGCATTACTTAACCATACTTCCATGCCTCTGACTCTATTTCTACTTCTAATGATGAATAATAGCATATTGTGAAACCGAACGCATTTCTCAATCTCAGACCCTAATGCCCTTCCGGTCCTCTTTGTTTCGGGAACGAACGGTGGGCGAAAGCGAACCGGAGTATATTTCTTTTGTCATTTCAGGAACGCCGACGCGATATTTTCGCACTACATCTCATTCGCAGAAGTGTCTTCGAATGCGTACTGGTTTAAGTTGCGGTTGAAGTAGGTTTCAATTTTGAGCGATGCCTGGGTGTTATAAATATCTTATTGGATGTCCGATGTGGCAACGATTTACATTTTAGATTTTCGAACATTTATTTCCTGTAATTGAGAAGAAGAGTTATGTAAGATTAGAATTGACCAAAAATGGCACGAAGATATGTTTGAAGGCACCCGAGGCCGAAATGATCTCTCCTCTTCACACCGTTTACGGAGAAAAAACTGCAAACCGCAAGCACACTCTCGAATAACGGAGTGTGAGTGAAATGTTGCCGTATTTTGGTACTTTTTGTCAGTTGAAGAGTTTGGCGACTGCAGAAAAAACTGTTGATCAACGCCACGACAACGACTGAATTGCGGGCAATTCATGTTCCGTGTTCAACAACTACGGTTGTGTTTGCCTAGGGAAAAAGTATCCATGCGTCAACAGTGAGATGCAGAGAGATTGTGAAGCTACTTTAAGTTCGTAAATCGAATTAATCCCTACCCTATTTCTCTCATCTCCGACAATATACCATTTTTTTACACTTGTATTATAGCTTATACTTTCCTCTAAGTGAATGTTTGAAATTTTCACGATGCTACCTTAACTTTAATGATGATATTCGAGCTTCATGACATGTTCTATATCCATTTCGAGTTGGAGGGATAGCAAAGGGAATCTTATCAATCTTCCAACGATTATTTGATTCTTGATTGAATTAAGAAGTCAAAGTAACTGCATCTAGTTTTAAAAGTTTCTGGAAATGAATTTTGCGCACTATTTGGAAGTAAATTTTGCGTACGTACGCCTACGTGTCATCTAAGTAAAAATTTTTATTCTCATGCATAAATATTACGTAAGAAGAATTTAAGTATTTCAATTAAAATAGTCATTTTGTAGTGTACGTTTTCCTGCAACCTATAGCTGTGCGATTGAACATCACATTTATGCAGACAGCAATACTACAGTGCAATATTTCACAGAACCGTATACTAACCTTAAGATCCTCTAAGGGTCAATATTCGAACTCGTCTGCCTTCATCTTTACATTCATCACAGCATCCCACTTCAGCATCTCACTCCAAACCAGAATTTAAAAAGCACTTGTTTCCCTCCCTCGCATGAAGAATGATAGAGGGCAAGTCCGTCTCATAGACAGAGAGAAAGAGAGACTTGAATAAAATGATGACGAATAAAAGAGATGAAAAAATACATGACGTTAACCTACTCTCGCGATGATAAACCGAGAGATCACGACATTTGATAGAATAAGAAATTTTTTCAAAATGGAGGAAAACGACCCCAAAGGATTGCCCCCCCCCCCTTGCGACTTGTTCTCCGTGTCTTGAGGGCAGAGAATTCCGAGTGGGAAGTCAACCTGCCTTTTATAAAGCGAAAAAGCCTACAAGAGCCACAGCAGCGCGAACAACTTGGATACGGAATGGATGAAGGTCGGACACGTCTTTAAAGGGAAGATCGCGACCAATGAGGAATAGGAGGAGAGAGAGAGAAGGAAATGTGTAGCAAGAAAAACTGCTTCGACTCTTCAAATACGCGTCGCGTCGTTTTTCTTTTTAACCTCTGCAGGTCGCATCGTCGATGTCTCCCGACTTCAAAGCATCCTCCTCAAAGGGAATGGCTCGGAATCTGATGCTGGGATATCCCACAGGGTGGACGGCGACCCGTCCGCCCGCGGTCAGCGGGTCGCTCGCAACACAACCTCAAAGGCACAAGAGCGTTTCCATCTTATGCATACATGTATCTCGCCGTCGTCTACTTGCTCACGGATGTGCGCGTGATCCTACTTGAGGGTGTTGACAAGCGATGATTAGTCTTTAAGCATCAGAGGGCGAAGTGGCTAAATAGAATCTGTTTAGTGTCGATAATTCGAAACTACAATGTATTTAATCGACATTTAATATGCATTACAGCTGAGTGAACAGTCGACATTTTTACTTCATCGTTATTAATGGTGGTCAACCGCTTAAGGTAGGTTTTGGATGGATACACTGAATAAACACCACCACACCTCTAGCGTCACCTAACAGGACACAACTTTTAATATTTAATAAAAATATTATTATGTCTTATGTTTAAAAAAAATTATTTTGTGGAAAATTGCCAATTTTTATTAATCATGATATTCCACCATATCACGCCTGAAACGTCTCTTTCTATTTTCTTTTTATTAAGGACACAACGTGACACCCAAAACAAAAATTAACCCTTCTTCAATTCTGCAAACTTGATACATGTCGAGGATACTTATGGTATGTATAGCCGTTCCGTAATATTATCAACTAGGGATATTTTTATGCATACGTATAAGGGATGAGAATTAATATTATTAAAACAAAGGTTATGCGATTTTCCAGAAAGGAAAAGGCTAAGCTCATTAAAAAAGGAAGGAAAAAAATAGAGCAGGCAGAAAAGTTTCCATATCTCTTAAGTGTTTTGGATCAACACGGTCAAAGTGGTAGGGACGTAAGGAGAAGAATTGCCCTAAGCAAAGAGGCTTTCAGAAGTTGACAGGGACGCTGAGTAAGGATGTTAAGAAACGACTCGTAGAAACTTTGATATGAAGCGCAGTACGGCGCGGAAACGTGGTCGCTGAAGCAGGATAGACGTAGATTGGAGGCTTTTGAAATGTGGGTGTGGAGAAGAATAGAGAAGTATAAATGGACCGAAAGGAAAACAAATGAGGAAGTACTAGGGATGGTGGGTGTGGAGAGGGGTTTGTTGGGAAATATCCTATGGAGGCAGGAAAAATGGATGGAAGGCGTATTTAGCGGCAGTGGGATGTTGAAGAGGGTAATAGAGGGGAGAATGTTAGGCAAACGAGGGAAGGGCAGGAACAGTATAGGGTAGTTGGACGGGATGAAGGGAGGGAAGAGGTAGACGGAGATGAAGAGAGACCTCATGTAGAGTAGGTTGCTGGATTGGGTTTTGTTTGGAGTCACAAAATATTTATTTGATAGTTGTGTCCATCCAAAAACCTACTTTATCGGTAGATTACTTAATAATAATAAGAACATTTCGCGAATACCACGTGTAAATCGCTTGCCGTGGCGGTTTGAAAGTGATATATAATTCGTAAATAGCCTGCACTGCATGTACTTCGTACAACGTAGTCACTTCAAGTTAATGTGATGAATATTAAAGTGGCACACCATGTACCTGTACAGGAAACAATTATTACTCATCTCTCTTCTCGTAATCCTCTACGATGATGAAATAAATTATGAATTATGATCACAGGAGAATTGCCTTTTGCAATAATTCACCTTAACCACTTGTTCTCGAGGACAATTAGGGGACACACACAAACACCATTCTTAATCTTTACGAAACATAACCCTTGACAAAAAACGCAAATTTTTTTAAAACAACATTTTACAAAAATAATAAACACATGTTCATATTCACTTCAAAAACCAGCGGATGTACTGTTCTAAATCTGCCTAAAAATCTTCTAAAAAATCGTAATAAATCAAAAGAGAGATGGTACTTTTTTCCACACTTTATTGCTTAAAGTCGACCGGTTTCGTCGCATAGGCGACATCATCAGGTACATAGATTCAGTGAGTTCCAGAATATATAGTTTTTTTTGAGAGGGGGGGGGGGAAAGAGGAGGGATAGGGGGGGAGGGTAGGAGGCGGTGGAAAAAAGGGGGGGGGGGGGGGCGTGTGAGAGGGAGCGTGGTACTGGGCGTGGGTGACTCCAAGGCAGGGGTGGGCTAAGTGGGAGCTTGGTTAGGTATGCCGTTCACGGCGGGGGTTGGGGCGTCAGGTATTGTGGTCAGTGAAATATCCAAAAGGGGGGAATTGCTCACAAAAATGTTCTCGTTGGCAATTATTCCTGCCTTTCGATGCTTCCTAATCTCCAACTCCTCCAGACAATCCATTCTTCTTCCCTTTTTCTCAAGGTGAAGGATCTCTGGGATAAAGTCGCTCCTGTGGTCACTTTCCCATAGATGTTTTGCAAAATGGGATCTGTTTAACTCACCATTTCGTAGATGTCTTCTGTGTTCTTCTGCTCTTACTCTGAACGACCGTCCAGTCTGGCCAACATAACAGATTTCACAGTCACTACATTGAAGTTTATAAATGCCACTTCTATCATTGATGTCAATATTGTCCTTGGTTTTGTTTAACACAGCCCTTAAGTTACATTTGTTGTAATATGCAATTTTGAAATCTTCCTTCGGGAAAAGGTTGGCAATAGACTGCGTAATCTTCCCGTAGTAACTAAGTTTGCACCATCGTTTCTTATCTTCACTAGTTACCGATGATTTATAAAACAGTCTCTGTGCTCGAAGGGAGAGTTTTTTAAAGATCATTTTACTAATGACACTTTCTTCGTAACCATTTTTTACTGCAATGTCTTTGATTACCTTGATTTCCTTGGCGAAGTTCTCGGCGGACAGGGGGATGTTGAGAGATCTGTTTAGCATCGAGTGGAAAGCGGCCATCTTATGGGAGGGGTGGTGGCGGGAGTCGGAGGGGATGACATGGTCTGTGGTAGTTTCTTTCCTGTAGATTGCGAATTCGTAGCCTTTTTCCGTGGTTGTAATTGTTAAGTCCAAAAAGTTGATACTATGGTTGGTTTCTTTTTCACAAGAGAACTTTATATTTTTTGTTTGGGAATTTAACTTATTCAAAAATATGTCCAGTTGTCTCATTGTACCAGTCCACAAGTGTCCTTTAAGCAATAAAGTGTGGAAAAAAGTACCATCTCTCTTTTGATTTATTAGAATGGATTTCCACAAAGTGAAGCCTGAAACCATCGAGTTTATTCTAAAAATCGGTTCGGTTGTTTCATGCATGAATCTAATCAACGAAAAATAAATCATTGGAAATATAATTGTATTAGTTCGCTATTAATTAAAAATTGGCATTTTTCCACAAAATAAAATTTTATTAATACGACCGGTTTCGATGTAACTACATGATGTAACAGTCATTTCTCATTGTCTACTATATATGCTGAAAAGCAAATGAGGGGAGGATAGTGGAAAATGGGGGAAAGAGGGAGGGGAAGTTGTGACACTACCCTCCCCTCACTTGCTTTTCAGCATATATACGAGGGTCATCCGGAAAGTAGTACTCGTTCGTGCCGCATGAAGTGCTGACGACGCGAGTAGCCGCTGGACGAGGTCAGATAGCTTCAGTGGCTTGTCTGCCTTCTCTGAGCCAAGTTGCGTGACGCTAGCATTGCCTGTGTTGTTTCTGTGATTGTTTACAATGTTTAAAAAAATTGAGAACGCCGCCAGTTGTGAAGTGAGGGCAGTGATTAAATTCCTCAATGCAAGAAACGTTCGCCCATGTGATATTCATCGCCAATTAAAGGAGGTGTGTGGAGACAATGTAATGGACGAGTCGTCTGTTCGGCGGTGGTGTCGCAACTTCAACATGGGGAGGGGGAACACACACGACGATGAGCGTTCGGGGAGACCGTCTGTCATTACAGACCAACTGGTGAGCTCAGTTGACGAATTCGTGAGGAACGATCGGCGCGTCACAATTGATGACATCTGTGAGCATTTTCCCAATGTTTCTCGAACAATTGTTCATGAAATTGTTAAACACCATCTGCATTATGCAAAAATTTGTGCAAGATGGGTCCCTCGCATGCTTACAGATGAGCACAAAACCAAGCGTATGGCTGCAGCACTGACGTTTTTGGGACGTTATTCTGATGAAGGAGACTCTTTCTTGACTCGCATAATTACTGGTGACGAAACATGGGTTTGTTATGCATCACCTGAGAGTAAACGACAGTCAATGGAGTGGCATCATGCTCATTCACCAAACAAACCAAAAAAAATCAAGACAGTTCTGTCCACCAGGAAACTCATGGCAACCATTTTCTGGGATCGACGAGATGTATTGCTTATTGATTTTATGGCCCGTGGAGAAACTATTAATGCCAATGCGTATTGTGAAACCTTAAAGAAATTACGGCGGGCAATACAAAATCGGCGGCGAGGTCTATTGTCTACTGGTGTCATTCTCGTTCATGACAATGCCAGGCCTCATGCAGCTGGGATAACACAAAAACTTTTGCAGCAATTCAAATGGGAAACTTTCGACCATCCACCGTATAGCCCGGACTTGGCCGCTTCAGATTTTCATCTCTTTACAAAGCTTAAAGACTTTTTGGCAGGAAAAAGATTTGACAGCGATGAAGAACTTAAAGAAGGAGTGACCCTGTATCTTAATGAGCTGGCGGCGAAGGACTATGCAGCAGGAATACAGAAACTTGTTACACGTTATGACAAATGCCTTAATTTGCTTGGAGATTATGTTGAGAAGTAGTTTAAAGTATCCTCTTTCAAATAAAATTTTTTATGTTTGTTAATATTTACTTCTGTGTCTTTATTTCACGAACGGGTACTACTTTCTGGATGACCCTCGTAGTAGACAATGAGAAATGACTGTTACCAGAAGATGATGTAGTTGCATCGAAACCGGTTGCATTAATAAAAATTTTATTTTGTGGAAAATTGCCAATTTTTAATTAATCATGATATTCCATCATAACACGCCTGAAACGTCTCTCTGTATTACTTCACGTCAAATACGCCTATGCTCACCCAAATATACCACAAGAAAATTATTCAAATAAAGGCCTAAGCGTAGTACCAGCATGCACGATAGGAACTTACCCATTTTTATCAGCTGATCGACAAAGAGGTAGACGTCAGTTGAAAAACAAACATTTTCCCAAATCGATGTAGACTGACCCAACAACACGCGCACTAGTTTCAGAGTTTCCCTTAGACGTCGGCTCGAGTTCTAATCGAACGCATCGCGGGAGAGGGGTGAATTTAGTGAGCCGCCGTTTATTTTACTCGTTACCCTGAGAACGAACGCCATGGATACCCACCCCTGGCCCTTCTTCCCCACCCCCTCACTCCCCGACCGCGTCGTTGTGGTTACCGATAATATCTCAAGGGGAGAAGCCGAATATGTTCGCTTGGTCTTAATACCAGAGGCCGACATCAGGAGCAACACTCGTTGAGTTCATTCGAATGGACGTTGAGAATGCATAAAGTACTCGTACATGGTGATACCTAATAATATCTCACGCGATATATGTATGCCGATGTCTGTCAACCTATTACGACATAATTCACTTATAAGTATCAGGGGGAACTATGACCATATCCACTCCTGGTAACCCTTATTGAGCGCCTTTTTTACTGTCCCTTGGGGTAGGTACATAGACAACCGTGTAGAAAAAGGGTTCGGTTAGTCCCTCAAAGGGAAAGTTATTGAGAATTCTTTAGGGTTTTTACGTACTCTGTACAACTGTACGCCAACTGTAGTCCAGGACAAATGTCCTCCACTACAGTTGTCCTCTGAGATATATTTCACATGAGTATCGACTATTTAATTGTTATTTAAGAGACTGTTTTAACACGAAGCCATTCTTGACTAATTAGCATTTATCTATTAAACATCAAAATTGAGCTTTCAATACACATCCAGCAGTTATAATTATTATTAATATTGGCCTGATCAATGCCATCCATACATATTTCGTAGTGTCACCAGTAGTTACATCAGCATCGTTTGAAACTGAAAACCACTTGTACTCTAGCTTTATTTCCAAAGATATACTTTTCAGCCTTACTTCATTATCACTAACTTATGCGTGGTAATACATACAGCTGTCACACGTATAATCAGTCGTAACACCAGTATCAACCATCTCGTAAGCATTTAGGTCCTGTTAAGCCAACCTTGACTTGCAAGCAAAGTGCCCTTTAAACATCAAACTTGAAAAATAAAACAGTTTCTGGCGTAACTTGGTGGAAAATCTTCATATTGACGATTTTATAAATCAAACCAATTTGCTACTTTTGAGTACCACTTTTTGACTACAATATGTTGGCATTTATATCTATTCATCTTTTTTACTATGAGACTAATAATCTTTTCACTCCTCTTTGCCGTTATCTTAAAATTCTCCTTTTATCGTAACTTGAACATCCCGCTACCACCTCCTTCTCCGCCCCAAACCATAGACTTATAGCCCCCCTCTTCCTAGCTCAACCAATCCTTTCTTTCCTAACTCCTCTTCCCCTCAACCCAGAGATATGTATAAATACTGTTGTCTTGTATTTTTACCTGATGATGTTATGCTATAACGAAACCTGTGTCGTGCAAATAAAAAGTTCATGTGGAAAAGCAAAGTGGTTTGATTTATAAAAACGTCCGTGTCAAACTTGAACTTTTAAAACATATCCAGTCATTGCAATCACCACTCACTCTTTGACCTTTCCTTTTAAATTTCCCCATTAATTTCAGGTCGTTCAAATCATCTTTATAATAGTCAAACAATTTTGGGACAAGGACACTTAATTGCCTACAACCTTTTTGAGTATAATATGTTGGTATTTTATATCTATTCATCTTTCTTACTATGCAACTAATAATCTAATCTTTTCATTCCTCTTCGCCGTTCTCTTAACATTCTTCCTTTTATCGTAACTTGAACATCCCGCTACCTCTAGAGAGCTCCTATATCCACGAAAAGTGAAGAATCAGGCGTGATATTGTGGAATCGAGACATAATGAAAACTTCGTTGCAATTTTCCACAGTTAAAACTTTATTGCCGACCATGGTTTCGATACACTGTATCATCTTCAGGTGAGGGAAAGTACAAGGAGAAGTACTTGATGAATAGTTTGAGGTATAACTTAGCCTGTATTGCCTTGCTAGCGTTACGTACGAAAAGTGAAGAATTCCATTGGTTTTTCCTGCCTTTCTTTGTATGACAAAACCCCACCCCCCCTTCCCACCCGCTCCCTCCTCCCCTGCCACCCCTTCTTGGTATATATATCCCTTCTCCTTGTACTTTCCCTCACCTGAAGATGATACAGTGTATCGAAACCATGGTCGGCAATAAAGGTTTAACTGTGGAAAATTGCAACGAAGTTTTCATTATTACTCCTATATCCACTTTTTCCGTGTTCTAAGAATTTCCCACGACAACTTCCTTTCTACTTCAACCCTTCTTAATGCTTCCTCATTTTAAATCACCTCGAACTCTCTTATGTTATCCATTCTTTCACACACATGCACATCAAAGTTTTTCCTTGTTTCCCTGACTTTTGGAGTAAAAAGTGAAATTCGATCCTCTGGAAAAAGAAACAAAGGTTCAATGAAGAATAAGCCGTTTCTCTATGCGTTCTTTACCTACTCATTAAATGCAAAATCAACTCCAAAGTACAAAGTTAAAGACCACATATCCACAAGCTACTTCAATCAATTGTCGTTATATTCCTATTCGTACACCATTTGTTATTTCCCTAATTCATTAGCTTCCTATAGATGGCAGTACTACTGCGTAGGATACCTAAACACAAGCTGCCTTTTCAATTAGGCACCCAAAAGCATGCTGTCCAAGGCCTAACGAGTCTGGACGCAGTTACGGCATTCCTCCTCGATTCGGCTACAGACATGGAAGTGAGCGGACCCGTGAGTCCGCATACATCCTAGCCCTCCCGTTTTACCAAATCTTAGGACTCAAAAAATATATTACCCTCCCGTCCTTCCACCGCACCAGCTCTCCTTATCCCTCCTTACTTCCTTCTTTCATCCTGCAATTTTCTTCTGACGACAAAGACGGAGCATCACTGTCGAAACACATCAACGAACGTTTGCGTTTTTTTCTGTGTACAGTAGGTGTATACTGTCCTCTATTTCATATGTATGTTTTTATATAAATATATACGTGAAAAAAAAATAAATATAAATGTGTACACATATAAATAAATAAAATTTGATAAAAACATTTGTGTGGTCGGTGAAGAACGCTCGTTTTCGAAGATATTTATACACATACGTGTCCATTATATATATATATATATTATTATTATTAGGTAATCTACCGGTTAAGGTAGGTTTTTGGATGGACACAACTATCAAATAAATATTTTGTAACTCCAAACAAAACCCAATCCAGCAACCTAAACTACATCAGGTCCCTCTTCATCTCTGTGTACTTCTTTCCTCCCTTCATCCCATCCAACATCCCTATCCTGTTCCTACCCTTTCCTCGCTTGCCCAACATTCTCCCCTCTATTACCTTCTTCAACATTCCACTACCGCTCAATACGCCTTTCATCCATTTTTCCTGCCTCCATAGGATTTCTCTCAACAAACCCCTCTCCTCACCCACCATCTCTAGTACTTCCTCATTTGTTTTTCTTTCGGTCAATTTCACCTTCTCCAGTCTTCTCCACACCTACATTTCAAAAGCCTCAAATCTGCGTCTATCCTCCTGCTTCAGTGACCACGTTTCCGCGCCGTACATAGCTACGCTCCATATCAGAGTTTTTACGAGTCTTGTCTTAACATCTCTACTCAACGTCCCCGTCATCAACTCCCTCCTCCTTGAGAAAGCCTCCTTGCCTAGCGCAATTCTTCTCCTTACGTCCCTACCACTTTGACCGTATTGGTCCAAAACACTTCCGAGATATGTAAACTGTTTTACCTGCTCTATTTTGTCCCCGCCTATTTTAATATTTAGCTTAACCTTTTTCTTTCTGGAAAATCGCATAACCTTTGTTTTATTAATATATATATATATATTATAAATAAATAAATATATATATATTATAAATAAATATATATATATATATATATATATATATATATATATATATATAAACCATAAACACAGTAATCAACCCGAAGGTCGGTTTAGTAGGTGATGGTAGAGCTCACCCATGTACCAAGCCCTATACGGCGTGTGAATATTCACACATCAGGGTAGGGGGGCCAGTTCCTTTCCCTGTGCCGGTTATGGTTTCCCAGGAAGATCTGGTACCCGAAAAATCAACTAGCTTGGGTGGAGCTGCAGGTGCCCAAAGTGCCTTGCCCGGGAATCGAACCCGGGACCCTCCGGTCAGCAGTCCAACGCTCTACCCGCTAGACCACCGCGACCCATATATATATATATATATATATATATATATATATATATATATATATATAACTTACACCAAAAATGTGTATATATGCAAAAATATGGTTAGAGCATCGGCTCGGAAAGTAGAAAGATCCAATGTTCAAGTTCCGGTCAAGGCAATATTTTTGCGCTTCTGATCTGCTCGATTCCAACTTCCCCACCTCTCCTGTGGCCGTCATTTATAAGTGTTTATATCCTTTTTCCTTATATCCATTTCCATGTGAATGTAAAAATATATATATGTACACACACACACACCTAATTTGTTCCTCAATGAAACTAACCAAGGCTGGAAAACAAATTTCCCTCGTCACGCTGCCGCATTGCAAGTAGGTGGCGGGAACAAATGGACGGGATTGATCCCGGCGCGCTTCGACGGTGTAGTACCGACAGGGCATTCGCCACGCGTGTGAAAGAAAAGCCGCCTGACACAATCATACGGACACGATAAACTCATCGGTCATCATCATCGGCCAATACACGCGAAAGAGATCTGGATGGGAGATGGTTGGGCACACACTCCAGGCACTTTCCAAATAAAAAAAACGGGGAACCCTCAGCCTTTCTCTCCAAATTCGTAAACCGAGGGGGAGGGAGAAAGAGAAAAAGAGTGAAATGGGAGGGAGGGGCGACTGCGATCCCTCGCCCGCACGACTTTCGCCCTCATTTGGCTCCCGCGCGCAAGGAACCGCACCCAAAACTCAAACCTCCCTCCCCCTCCCCACGCATGGCGCCCCCACGCTCCATCCTTCCACCCCCTCAAGTCTTAGTACTTTCATTTCTTTCAGTTCCGTGAGAGACGAGAAAAATGGACGCAGTTCAGTCATTCCCTGGCGAAGCATTCACAGTGGGCTCCTCTTATTATTACTCGACCACAGCGGGGCTGGTTTCCTGGGTCCGTTTATAACTGCGGCAAGTCAAAATGCAGGTTCTGCCAACTAGCTCGTGAACAATTGTTAAACGTAAATAACAGTTACCAAGAGTACGTTTCACAGGGTACGTGGTTTAGAATTTTTAGATTGCATTTAAAATCGTGTTTAGAGGACTTTCAAAATGACTCGCGAGAAGGCCTAATCATATGAATCAGTTGTGCACACAACTTGAGGGCAGTGACCGTTGATTGGAATTGTTTAAATTAAAATATAAATGAAATTCCACATTTTAATTTCCTATAGCATTGCCATAAAAAACCTATTTGGTGCCAAACTTATAACATTTATAAATGTGAATTATAAATGCCTGACTAGTAGTTACTTTTTTGTGCATAACTAATGCATAAATAATTCAGATTAATGAAATAATTTTCATATTTACGAAAGTATTTCCTCATGCATGCTCGGTTGTTGATAGAGACTGCGCACCACCAAATATAAGGGAAAGGCTTGTCATACCGAAATTCATTGAAAATTTTAATCTTGTATACATATGTGATGGAATATCCAATGAGTTTCTTAACTGTTTAATTTGCAAAAGAAATAATTTTCAATGATGACACAGCTCTTCAATGTGATATACTCGGGGGTAAATGTACAAACAAAGGATTAGGCAAGATGGGAAGGTAAGATGGTTGTTAGAAGAAATCCAAAGACGGGAGGAATTTTGACGATGAGGCGATGAAATTTTGAAAAATGATAAGAGGGGAAAACATTAGGAAAACGCATAGAAAATATGCATAACTCAAGAACAGTTCATTGTAGTGTGTGCGCCGGGTTGTTTCTTGTGAAACGAGGATAAGAAATGTAGATGTGTTCAGCTTGTGTCCATCCAAAACCTCCCTGATGTGGTAGCCAACAAAATATCAATACTGTATCATGATAGAATGTTTTGTTAACTTCGTAAGCTAAGCACCGCTATCATACCCTAACTACCATTTATGCTGGACCTCAAAGTATTCTCTATACCTTAAGGAAGCATTTACGCACTATGCACGAAATATGTGCATGGGATTTATGACGTTATGAGAAAATAACACCGAATAAAACGTTTCGAGAGGGTATCGTAAAGTTTTAATTATTACTAAATATATAACCAATATAAAAAAACCATACACACAGTAATCAACCCGAAGGTCGGTTTGGTAGGTGATTGTAGATTTTACCCAGCACTAAGCACGACCGCGTTCGGAATTCACACATCAGGGTAGGGGGCCAGTTCCTTCCCTTGTGCTGGTTGTGGTTTCCCAGGAAGATCTGGTACCCGAAAAATCACATAGCTTGAGTGGAGATGCAGGTGCCCAGAGAGGTTTTCCCGGAAATCGAACCCGGGCGCTCCGATCAGTAGTCCAGCGCTCTACCCTTGGACTGACTACCGCGACCCACATAACCGAAATATCTGGATAAAAATTATTCTGCATTCTGCACACTATTCTGATCCTTATGTACATTATGTTTGCAAATTACAGCTATAAATGTTGATTTTTTTGTTTCAGGAAGCCCTAGATTGAAGTAACTCGCAGAATTGGAGAAGATAGAGGATCGCCGTGTGACTAAGTTCCTTTGTCTTAAAGGTTACAGTGCCCGGAAAATTCACGATGAAATAATGCCTTTTAATTAAATTTTTATCCCGTCCTATGACACAGTTATGAGGAGAAAAATAATTGTCAAATTGGACATATGTCCCTCACAGATGACTCAAAAATTGGAAGACCATCACTCACGGATGATGCTGCCACAGTGAAGAAAGTGGACTTCATCCTATTCGACCGAATAGCAACCATCCAAATCATCATGAATGAGACTAATGTTAGGTACGACAGCGAGTAGAAAGTTATTCTCGAAGAATTGCACATGTTAAAGGTGTAATCACGCTGGGTTCCACGACTACTGACTCCATTTAAGAAGCAAACAAGGCGCAACCTGCTATCGCGACCACGATACGACCGGCAGTCAAAGCGATGTGAATTTGAAAATTTTCCATATCGCCCTATTCTCCCGATCTCCTCCCAAGCGAATGACCTTATTCACATAACTAAAAAAAATTGACAACATTTGTTCGGAGATTGGACGACACAAATGACGTCATTAAAGAAGCGGAGCAATGGTTTTCAAGGCAATCTGCTGAGTTTTACAATGACAGCCTTCGAAAGGCCAAGAAAAGCTGGGAGCAATGTACAACTCTTGATAGTGAATTTGTACGAGTAGATAAGTAGAACAACAAATAAAAATTACGTTTCTCCCTCGATTATCATCTAGAGATGATTAAAACCTTTCGATACGCCATCGTAAAGTAAGATCTGATGAGAGGGAGTCTAATGTACTTGATATTTGACATCTGACTCTGCGTTATGGATCATACGACCAAGTACTTTTTCTCTCACTCACTAATTTGAAATAATAAAAAAATGATAATTTATTAATTTTCCATTATTTCCCCTTAAATGAATCGGCCTAAAATTAATTTAAAGGGGCAGGATTGGTGCCGTGGTTAGTGTACTGGCCTCACGCCGCCACAGGATAGAAGATACCCGATTCCCTACTTGTGGTGCTATGTGGAGAGCACTTCAACTGGAGTACTCTGTCCGTCAAATAGGAGGTTAAGTTGTATGATCCCTTGGCGTCTTCCGTTATCTCCAGTCTAATGCCGACGCCAGTTTCTCTTCGCCCTTCCCCCATGCCCTGAACATCCTACCTCTAATAAGTACCCACCTATCACTAAAAGCGAAAATGATTCCAGCTGTCGTCGTCTCCCCTAATAACCTTTATTTACTGAATTTAATAACTGCTGCATCTTTTTACTAAGATTTGAAAAAGTTGTGCTATTGTGAATAATTTTTAAATACAATAAGCTAAAAGCAAAAATATTTGAGAATCTAACTTTTCCGCCTGGACAGTCAATGTTCACCTTTAACGCAACGGGGACAAATTGATCTCCACTTCTACAAATGAGATTAACTTCCATTTGAGCTAAGGGAGAAAATAAGAAAGACTAATCCGTTTTCTAACGGAAATTCACGCAGCCAGGTCATCAAGAAAAAGTATATATTAGGTGACTTTGTACGAAAGTTAACAACGTCACTCACTTGCAAAGCTTGGGCCATACTGATTTTTGTACACTGATGAAGTAACACTAATCACACAAATTGATATTATTGACATCGATGAAGAGTTACATTGAAACGAAAAGACTGTACAATATTTCTCTTGGGAGTTTTCGTTAGTTCATAGGGCTTAAAACTTGAATTGTGCGTACAATTAGGGTGAACTGGGCTTTTTTTGCAATAAATTTGACTGTAAGTTGTTACTATTAAGTGTCATGACACTAAATATTGACAGAAATAATTAAGAATAGTGTAGTCTAATGCCGTACCTACCAATAAATGAAAAGGACAGTTATTGAGAAATGTGGACTGGGCTATAATGATAAACGATTTTTGGGTTCACATAAGGAAACATGAAAAAATATGTTTTCGCGTTGGCCTTTTGATATGTATATTCAATCAAATGACATGCAAATCCGATCCGTGTACGAGTGGGTAGTGTGCCGTTTCTATCTCACAGACTTTCGCGCTGACCTGCCGAACGCCGTGAAAGACCGGCTAGTCACCACGCAACAGTTTACCGGGGGATAATACATTCGCCATAAATCTTTCACGGCGAACGGAGGCGGGATTTATTCGACGAAAAAGTTCAAAAGCATGAGGTCAGTTTCGGAATTAGATTTAATTATCTCCGTGTGATGTTTTTTAAAACCAAGTAATGTACAGAAGAGAACGCTACAAGTCATTTTACGAGGCCGGAGATGAAATAAATGGCGATGAATAATTGAGTTGCTCAAAACTACCGCGCAACGTAAAACTAACATCTGGATTTCTTTAACTTTAGCCCACTCTTATCCCCGCCCTTTCCCACTCCCAGGATCGATACAGCGACCCAGAAACTTTAGAATAAGTAGTACAAAGGATTATTTAGGAAGGAAGACAATGGAAAACAATAAAATGTGAATTAAATTACTCCATAGGATAGGTATTGAGGAATCATATTCTGCTGGGGGTAATAGTGACAGAAGAAAAGCACATGGGGAAAAATTGAAGAGGGAGATCCTGAACGGAATACATTAAGCGAATAATGAGAGATGTGAAACGGTGAAAATGGATATATCAAACGGTTAACTAGGAGACCCTATTGAATAACAAATAATGATGTCCTATGATCAACTTTTAAGCTACGAAATGAGAACACAAGATAAGGAAAATGCTCTTGGTTTGTCAGGAAACAACAAGTACGTACTGTGAATACTGAACCACATTTCTCCAGTAAATGAGCCCAAATGTTTTGAAGAAACCCTTAACGGCATCAACTAGTCTCTATTGCAAACTTTTTGCTAGTGAATCAGCTTGGATCACGTCTGACGCTGAATGCATCATAACCCTGAACATTGCCTAGATAAACTACGCATAATCTAAACTACAGGATATCTTCCATGTGTCGGTTTGACTCTTTGACATACGCACCTTATTCTGAGTAATTAAAGGGACTCTTAAAACTCGTCGGCAACAACAGTTTTTGAAGCGTGGCACCAAGCACCCTTAAATCATCGTCACTTCGTTATCCACGCAAAGAAATCTTTCGCAACTTCGCGCGGTTTCATGAATAATGGGGTGTGGGCGAAGAGTGGGGGTGGGCAGAGGGTATAAACGTTGGGAGGATCGGGTTATGCTCCTTCTGTCTCACCGCCTCCACGATGTAGAGTGGCCGCCGAGCACACATTCGCACACAAACGCGTATAACTGGGTCATTAGATCGATTCCGACCCCGGGGCCACGAACGCAAACATACTCCCACGCACGTGCTCGCGCGAGTGTCCTCACACACACACACACACCCAAGTACACAAACACCAATCGTCGGCATTCTTTATCGGCAAATCCAATCCGTCCTCTCGGCGCTCTAATTAAGCGAAACAAGACGGAGCGAGGGGAACCGCATGATCGCATTCGGCGCCCATGATCTCTGACAATAATCGCCGCCGATCACGTCTTAACCGCTTTGTTAGTAGCTCAGTGACGTCGGCTGTAACGAGTCCCCCCTCGTGGGAAACGTCGCAAATACTGCTCGCGAGGAGGAGGACGGGCGGAGGACGAGAAGTTCAGAGCAAGCAGCGGCCACCATCGGTTGTTTTGCTACTCCATCATAATCTGACCTTAAGCAAGCGGCTATTGAAGAAAATTTCTGAGTTGCTGAGTGGAGATCAACGGATAAATTTATGTGTGTAAATACCCGGACAGATCATATTTCTATTGTTAACTGTAAAATTAAATATTTATTTGGGATTTGAGACAAGTCTGTCAGATTAGGGGACCACTCACTTAATACTGGGCGACCATCGGGGGTCCAAAGAAGGTGTTGATTTCCGTTATTTTGTGCCGTTGTAATTACTTAAGGACAAAAAACTGGGAAGAGCTTTATCTCGCAATAAATAAAAGAATAATTACTAAATCAATGGAGAACATAAAAGAAGTTGGCTATTAAGTCGTGATTCGTTCAATATTACGACGCATAGGATATTTTTCTAAGTTTCTAAGTTGGCGGGGAACATTATCGTAAGGAATATATTTTTAAACAATGCCAATTTCTTATTTTTATTTCATCAATTCACAGTAAAAAAAGGGAAATTATTTTCTTCATGAAAAAAATAATTACATTCGATATAAAGGTCGAAAGCTTAAACTTTCTAAAATATGTTTCCTTCTACGTGCTATCTATTTTATTTTTGTGTTCTATTGTATCGTCCTAATATATATATATATATATATATATATATATATATATATATATATATAAACTTGGAAAAGACGCTCTCCGGCGACGCACAAACCCACAAACACTAACACAAATTCTGATGACGACGGCCGTGCCGTCGAAACGTAAATATCCAATGTAAGTGTCCTTCTTTTATGTTTCTATGTGTGTGGTGTTTTTTGTGTTAGTGTTTGTGGGTTTATATATATATATATATATATATATATATATATATGGGTCTGACCTGAAGAAGGCCTCGGAGTAGGCCGAAAGCTTAAATCATCTACAGTGTGTGTCCTTTTACGTGTTATCTGTTTTATTCTGTGTTCTATTGTGCCGTCCAAAAGTTATATATATATATATATATATATATATATATATATATATATATATATATATATATATATATATATATATATATATATATATATATAAACCATAAACACAGTAATCAACCCGAAGGTCGGTTTAGTAGGTGATGGTAGAGCTCACCCATGTACCAAGCCCGACGGCGTGTGAATATTCACACATCAGGGTAGGGGGGCCAGTTCCTTTCCCTGTGCCGGTTATGGTTTCCCAGGAAGATCTGGTACCCGAAAAATCAACTAGCTTGGGTGGAGCTGCAGGTGCCAAAGTGCCTTGCCCGGGAATCGAACCCGGGAACCTCTGGTCAGCAGTCCAACGCTCTACCCGCTAGACCACCGCGACCCGCATATATATATATATATATATATATATATATATATATATATGTGTGTGTGTGTGTGTGTGTGTGTGTGTGTTTGTGTGTGAGGATTACAGAACAATAAGTTTGATATCCCACGCAGCTAAGGTTATTCTCAGGATCATCAACAAAAGGATAGAGTGTGAGGCAAATGATTACTTAGGGGATGATCAGTTTGGGTTTAGGAAGGAAAGAGATACGCGTGATGCCATTGCAGTAATGAGATCACTACTTGAGAGGAATATAGAATACAACCAGGACGTTTTTGCCTGTTTTGTAGATTTCGAAAAAGCGTTTGATAGAGTGAATTGGGAAAAATTAATGGGTGTATTGCAGAAAATAGGAATGGATTGGAGGGACAGGAGACTAATCCGCAACCTGTACATGTCTCACACTGCTCAGGTGCGAGTGGGAAACGGAGAGTCCGGATGGGCAGTGTTAGGAAGAGGTGTAAGGCAGGGTTGCACATTGTCACCGGTGCTGCTCAACGTACATGTGGAGGAAATGATTAGAGAAGCATGGGGAGAACTGGAGGTAGGAATGAAAGTCGGAGGGGAATTCGTAAAATCGGTTAGGTTTGCTGATGACCAAGCATTAGTTGCTCAGTCAGCCAAGGGGTTGCAAGCATTGCTGAGTGAATTGGAGGTTCAGTGCGATAAATATGGGATGAGAATCAATATTAATAAAACAAAGGTTATGCGATTTTCCAGAAAGAAAAAGGCTAAGTTAATATTAAAATAGGAGGGGAAAAAATAGAGCAGGTAGAGCAGTTTACATATCTCGGAAGTGTTTTGGACCAACACGGTCAAAGTGGTAGGGACGTAAGGAGAAGAATTGCGCTAGGCAAGGAGACTTTCTCAAGGAGGAGGGAGTTGATGACGGGGACGTTGAGTAGGGATGTTAAGACAAGACTCGTAAAAACTCTGATATGGAGCGTAGCTATGTACGGCGCGGAAACGTGGTCACTGAAGCAGGAGGATAGACGCAGATTTGAGGCTTTTGAAATGTAGGTGTGGAGAAGACTGGAGAAGGTGAAATTGACCGAAAGAAAAACAAATGAGGAAGTACTAGAGATGGTGGGTGAGGAGAGGGGTTTGTTGAGAGAAATCCTATGGAGGCAGGAAAAATGGATGAAAGACGTATTGAGCGGTAGTGGAATGTTGAAGAGGGTAATAGAGGGGAGAATGTTGGGCAAGCGAGGTAAGGGCAGGAACAGGATAGGGATGTTGGATGGGATGAAGGGAGGAAAGAAGTTCACAGAGATGAAGAGGGACCTGATGTAGAGTAGGTTGTGGATTGGGTTTTGTTTGGAGTTACAAAATATTTATTAGATAGTTGTGTCCATCCAAAAACCTACCTTAACCGGTAGATTACCTAATAATAATATGCCGATGCGATATGTTTTTGTAGTCTTGTAATCGCGTTTTAACCATTTTCAAGTTGAAATCTATCAATGTGACTTAGTGCGTCCATTTGATTTTCATCGCGAGAAGATAATTCAAAAACTATTAAAATGAACTAAATGAACTTGGATATACATACATGTATATTCAATACCATGACGGAAAAACTTTGTGGTAGGAATAATGAATGTAACCATCCATCGGGAAGAGGTTGTACTATTTTTTCGTGGAAGAAGTACATTTGTTCGAATATTAGGCCAACTAAAATTGAAAACTTCGGTAAATAATATATAACGTGATGGCAATCAATGAGGCAGTCCAGTATTTTAATATCAGTTAACGAATAATTAATCATTATTACTAAATTTCATTTTTTTTAACAATAGGAAAAGGGGTTACCTCTTTAGAACTCTTCTGAATTTTATTCCAAACTAAAGGGGGGAAATCTTGCTAATAGTCATTTTTTATATGTCCAATGAAAAGTTACTTTCAAACAAGCATTATATACAAAGATAAATATATCAAATTCCAATAATTTTAATATGATCCGAGTCTATCATGCCGCTCATCTTAAAGAATATAACCACAATAATTGGCGACTCTACGGTTTCATATTTTACATTTGAATGCTTTAATGTTCACCATATCGTTTCAACATATAAAGCATATGCCACATAAAACACGTAGATGTGCAACATCAGCACAACGTAAAAAAACGTGCAAAGATGGCGTCAAAACGTGCAGTCAAAACCGAAAAAAATTCGAAGTCGATTATTTTTCATGAATACAATACTTTCCTTTCAGCCACGTAGAGAGAAAGTGTGATACGTAAAACCCTCGTTGTATTTTAAGCGGTATTTTGAATATCGGATTGAATACTTAATGACCGTGATGAAACCTTTTTGGTTTGCATCCCCTTTGAGAAACAGGACATTTTCGCACCTCTCTGAGAGCATACAAGTTGAACCGTTTTATTAATCCACAAATGGAACCTTCCTTGCAAACCCACGGCCCCTCAAATCTGTATAAGCAATCCATATGGAGTAATACCCCTTGGTGGCAGAGCTGCTGCGTGGAAGATCCCGTGTTCAAATCCTGTTGGTTATTACAAACACTTCAGCCACACCCAAGATTATTTTGTTCCAGAATACCAGATTAAATCGAGGAAACAATAGGCAGAATAGGGAAAGGGTATCACCAGCCCTCAGTCTGTAATTTCACGCGCCGTTGGGCCCGGGAAGAGGTGAACTCTGCCCTTTTCCCCACTGAACAGCCCTCCCAACTGCTAACCATTGTCTGTTTCTGTTTACCACCGCAGACTTGTGACCCGCGTGAGGTCAATACTTTGCTCAAATGCCGCATTTACACCGTCGACTCCTGTATGGACCAGTACAGAATTCATTCTGGACTTCCTTCCCAGTTACAAAGAAGTGGAGGACGGATTCTCGGCATCACTCGCATGACCTTCCCATTTCCACGTATCGAACGCGGGAGGAATTCCGAGAGAAACGGTACAATTACATATCGCGTCCGGCGAGTGGGAAGCTGCCGAGGAGACGGGTTGGGAGGCGGGAGAAAGAGACGGGGGCGGAGACAATGAGGGGGGTCTGAAGGAGACGGAAGAGAAAAGCAGACGGGATGGACTAGGTTGCGAGTTGGAGGGAAAATGGGAAAGCGAGGAGAGGGGCACTCCAACAGCGACCGAAATTCTAGTGCGGGACGAAAAAAATACGAGCGCTTCCGAAACGTTCTGCCGCTCACTGTGAATGAGGTGCCATTGCTAAAAAAATATCCTGTGCAAAAATACCGAACTGATAACAACTTGGAGCCCACGAACCAATTTCTTTGGAGGATATAGAGCAAGCGGCGCATCTCTCCTCTCTGCAGCTTCAGGAGCGCAGTGTAAGGTCGATATTATCAATTATTATACACACATACTTACGGGTAACACATAATGTGATACAACCGTAACCAAGTACTATTTTATAAGCACTAATTGGGAAGCAAAAGCTCTCCAAGTTATCCTGTCATGTGCCAATACCTTCGCTATGTACTTAACAGGTCTTTGTGCTAAGGTTTCTTCCTTTTCTACCCATATCAATTTTTTGTATTGTATCTCAAACACAAAAGGACCCCACCTTTGATTATTTTTCTATTAATCTATTCATTCTTCTTCGATTTATCCCCTCGATCCTTCGAAATACCTGTATTCCCCTACCAAAATCATTTTAACACCTATTAGTTTTCTATATATATATTATAACCGACCAGTTCCTTTCCCTGTGCCGGTTATTGTTTCTCAGGAAGATTTGGTACCTGAAAAATCACATAGCTGAAGTGGAGCTGCAGGTTCCCAAAGTGCCTTGCCCGGGAATCGAACACGGGCCCTCTGGTCAGTAGCCCAACTCTACCGCTATACCACCGCGACCCACTTAAAATCTATATCATCTATGCCTAAACAGATTATATTTAAAAATATATAAATATTCATTCACATGGAAATAGATATAAGGAAAACGACTGGAAATACAAAAAAACGAACACAGGAGAGGTGGGGAAGGGGCATTCAAGCAGATCACAAGTGCAAAAATATTTCCTTGGCCGAGATTTTTTTGCTTGTGATCTGCTTGTTTCCGTCTTCCCCACCTCTTCTGTGTTCGTTCTTTACATGTGTTCCCATCCCTTTTCCTTGTATCTATTTCCATGTGAATGAATATTTGTTAGCCATATGGCGGGATTTCGTGTTTGAATATATAAGCTATATACTCGTAAATACACGTCTATGTATAATATATATATATATATAGATAAATACTTCACTCCGAAAGACGTTCCTGGTATATCCATATGTCACGCTCAGCCGCTTCACAAAGAAACTGTTACGTCACGTGATTACTGAAATTGCGAAACCTAGCTCTAGTAGCGTTAGTATGTGTTAGAACAGGAAATTGACACAAGAAGGCAAAATTAATTTGTTAGGAGAGAATAAAACGCTTTATCTATATCAAAATAAGTCACGGCTTAGCGATAAGAACGAGACAAAGGCAGTCGCTTTGGTCGGGGTAACTCATTTATCATCAGTTGCTTTATGGCTGCTCGGAATTTGCACATTGAAGATTCATAAAAAGAGAACAAATGAATTGATTCTTTGAAAAGGGTTTGGAATTGAATTACGTCCAGTAAAACAAAACTAGAAATTAGGGAAATTTTTGGGTTTGATTAAGTCCTCGGAAGGGTAGAAAACATTGGCCCTTAAAAATTCCTTGATTGATCCTTGGCCTCACATCTGGGGGAAAAATAATGCGAAAATATTATCAACTACCAAGGTTACATTGGCAGAGGTATTTTGAAGATAATTGGGATTGCAAATTTGTATTACGAGAAGATAATTTTAAAAAATGGTTATCGACACTTTTTGGAATTAAAATAATTAAAATTAAGGCTCAATTTATTATTATCAGCAGTGACATATTAGTAGGAGTAGGTTTTTTAAGATGAGCCAAGGAACTTTTGCTGCTCCTCCCAAGCCATGCCGAACACGACGCGAACCCTATACTACAATGAGTAAATTTTTTACTCCGCATGCTTCCTATCTCCCTTATTTCAACTGATGTTCCTATTATTTTACTCCGTTTACCTAGCTTTCCCAACATTCCCCTCTCTGTTGCCGTCTTTAGCCTAATAGCATCTCCAGCTTCAGTTTGTCCTACCTCCTCCGAATTCCTTCCAACAACTTTCTCTCTTCCCCTAACACGCGCCACACTTTTCGTTTGTTTTACTTTCTGTCGATGTTATTTTTCTCATTATAGTCCACACCTGCACCGCAACAGCCTATATACGCTAATCTTCTTGCCCCAACAACTAAGTCTCCAAGCTTCATAAAACTACTTTTCAACTATATGGTATAAATGATTTGTTCTTTTTATCTTTCCCCTTCGTTCTCAGTTCAGGTCAACTGTCTCATTTTTGCAAAGGGAAACACATTTATCCATGCAATCATTTTCCTTGGAAAACTTAGCCCACAATAGGAAGGCATGCATTAAAAAGAAAGGGGTTCATGGCCTACGGTAGAGCTGAAACGTTATTTAGATACAAATTTATGCCGAAAAAAATCATTCTGAGATTTCCTGTCCAGCATTAGCAGATTCACATGAAACTCATTCCTGTATGAAATTGTTCACACAGCCGTCTGTGTTACAATATTTAAACGATTGTTACCCGAGAGAGAACTCATGTCCCGTGAAGGTGCCGGTGTTTCTCACTCCATTGAACTGTTGACGGTACCGGGTTTTAGCATCTCCGGCTAGAGGAGTCGCCGATAAGTTGGCTTCCGCGCGCGCGGACCTCGGCCGTAAAAACAGGAAGAAGTCGGCCTCTGCCCCCCCATCCCACCCGCTCGTTAAATAGATGGCCCTCGGTGGGCGTGCGAAATTCTTCACGTTTCGTCGATTTGGAGGCCTTTTAAAGGGTTGGACCGAACAAAAGCACGTCCCTCCGCAATCTCTTCCTCTCTACCTCACCTTCAAGAAATTAATCACCGACCCTGTCATCGTGTTCTGATTTACAGGATCGGAAGAGGAATGAAGAGATCCTCCCAATGGCTACGGTAATTAAA
Organism: Hetaerina titia; assembly: GCA_037158775.1. Taxonomy (NCBI): domain Eukaryota; kingdom Metazoa; phylum Arthropoda; class Insecta; order Odonata; family Calopterygidae; genus Hetaerina; species Hetaerina titia. Next base: position 58,770,657 of record CM073771.1, read on the forward strand.
AAGTTGGAAATTGCCTCCGCAAACGAACGCGTAGATAGGAGGAGGGCTTAATATCGCAAGAAACTTCGCAGAAGAAATAATTAAGTCCTTTTTTATGAAGTGCTCTGTCCACAACGTTGGGATGAGTAGGTGATTTGTTTATCGCCATACAGATTTCGTGTGCTTTTTGAAAGGTGAGGCTGCTTTGATATAATGCATATTTTTCATTTTTTTAATTAGATAAAATTTGCGAAATATTTCAACGGAACAGTTTGTTAAATACCAACCTATCAACCAGGATATCCATTCATACATATTTCGCATTTGGTGATTAAGTGTTGAATCACTCTCTTTAAATGCATCAGCGTGATAACAGTCATTGATACCAGGCAAACAAACAGCAATTTTCTGCTTCACGATTTCGCGGAGAAGAAATCGAGTTGGTCGTATTGATACCAAATCGCACTGTTATAAGTTATTGAAATGATAATGGCCAAATAATATCAACAGGATTCATGGGCATGAAAATTCAGGTATTCAAATGGTGTTTTTGAAATCTTGAAGGAAATTACGAAAGAGAAGCCTACATTAAATTTCGAAATCCCAGTCAATGACTGGAAAACAATTAAAACACTAATGGTGCGTAATAGCAATCGCTTGTTATTTCAGCATGAGGAAGCCAGCAGGTCGGTACGCTAAAACTTTTGCTGAAGAATAATAATGTTCAAACCTTTTTGTTACATTCACTATCAATGATTTCCATATAAAACATTTGAAAAATCGCTGAATATTCAATTTCTCCGGATCAATCTTTTATCATAAAAGAAGTACGTGATGAAAGAAGGTAATTTATACTTAAAGTTCATGAAAATGCGCAGAATAGAAAATGACCCCGGACTAATCATTCAACACAAAAGAAGTTCAAGATGACAGAATGTAAAAGAGCGGGTATGGTTCGTCTAAAAATCACATTTTCTCATACAATATTTCTCATACAGTGTTGTGGTTCTGGCAAAATAAAGATAAATAAAACAGTTTCTGGCGTAACTTGGTGGAAAATCTTCATACTGACTTCAAAGTGGTTTGATCATTAAAAGTCAAAATAAAGATACTTGTAGATTGGCTAGACGACTGTAAAAAATATCAGGTTCTGAATTTTCTTTTGACGGAAGATTTTTTCGTGAAGCTCTTCATCTAATCCAACATTCATACCTTTCAAGTACCCCAGCGTTACTTGGCAAGCAGTGCATCGATAAAAAGGGGAGAAGAATAAATGCGAACGATATTTAAGGAACTGGATTGAGGGGTAGGAAACTTTAAGTTACGTGTGTACTAAAAACCTCAGCAACTACGATTAATTTGGGTTTATACTTAGCTAAATTTATAATCGTGGTTTCATAAGAAAATATAAATTGGATTGCGAATAATTTAACCATGAACCAATCCACCCCAAATTTCCCAGTCTAAATATTTCAATCTCTGATTGCATTTCGTTCCAATGAAGCCCGAAAGAGAACAGCAAATTTTTAGTTACATTATACAGTGTCCATTCAATAAGTATCGGGACTGGTTCGCTGTAGCCTCAAATAAGCGGAGGATGAGGGGTCCGACCAATCGGCTCGGTAGAGGGGTCCTTCACCACTCAGGCGCACTTTAGTTCAGTCGCCTCCGGACATGCACTGAGACAGGAGATGGACTTTTTGTGGCGTGTGATTCTTTGTGGTGTCGTGGCGCCAGCATGGAGCGCACCGTCGAGCAACGGTACGCAGTGAAGTTTTGCGATAAACTCGGGAAATCCACGTCGGAGACCATTGAACTCATTAAAAAGACTTATGGGGATGATGCCTTAAGCCGCATAAGAGTTTTTGAGTAGCACAAAATATTTAAGGAAAGCCGGAAGCTCGTCGAAGACGAGCACCGCGTCGGACGCTCGACGACCACTCGAACCGTGGCTCAGGTGGCCAAAGTGAAAAACATTTTGTACTCTGATAGGCGTTTAACCATCGCCCTCATCAGTGAGGAGACCGGCCTTTCAGTCTAAACCCTCCACACCATTGTAACTGAGGATCTTCCGATGAGGAAAGTGTGCGCAAAGCTGGTGCCGAAAGTCTTGAGTGAGGAACAAAAACTGTCGCGGGTGGAAATTTCGCTCCTGACGAAATTCGGCGTGTCAACGTTGCCTGACCCCCTCTACAGCCCCGACCTGGCTACACCTGACCTTTTCTTGTTTCCACGAATAAAAAGGGAACTCAAAGGATATCGGTTCGACTCCATCGAGACGGTTCAAGCGGCGACGACAAAACACTCTCAACAGTATTCCGGAAACCGACTTCCAGTGGGATTTTGACGAGTGGCAAACGCGCCGAAATAAGTGTATCGATGCAGGAGGAATGTATTTTGAAGATTATTAAGTAATTGTAATGATAACTACAATAAATTTTGATTTTTGGAACCAATCCCGATACTTACTGAATGGACCCTGTACACCCCATTATTCTCTCCCCTGCTAATTTTAATGAATTAATTTTACATTCTTTTTGATTAACGTTTAGAATCATTTCGTTATTTTTCGAAAAATAATGCTAAAACACCCGTAAATACAGAAAGTTGAACTCGTGAGATACACCTGAATGAACATAATATTCGAATGACAACATTCTGAATTTCAGAGATTTTATAGAAGCTTTTGAAATTTACAAATTATTTATTTCAACGAGAGATATCATAAAGTTGAGCTACGCTCTATCAAATTTTATATTTCATAGGTTTTAATGTAATCTATTGTAAAATCGCATTTTATCGAGAATATAATCCACATATGTGATATATTAATATGCACATATGATTATACATTTCAGTAAGACTGTAGACGTTTCGACATAAATTTAGAAAAATCTGGATTCAATTAATGAAATATTCATGAAGGATGAATAGAACGCGAGTTGACCTACTTTGGTTCATCCAAAGTGAATAAAATCTTGTTTGCTCTCACGATAAACACTGAAAAGCATTAGAAGCGATAACTGAGATCTTATTGAATCGCCGCCACTAAACCAGCACCACTTCCCTTAATAGATAATGTTATTCAGCTTTGGGTTTTTTTTTAAATTAGGTATTCGAGGTTTCCTCTGTATCAACGAATGAAACAAGCAGGAGAAAGTGAGTGATTTTGGCTCCAAAATTATAGTTGAATATAGATTTTAAGACGTGGCGAGCATACACAGCAACTTATGTTAATATTAAAACACGTATCAATGACTTTAAAAAATATGCGCTTGTGAAAATCTTTAAATTCAAACTTACACCTCTGACTAAATATGGTTTTTCCGATCCCGATTCCCCGGATTTGAATACCGCGGGTGGTAGGTTTTTACTTTACCACATAAAGATGTGGATATAATTATTCATGAAGTTTAATCATATTTTAACCTTCACCATGTTTCCCACTCACCCTTCCTGTTTTACAATGTTCACCTCATCTCACAGGGTCTTAAACACAAACAAGGTATCCCACACTCAAGTCCGATTGAAATACTAATAGAAACAGTTACAATTAATCATATTGTAGGCATAAAAAAGGAGCGAGAGCTTCCGTTCAACACATCAAAAAACAAGAGTGGACATCGTTAAAAAAACTGAGAAAAAATTGTTCTCGAAAAACAAAAGAGCCCTTCTATAAACTAAGAAAATTAATTCTGTTCATTTGGGACCTTTAATAACCGCGTCTCTGATTTATTAGGTCGTAGCTTAAAATGCTTAGAGCCGCAACTCAGAGATTATTATGTGGATGATGGCATGTCGCTACCCATGGGCGTTGCATTTCCTGAATGCCAGGTGGGAATACCAGATTGCTTCGTAGACAGGGGAATGATGCTGCAAAAGTTACAAATGAATCTACTACACCATTTGTTCTGCAAATGTGAAAAATAACTTTTTTCTGACCTTTTCTGAGGGGCCACAGAGCAGCGTCATTCCGAAAAGACATCAACAACATCACTCCGGGCACTTCAATCCCATTCAAATATATTTCAAAAATTCTTTCTCGAGGTCATCAAGGAATCTTGTCTTCACTTGGCACGTGTAGGCCATTAATGTTTAGTTTTTAGAATAGTGCAAAATAAATGAATATATTATGACATTTACTTCAATTACCCCATCCCAAATTATTTGGAGATACGAAATCCTTGTAAATCGATTGAGAAAAACTGTGAAACCAAGAAATAAACATACCTGTATTATAAATCTAAAATTAAGAAATGACCGACATTCGCCTTTTGGTATTTTCTGGAATCCGACTGAAAGCTTGGCGAAAAAAAAGAATACCCCAGAAATTACCTTGGAAAACACTGTCATAAACTTAAAGTTTTGAAACAATAATAATAATTATTTTTATTCTACCGGTTAAGGTAGGATAAAACTATTTGAATGGACACTACTATCAAATAAATATTTTGGGACTCCTAACAAACCACAATCCAGCAGCCTACTCCAAATCAGGTCCCTCTGTGCACTTGCTTCCTCCCTCCATCCCATTTAACATCCCTATTCTGTTCCTGCCCTGTCCTCGTTTGCCTAACATTTTCCCCTCTATTACAGTCTTCAACATCCCACTGCCAATTAATACTCCTCTCATCCATTTTTCCTGCCTCCATATGATTTCTCCCAACAAACCCATCTCCTCGCCCACCATACCAAGTACTTCCTCATTTGTTTTCCTTTCGGTCCATTTCACTTTCTCCATTCTTCTTCACAACCACATTTCAAAAGCCTCCAAACTACGTCTATCCTCCTTCTTGAATGACCACGTTTCCGCGCCGTACATTGCTACGCTCCACATCAGTTTATTCTGATCTCTTCTTAATATTCTTACTCAACGTCCTTATCATTAACGCCCCCCCCCCTGTGAAAGCTTTTCTGTCTCTCTAACACAATTCTTCTTTTTACGTTCAAACTTCTTTGAAGATTTTCCTGAAAAACAATTTCGAGATAGGTAAACTGTTTCCCCTGCTCTAGTGTTGAACTCCTATATAAATATTCCTTAGCTTTTCTACTTCTCGAAAACTGCATAACTTCTCTTTTTCTTATATTTATTCTTATACCATACCTATCGCACTGACTTTCCAATTCGCTTAGCAAGCTTTACAACGCCTTGGCTAATTGGAAACTGGATATCAACAAAATAATAATACTGCAAGATAAGCGTTATAATTGCATTCTCAAGGGATTAATTACATTATGACTTAGCTAAACTTGTTCTGATATTAAATGGCTATGGATGCTACTTGATTGGACAATAGTTTTTTCATCCACCGATTTTGCTTTTGATAGATCATTCAGAGTGCTATCCTGTCGTCTAAGGAATCAACTACTACTGAGGCCATAAAATTTGACAATATTTAAAAAAGGTCTAATAGAATGCTTAAATGTACATCCCCTATTAAATATATGTGTGCTATATCCTATTAATACAAATATGTATCCTATTAAATATTCAATTTTGTTACAACTGGGGAACAAAACAATTTCAATGCTATTATATTATGAAATGCTGTATAAAATATTTATTTGGAAACTTTTGTAAATTTATTCATTATTATTACTAACTTTACATTAACTAATGCATATTTTTGCTTTATTTAATTTTTTTACATCTTATTTGTTCCAAGAGGAGAAAATTGTTCTAGAACAAGAATACTTCCTTTTATTTTTATTAATAATTGGGATGGAAATATGTTTTTATGTAATAAAAATGAATGCATAATATTTGTTTATACATATAGCTTATGCTGTATTTGTTTATATAATATAGCTGGCAGGTTTCTCAAATCGTTATCATAGGTGCCCAAGAATACCGTCGAGTAAAATTAATACTTTTCAGTTTAACCTTGTAGAAACGCGTAAATTTTCAAATATTAATTAGTAATGACAAACTTTTTAGACATCGCTCATTTATTCCATTAGCACAATTTCCATTCGTTTAAGAATATCAAGAATAACGATATTTTATTTCGGCACTAACGGTTCACAAGGACAGTTTTCAATACGACTGTTGTCGGAAATAACGAATAAACGGTTCATTATCTCCGCTTTAAAATAACCACTTTCTGTTACGTAAGTGGTCACTTTTGATTAAAAGATAATCATCTCCAGAATATGAAAACGTGAAATGGCAGCAATGAAGTCAAGATTTAAGTGACGATGACGATTCATGCGAAACACGAGCAGTTAGTTTACTCACGACCAAAGATAAGACTTATGTTTATCGTTGGAGAAAAACCCCCACAAGAGATAAAAATCACATACTGGCCAAAACAGGAAAAAAGTAGACGTTTTGTTAAACAAAACTTTCTCGAGCTAATTAATTTCCTTGACTTGCCACCTTGCATGCGAACCGGTGGATAGAAAATTCAGGAAAATAATGTGCTTGAAAACAGAGTAGGCTAATCAAAACTTGCATTATTTAAATGATCACAGAATCAATCACCCAGTAGTTAAAATGCAGATTGCAGAAGAATTTTAATGGATACATTTTATTAAAGCAGTAAGCCCATATAATTCACAGAAAATAATTTTTCTCTACTATAGCTTCTTGTCCACTGATTTTATCAATGATACCACGTGTTTTAAAAATTAATATAAATTGATTCGCTTTCCGAACACTATTAACTCACCAAGTGGTCGGTGATTGACCTAAAGAAAATTTTATCCCGTGCATCTCATAGCATTAAAGATAATTTTAATCAATTCCACATTACAAGGAAAGCGACTTCATTAAAAGGCTGCGCCAAAAACAAATTTTAAAAGAGCTCATTAATTTTTCGACACCAGTCTATCGATCGCTCAAAACTCTTCATCTCGCACCTAAAAATTACTAAGCGAAAAATCCGAAGAATAATGATAGGGATAAATTTGCGAGCGCACAAGGGTGATGAAAATAAAAGAACCATGATAGGACATGGAGGGTTTGGCGGCTTAACGTCTTCAGGAGTAGAGCGACGCTTAGAGCGGGAAAGTTGACGGGAGCTTCGCACGTTTCCCTTCTCTTTACAGTTAACGCGCGTGTTTAATAAAAAAGGTCACAGACACGAAGGAGAGAGATCACTTGGGAGGTGGGGTAGTGGCGAGGGCCCGCTCTTCCACGCGCCCTTCCTTTTTCCCATAATCCATTGCACTACTCACCCCTGACCTCCCGCGGCCTCGGGGCACATAATACCCGATCGAAATCGTCAGAACGGCGTGCTTCCTGATTTGCTCGGATGTGGCTTCGGGCTGTGGGAGAACTGAGAGACTGCAGTGCACGACGATTCGAAATCGTACTGCATTTTTTGCGAGGAGCAATTAATAAAGTCTCCGGCCTTGTTTTCTAGAATTGATACATAAACCATTTAAAATTCAAAATGTCAAGCTTAAAATTCAACGAAAATAACTGTAGTTCGGTTTTCGTTAGTTCAGAGTGAGATCACCTCCGACTACGAACTGTAAAGGTGTGAAATTCACACATTCCCTGGTGAAGAGGAAGGAATCTCCTGCTTTGTGCTACCGTTTGTTTCCCACGGCACATCGTTAACCAGAAAAGCCTCAAGTCTGAAATTTAAATTGGCGTTCTCCAAAGGCACGCTCGGGGTATGAAATCGGGACTGGAATTCAGGCTGAATGTTCTACTCGCTACGACACTATCTGATCAGGATATATAGCAAGGAGTGCTTGTTGTTCATGTAGATATCAGAAAATTCTACATCGAGACTATTCTCGACGAGATGGGGATGGGAAAAGTGGTGGTCGACATCGACTCGTAAAAGTGTCGTCAAGTCACACAACTCTAGGGTAAATTTTATGATCAGTGGGCTGGACCGTACCCAGGTACCGAGAAATATATACGAGGTATATTCAAAAATTAAGTTTTCTTATATTTAAATATTGGTGGGTCAAAATAACGTTCTACGCATACAGCGTCATCTATTGATCGTCTCCAAAGCCAATGGAAGTTAGTTTTTTTAAACAGTAGTCGTTCACCTGGCGGTGAATGCAGGTAATAATATCCACGAAAATCGCTAATCCTGCCAGTTGCGAAGTATATGCAACGATTCCATTTTTGTGCAAAAAAGGAACATCAGTTCCCCAAATTTATCAGGAATTGAGCCAAGTTCATGACCCTACATGTCCCTACATGACCCTACAGTTCATGATGAATAAATGAAAGGTTAGCCAACGGTGAGGCGACTTCAGCAATGGGCGCAAAATGTGAATGATGAAGAGCGGAGAGGCAGGCCCTGTATCCAGACCGATTAAATGGTTCAATAAGTTGAGCGAGATCTGTGATCTGACCAATGATTAGGGATTAGTGTTCTGTCTGATAAAGTTCCTCCTGTTGGATGTACGATTTTTTACACGATTGTTAGGGAAAGGTCGGATACCACTAACTGTATGCAAGGTGGATACCGAAAATGCACACCAACCAACACAAAAAATCAAAGAATGTTGCGTGGACAAGAATTTTTGGACCGCTATTAACAGCTTCGACCTCGCACCAAGCAACCATTTCCTCTTCTTGTACACTGAAAAAGTGAGTTCAAATCCTTGATGTACAAGGATTTGAAGACGACGAGGACCTCAAGACCACCGTTGACAACTGGCTCAATTTCCAGGCGGCGAACCTTTACAATGAGGGATTAAAAAAGCTGGCGCAGCATTAAAAGGTTGTTTAGAAGTGAACGACGATTACGTAGGAAAGGGAAATAGGCTATAGGATAAATAGGATAAAACCGTCAATGAAAACTTTTTCGAACGAACTTATTTCTTTATGGCCAACGAACCTACAAGAAAATAAATTTTAAATTAAAAAATAACTCTCTTACAATACCTGCCCAATATATGCGAGTATCATTGCCCTAAGTATTGTCACCGAGGAAATATACTAATAAATAAGCGGTTATTAGTAATTTTATTAAAAGTAAGGAAGAATCACAGAGCGAAGGATCATGCCAGTTTTTTTGAGATTTCTCGCTCAACCTATCGATGTTTCTTGCACTTTATGGCAGTGCCTAGGATTCTTGCCCAATGTACCAATAACGGTAGTTCAGATTATTGTCTTGGGTACCAAATCGTGAATTATTGAAAAATAAAATAATTTTCAACAGCGATTGATTAAATACCAAGCACAATTTTCAACCCGAAGATCAGCACTCCAAGGCTTTTACTCATTGGACGAACACATCCCCTTATTTGCGAGTAGTACGAGGCGTTTCAATGCCAACGCATACTTTCTGGGACAAATTACTTAATATGTACTTGATGATGCAATGGCATTGAAACGCGCCGGAGACAATGAATTGCCGTGGAAAATCGCAATTGTGTGAATATTCCAGGTTTCCACAATTTAGAGTCTGCCGGTAACACTTAAACCTAACCCTGGTTATGATACGATGCTCAATTTAAACATGTCTTTCACTTGGATCGTTCAATAAAGGGTATCCAATGAGCTATTCAATATAAGATACTATTTACGACATTCAATTTGTGCCACATCACTTGCTCGCGGTCAGAGCATCGCACGAACTTAAAGCGGAGGGCAGGGTCTCGGAGGAGATTGGGGAAAGGTTGACGGGTGGAGGGAGTGTCAAAGTGGAGTTGCTTCCCCCTCCCCCTGTGCCGGGCAGCAAAGGAGATCGAATGCCTTTTCGTGATCCGGTGGTGATTCTATGGTTCCGGTTAGATTGGAGTGAAAAAATATAACGTGGTACGAGGAAGGGGCGGATTGGAATCCCTCGAGAGAAGTTTTAGAGCCTTCCTTCTCACGCGGCCGTCCATCTCTGGAAATTAATTTTTTTTCTTTGGCAGAGAGTCGCTGAGGAGAATCGACCAAGAAGAAGTTTGTTTACCCCGTCGAGTTTCGTTCTCGCTAGCACGATTGTGCCCGAGTGGATCATGAACACAAAGTTGGTGCTTTACGGTGAGTTACGCCACTGCTAGCTTGATTGGCGAGTTCGACGGCGGAAAATCTACAACAGCTCACGGAGTCCAAACAATGTTTTGAATATGCCAGCGATCATTTAAAATCTAGGCGGCTTACTTGAGACCCTGTCCGTAACCATTTCCATGCTATCGTGCGAAAGTCACTATTGAATTCAGTATCATTTGACCTGTTTGAAAACAGTTTTTGGGACGCGGCTATGCAATTGCCATTAAAATAAACACGTTATCTAAAATAGATGCCCATCATACTCACCTTTTCACCATGAAAAGACTAAACCTAACGCGCTGGATTTATAATACCTACGTACTACTATATGTATGCCTTCTTAGAAATATATCTCCCAGCCTCATGAAGGGCCTCTCAGTCCACATAAGGTTTTCTTAAATTTTTGTGTCGAACACTAAACAAGAATTTAAATTGTAAGTTAGACATTAGAAATCGTTTTAGAGACTTATCGGCATTCTCTATAAGCTACAGCTACTATTAGTTACCAAGTCCGGCAGCTAAAGACTGATATATGGATTGTGCAGAATAGAATAACTATATATATCTCACTTAAAACCGTAGAACTTTCCGTCGCAATAAAAAAATGAGTCGTAAAACCACCGTTAAGATCAATTAAAATACCAAATGTCGTTAACAGTATTATAAGACACTACCCTCACTGCTGGAGGACCCCCTATATGTAGATCGCCATTAGAAAAAAATTAGCTCTACTCATAAATTCATTGAAAATCATAAAATGATTCTGTAAAGATTTTAGGCGATGGCTTTATAATTATTAATACATGAATATTACCGCATATAAAGGATATTGCAAAATAAAAAATTAATTTAACATTTGAGGTGCAATCCGATTAGTTGATTGATATTTAAATTTAAAGTCCCATCATCATTGCTTTGATGATACCGGAAAAAACAAGCTAAAGGTGACCACATTTTCAAGACGCTCGAATTAACGCTAAACTCACTGTCATGTAACATCATACAAATTAAAAGCAAAATAAAATAAAACGTTTCTTGTCGAGATTATTTTAACACATTCTTACTATCAGGATACATGCATCTTACAAATTAGACTTAATTCCCAAAGATAATTCCAAATTCCACCAATTAACGTTAAATTAATGAAATAAAAAATAAAACACTCAGACCCTCAATTTACTCCTTATCACATTCACTTGTTTAATATTTATTTCAATTACCAAAATAAAATATTTCTTGAACATGCAATTCATCAAATTCGATGTGGATCTTCGATGTACATAATGATCATCCTGGCAAGGAGTTTCGACCTATCTAAGGTATATCTTAGACTATCTAAGGAATCTTCAATAGTACACAATCGGTGTATATTAACGTCTCGAGGCTACAGTACCGTATTGACGGATTTTTTAAAATCAATACTTAGAGAAGTTCGTGAACTGTAAAAGATATACAAAATATATCGATAGGCAAATGGAACAGACTAAGAAATAGACCAAAAGCGATACACATTCAGATATACATTTAGGCCATTGTGAATGACACCTACTACAGATAACGTATCAAGCACATGTGGCACAAAAGACACAACGGAGAAAACGTATATCCTTGCATATACAAAGATTAAGAAGGCATTCGAATGGACATCATAGAATCCAGTTCCGGTCACGATTATTCCAAAAGTGACCATGTGAGCACTCGAGCGTGGCTGCGTTTCATTTGATACATATCAAGAACCTCAGGCTCAAAAAGAGGCTAATGGACCCAGTAATTTTATCGAATAGCGTCACTCTTTCTCTCACTCCATTTCAACACCCCTTGAAAGTGACATCCTGAAATCCTTCCTTGGTCATTCAATCATTACGATTATGCAGTGATATATTACGCGTCCGATACTATAGTATCCATTAAAAAGAAATAATAAAAAATGGTCGTAAACTTTGGAGGAGCCAATTTCAAGCGAATGCAAGCCACCACCAAGCTTGGTACCATTCATTGGTCATCGACTTCGCTCTCAGCGAGAACAATTCACACTGGTTAAAAATGAGGTCCATTTCTAAAAAAATAGTAAATTTAAAAGTCTATTTTTAGTATGAACATGAAGGACCTTGAAATAAAAATCAGTCGGTCCAATCATCGGTCCGGCTCATGTAGTTTAGAATTTTTCAAGTCAATTTTCAATGTGGTTAAAGAACTTTTAAATTCACTTCTAGCTCTGGGAATCGAGTCCCACAACGATTAAAATAAATTTCTTCGGGCCAAAGGATTTCGGGTTTTGACTTCGTGAATTCTACGGGGCCGGTATCGAATTCTCCATCGAGTTCATGACGGGACCATTCACCCTCAAGTGTCAGGCCACTCACCCTTCAACCCAATCAACCTTCCCCCAAATTCCCCAGACCCCACAACGCACGCTTTTGGACCCGATCGCGGGCCACTGTGATTCCCTGACCTACCGATGAATCTAGTTCATTTATTCAGTCCCTGTGGTCTACTTTCCTATATCTACGCCTATTCGTGGCAGTCATGGTACCACTGTCGTGATGGACAGGGTAATTTCCTGCAAATATCAGGGATCACGAAACAAAATATCATCGTGTTTGGCAAGAAAAAGGTAAATAAATAAAAGGGGTGCTATGGAGGCATAGTCACAAAACGACGAAGCAAACGAACCCTTTGAGGAATGTGGAGAGGGTAACTCCAATGAATCGCATGTATTACATGCCGCAATAAATAAAATTGCAATGGAAACAGTGGCGATACGACAAAGCAAAAAGCAATTATATCACTATCAATTGCATCACCGTTGTTGTCAGCACCAAAGAAAATGAATCTAGATGCTACGGAGGTTTGACTTACAACCGGAGAAGCAATATTTGAAGTAAACATTGGCTATTTGCACTAAATTGTATCTAAATTCATGCGATGGCATGTCATTACAAAGTCACTTTTAATTATATAGACCGGAGTCATGAACTCAAATGTCACCGCAAAGATCACTACTGAGGTTGCTAACGTTGTCATTAATCAAACAACTCATTTCACCAAAATACTGAGGATACGTGGAATCACTTCCTTGAGATCATGCGCTCAACAGTCAACAAGCTCATGCCCAGTACATCTATAACAGATAACACGGAACACACAATGCTTTGATCAGGCATTTACAAATTCGAACACCGGTCTTTATGAGTACAAATATGGAGTTTTGAAAAATATGGTTATTCGACAAAAGTACTAACAGCAATTCAGATTTTTTTAAACGAGGTGCTCTAGACTTGAAATTTGCACATGCAGATTTTTCCATCCCGACTGCTCTTCCATAGCGTCATAATAGTTTCTCAGGAATGATTTTGTGTGGCTTCCTATTTTTCTCTTTACTTATTGTATTGCGTGGGTACCATTTTGTGAAGGCATTAAAACATTATGAGATTTTTAATAAAAAACGTTGCGTTCATTTTCGGTTCAACTTTTGGATAGATGAGACAGAGCTAATAAAGTGGACAAACGTTATTTATACAAGGATTTTTCGCTCGTCGAAGAAATGTGGGTTTTGCGGAATCTTTGCTAGAAAGGAAAAGGCAGTTCCTAACCGGGGGAGTTATACATTTGACGGATGGGGGAAATCTTTTTCTCCTGGCGAAGCATCAGCTTCTTGCCTTAAATACTCGTATTTCCATTAAAAATGTTTGACAGAGTTTAATTTTCTGTCTGACTTGGAAATCGAATTATTCCAATTTTGTATTTCAATAAAATAAGGGCGAAATATATGTGATGAGAATCAATATAAATAAAAAAAGGTAATAAAATTCTCAGGAAATAGGAAGGCTACGTTAAACACTGAAATTGGGGGGAAGCATGTAATAGAGCAGGCGGAATAGTACACGATAGCACTATACAAATACACTGATGGAGAGGGAAGTAAAAGAAGTATTAGGAATGGTAGGGGAGAAGAGAAGACTGTTGGGAAAAATTTGAAGGCAGTACATGTGGATGTGGCGTATTTTAATTGGCGATGGAATTTTGAAGACTGAAATAGAGGCGAGAATGTTAGGCAGACGAGGCAGGGGATAAAAAAATATGCACATTGGACGTAATGAAAGGAGACGAATTTAGAGAAATTATGCTCACTTGAAGAGGGGTTAATTTTATGGCAGGATGAAATGCGGCGTCGCGTTGGGCAGGGCTTAGAAATGCAGCAACGTGCCCATCCAAAACCAACCTTAACCGGTAGACTATCATTTGTAATAATAAATTCATTCAGTTGAGGAAAGTTAACTTTCCAGAAGTATTTTAGGTGGGGAAGAGCAAACGTAAAATTTGCGGCGATTATTAGTCACTGTACGTATCATTTCATTAGCATACAAGAATGTTTTCCGAACCACTCACGGGCCCAAACTGAGACGAAAATCCACAGAGTCGATCTATTATCCGCGCACTTCAAAACTTTCTCCGATCATTTATCACGGGTAAATGTTGAAGTTAAGTTATTTGGTGTGCGGACACAGAGTGATTATCAGAGAATAATGGAGAAACATAACTCAGTATTGTGTGAGTTGCGCGCCCTTTGTAATCCCGGGATTTAAATGCGCGTGCGCTTTCAACGTCACTCCGAAAACAAAAGCTCCATGGAGAGACCACCGCCAAAGACCCATTCCTACTCCCTTGCTCCATCCATGCCGTTAAAAATCTTTCCGCCGAGTTCACCAAAGATCCAGCCTCTTTAAATGGCCCTTCCTCTCACACCCTGCCCCTCGGTCTATAATGTTCTCGTGGTCAACGACGCTCTTAAGGCCAAGTGCCAAGCCGCGGGGCCCTTAACGACCTGTTGGAGCAATCTGGACGTGTGCTCTCGGGCGGCAGGGGCATTGAGACAACCACAAACTCCCTCCAACCTTCCTCCCGCAAGTCTCTTTTGTTCCCTCGTTACGGCGCGGCTTCATTAAAAATGTCCCGTTATTACGCACCTTATTCGCCTTCCTCATTATTCTCGGGCCACGTATCCTTCCTGTCCCCCACCACAAGAGCCTCCCCCGCGCCGTCCACCCCCTCTTCTTTCCTCTCTTTCTCTCGTTCACCCAGCCACCCGACAACAAATCCTTCCCCCACAACTCCTTTTGTGAGTGAGCGCGCGAGGCTCGCCACACACCGGGCCCCATCCCCGGAGGCCCCGTGTACGAGAGAAACAACCAACGGCCCCCAGCCAGCTCATCTTCCGCAAAGTTGCATTTGCGATCGTGGGTGGATTTAATGTGGGGAAGGGTCCATGGGCGTAATTACCCCCGTAGTATTTCTTAACGCACCTAATTTCCGTCTCTCGTGCTGACGAAGGTGTTGAATTTGCGATATAAGACATGCGTGCTTCGTATAGGAAGTGCATTTTATACTAATTGCATACATTCACCATCAGTGCCATCTCGTAAAACATATGCGGGCACTAAGTCTTCTGGGATAAAAGACAGCATCTCGCCTAAGCCTTATACTTGCCTCCGAGGCAACCGCGATGCTCCTCACCGAAAACGCATATGCAACCGTATCGTCCCTTCCGCTCAGCCAGCTTAAGTACTTCACGAAATAAAATTCTAATTTACTTTTTCTTAATAAAGAAAGGAACCAGAACTTCGAGTGTTATATTTTCCATTCGCAATTCCCGTCCTTTTGCGCGACTCCAGGGTTCAAGTCTGATTCTGCCCTCGAATATAATGAAGTAGTGTCACTCCGATCCGACTTGGGTAATATAAATCACATAAATTGCCCTAAAATGATACTAAATACTTTTGAAACGCTTAACTTTCGCTCAAATGGCCTCTGAGTCCACTTCTCAAAATTCTTTCAATACACGTACGATCCGTGGAGGTCTATTCACCCAAAGATTTCTAATTACTTCAAATACGTTCTTGCTCTTAGCATCTGCATTGCATATAATTTTATTTCGAATATTTTCCATTAGATTTACGAGCAGGTATTGGTAAATTGACTTCTGGAAATGTTCAATTTGCCTTGATGCTAAAGGTACAGTTAAATAATTATTTTTATCAGTAATCTCTGGTTAAGGTAAGGTTTTGATGGAAACAAGCTACCAAACGGTACAGAGAGTTCTCTTGCCTCTCTTAACTAAACATAAGCTGCCAGCCAACATTATAATAAGCCCTTCTTCAGTTCCGCATACTTCCCTTCCCTTAATGCTATCCAGCATACCTACCCTATACTTGCTTCTTCCTTGCTTGCTTAACATTCTCTCCTTTATCAGAGTTTTTACATCACATTGCCAATCAAAATGCTCTGTATCCATCTTTCCTGCCTCCTTTGGATTTCTCCCAACAATCCATTCTCCTTCCCACCATGCCTAGCGTTTCCTCATTTGTTTTTCTCTTGGTCCAATTTACCTTTTCCATCCTTCAATACACCAACATTTCAAAATCTTCCAATCTATGCCTGTCATCCTGCTTCAATGACCATGTCCTACGCCGTACAAAACTTTTGACGAGCCTTCTCTTAGCATGCGTACTCAACTTCCCTGTCATCGATTCCCCCTCCACGCGAAAGCTTCTTTGCCTAATGCTATTCTTCGTGTTATGTCCGCCCCTACTACTTTGACCATTTCGGTCCAGATCACTTCCGAGATAGGTAAACTGTTGCACCTGCTATGGTTTATGAACTCCTATTTTAACATCATTCTTTCCCCAAAAAAATAGGAGGATCACCGATTTTGCACACTCGCCTTCTCTTGCCACCGCTCGGACCACTTGATCCGAGAGACTTATATCAATAACAATATTACACGAAAATAAGGCGATAAGGCAATTTCCAAGATCCAAACTCGAATTTCACATGATCGATACCGATACTTCAGTTGCGGTGTTCATCTCTGACCCCCATTCAACCCTCCTACCCCACTCTTACCTCCAAACCAGGGCTGGAGACAATCCACCAGACTCATCTTCCACGTGCTGGCATACAACTCTTTCCTCAGCCTCACCCTCTCCTCCCCAAAAAACCTTACGTCTCGCAGCAGCGCCACCAATCATTTATCTTTCTCCTTCTCCGCCCTCCCGCCTTCTCCGCTTACACGTACGTACACTACGCCACGACCTCTCTTCTCCCGCTCCTCCCCAACCCACCCACGCACATACACCTCGTCCCGACTCCTCTTCTACTCCGGCTTGTAGTGCCGGACTTGTATGCCGTACACGTCTGACGTTAATATCCCCCATTTTCCTCGCGTGAATTTTTTCGCGACTGGTGTATTGTTGTACTTTCGTCAGGGCATTTATTAAGGAAGAAAAAGAAAACAGAATAAAGAAACCCCACTCGAAGCCCAGAACAAGTTGGTTCTTCATCACGGCGAACTCCTGCCGCTACAAAAATAAATCGCGCCGTGATGGCTTACATTGGGGATACATCAACTACATTCACCCCCTACATTGGGAGGAAGGTGAACGGGCGTTGAAATAAAATAAGTTCGTTGAAAGAACACACTACACTCTGCCGAAGAAGCGAAATACGATTTAATGTTAACATAAATGCCCAATAATAATATTAATGGCTCTACTGACCGCGCTGTAACCAGTTCTATATCGTTTATCTTTCACTCCTAGTAGTAGAGCGATTTATCGGACGAAGGAGTAGTTAGTTCAAGTAAAAATTACTTAATGATCACCTACATTTAAATGACCTAGCCATGAATGTTTCGTGCCGACAATGCTAGTCATATCCGTACCGCGCCGTACCGGAAACACAAATCAAAGGGTTTGCGTCAAACCTCAGGAATGGGTGCTTTATTGGTCATATAATTAGTTCCTCACGTTATATAGCACCACATTTCCTAAAAAAACGCAGCATATGAAAACGGAGCAAATCAAAGTATTTTCACGAGCAAGAACATTTTTTACCGCCCTGTAAAATCAAAATTTCATTTGTTTTTAAAATGGAATATAAAACTTAAGATGATTAGATGACTTAAAAAAATAATCCATGAACGCCATTCACGCGTTTAAAATAACGAAAACTGCTAGTCCTTCATGTATTACTAATAATATACAATAACAATTTATAGTGTAGTCAAACTACTGTGTTCATTTGCGCCATTCAGATAACATGGGTAATGAAGTGATTGATTACATTTACGAGAAGGGATGATCCCGGAATCAGTTACTTTTGTTGAAACCACCATCAAGTCTACAAATATCTCTCCTAAATTAGGAGCTCTCCATATGAAATTCACTTTATACCTTAATTGATCAAAATAAAAGTACTTGTACTACCGAAAAATCCACCACCGCTGGGATTTGACTCATAACCTTCATTGTAAGTTATCAGTAAACAATTACCATCGTAACAACACAATACCCAACACTGCGGCTATGAAGAATTCAAATGGTTGCACAAAAAGAAGGGAGCCAATACTCCTGGCTAGTCCATACTAAATTATGATAAGTTCCCACTATCAACAATGGTTGTTACACCAAATTGATTCCCGTAAATGGCGAGGTGTCATCACGTGAGAATCATCCATTGAAGAAAAAGATGGGAAAATTATTTTTTCAGTTATCATTTTCCGTCAAATTTTAAGGATATTTTTCAGTATATTAAAATGAAATTGAAGTTATTCTCATTTCAACTTAAACCAGCTTAAATTTTACCCTCAAAATAAGCGCCTCTTCTAAGGAAGAGGGAAAAAGGGATCATTTTAAAAATATAAAAAATATCAACAACTAAACTTAATAAAGTGCGTAGTGATGAACTTTTGACAAAAAAGCAATTCACTTCCGAACGCCTACTGCATCTGAAACACCGAAATGGAATGTCCAAACCCAATTAAATACTTAGGCGTTACCCTCACTCGCGCACTCTCCTGGGTGAAACACATACGGTGAATATGTGGACAAACTAACAAAGAATTAGGATTCATTAGAAGAGTACTGGGTGAATGTGTTGAAAAAGTCAAAGAAAAATGTTTTCTTTCGCTGATTAGGCCTCATTTAGAATATGCTGCAAGTATATGGGATCCTCACGAAATTGGATTAATTGCTGAATTGAATTGGGTGCGGCATAGGGGAGCTAGATTTGTAAAACGTTGTTATGATAAACTTAGCAGCGTATCCAAAATATTAGAGCAGCTAGGCTGGGTATCATTCACGGAGCGAAGGTTAAATTACAGATTAAATCTCTTTCATAAATTGGAAGGATAACTCAATGGCAATGACACAGAAAATATATTATTACCCCGACTGTACTACGTTAGGCGAGATCACGTTAATAAAATTAGCGAGATTGAGTGTAGAACAGATTTAAGATGTCATTTATTCTGCCAACGATAAGGGATCAGAATATTTTCCGTCCGCGGTAGGGGTAAAAACATTCAGGTCAAAATTAGTCGGGTGTGTATTAACTAACCACCGCACACCCTAGAGGTGGCTTTCAGGGTACTAAAACATAACTAAATAAAACACGTTTTCCTAAATTTAATTATTAAAAAAATCGCATTATGGCAGGTTCAATTTACTAGAGCTAAGTGTGATAAACAGAGTCAGGGTGGTCAGACTCGTCCGTTTGGAGATTCTCATTTCATTAATTCCGTACATCGCAGAGGTGATAATTTTTTCTACATTATTTGCACTTCAAAGATCCTAATGGAGCCCTGTGAACCTCTTCGATACGTTAACAGTCATTTGTACATGTCACAATAGCAGTAACGTGCTCTGCTATTGACTTTCCTTTTCGATAGCACGCCCATCCACCGAGAAAAATGGCATCTGCAGAAATGATTCCTGTACCAAAATTACAAGTACCGAATATCATGAAACTCTGGAATCATTCTCAGCAATTTCCTTTGATACATTCTCCAAACTTTAATATAAAAATAAACGACAGTCTGTGACCCTCTCCACGCCACATCAAGATGGGATCCCATTTCCATCAATATTCCCCCCTTGTACAAATTCAGCTCGTGCGGCCCACCTACACAGTGGCTCCAGGGAGAACTTGACATGCAGACGCCACGAGTGATTTGCACTTACGACCCAACCTAATCGTAGGTACCTTGTTTTTCCGCAAATATCTAACTCAAATACTGCCGACACGAGCACATCGCTATGACGGGACTATAGTGAACGAGGTCGAAGTCTTATGAAACGTAAAGACCCTTGGAGGCGGGAGGAAGAAAGATGGAATATGCGCGCGACCTGGACCAACGCCTGCGTACCACCAGGAAATAACTCGTCCTCCACGGCATCCACGCCACCCCCCCTCCCCGTACCTGTGCAATCCCATTCGCCCCGCAATGCACCGTGCAAGGGTCTCTGCCCTTTTGGAACACCCAACCCCTTCCCCTTTCCTTCCCTCCCACTTTGTGCCGTGATGGGGACCGATGGGAAAGGGGAGAGAGGAGAAGAGCAAGCTCACTGCTCTGCGACACAAAGGGAAAAACGAGAGAGAGATTTTTTTCGGAATCCGAAACGGTCACGACGATGGCGAGTCCGTCGAGAGGAAGGGGAGGGGAGCGGCGAAGGAGTCTCCCGATCGCCGAATCACACGCGGCCCCTTTCGGGCAATGCGAGGGCGTACGGAGGGAGGGAGGGTTGATGTTTCAGCGGGGGAGGGGGTAATGGAGAGAGGGACTGGGGTACGGAGAGGAGAAGTAAAAGACAAAAGAGGGGACGGAGTGGTGATTGGGGAGAAGAGGGTGAGGAGGTTTGCCGTTCTCGCAGGGCTACCACCTGACCGCCCTCGCAGTTGATGGATTCTAGCTGGGTTTGGTGTTTTGGTGCTGTCCCAACATAAACCATGTCGTACGCGAGTACGGTGGTGAGATGGGGAGTTTTCTAACACACGTGACGACCGGCGACCGAAATGGGGACTTATGTAGATAAATATATTTCAATCATAATTTAGATCAAGGGGTTGGTTTCAGGAGTTATTTGGTGGAAGCAATTCGAAGGGAGAATTAAACGATTGATTCGACCTCATAAAACCCCCTCACTATTCCTGAACTATTTGTTGACTCAGAGTCAAAATTAGGTGAAGAGTATGGAGGAGTTTCATTTATACTCTCTTCGCCTACCTCTCCCAACTAATATAAGTCAAACTGTTCCATACACTTCACTCTTAGAGTCAAATCTAGGGGCGAAATGCAATTTTGTGCGCAAAATACTCGTACAATTCCTTCAGCCTTATTACTTAGATCCAAGTAAGACGCAGTCACCGCTACTCGCTTTGGTCAGTTTGACTCATGAGGGTGGAGTTCCTCAAGTGCGAGCTGTAATGTGTTTGCGAGACACTTCGTACCACATGTTTAGGAAAGAAACGAAGGAGCAGTTTCCTTCGTTATTTTCCCCAAAATATTCTGACGAGCCCGTTCATAAGACTAAACCCAAAATAAACGTAATTCGTGGACATTAATCTCAAGGAAAAAAAGAGACGAGATGAAACTGTAGGAAATATAGGAAACAGCCAACGTAGCAAAATAGATTCCATTTAATCACATCAACTTTTGCAGATTAATATTAATCAAGCTGTGGGGAATGAAAAAATGATGGAAGTTCATTTCTGAAATCTCCTTTGAAATTTCATGAACTTCCTTGCATGTTCATGCCAAGGGAATGGCCTGTTGATCCTAGGAGCTAGGCAACCCACGATGTTGGACGAACTTAAAAAATCTTTAATAATATTGAGGACTACACGTCAAATGTAAAATAATAATGAACAGATACTAATATAGACATCTGCTCCTGATACCAATATAGATTATACGATGCTTGATGAACCCTAAAATTTTCAAATGCGAGAAATTTTAATAAACCAACGCAAAAAACTAATTATACTTTGAAATATAAATTGAGGAAAAGGAGAAGAGCCGATTGAGATAGCGTCGAATATCGAAGCGGCAGCAAAAGACTACTCAACTCAAAAAACGAGTCAATAAATTTAAATGGAGACAAACATACTTAATGGCAATTATTTAAATACAAATCAGGTTAGGAAGGATATGAGGAAGCCCACGATTGCTAATTTCAGTCGTTTCCATTCGTAATTACTCGCAAGAAATTTAAAAAAACTATTTACGCAATAACTCTTTATCGACGTTTTAAACTACGTATTAAGGTCCAGATTAAAAAAAAAGGCGAACAAGGATGATGGTATTTTATCAAAAGTTATGCATCTGAAATTTGTTTTTCTCTCTTCCATTTTGTTCCTTTTCCATTTTATTAGTTCCCAAATTAGCATCTTTCCTAACCCTCGATCATTATCAAAATGTCATTCCGCATAATGGATAAGTTTACTCTCTCTCGCAGTCCCTATCCTGATACACAAAGCCGGGACTGGTCTGTCCTCACATTACTCATCAGAGTTCATCCATCACGCCTTTAAATATACAGAAGAGAGATGGACGGATGAGGTGCTCCTTCTAAGGATAATAATGCTGCGAAGTCTTGTTGCCTTACAAATGGATTTGGACCACTAATATAGAAGTAGTTTCTATCAAAATGTTTGTGAAATTATGCCAGCTTTACCGTCCGATGAGAGTTTCACCTCCACCCGATACCCACTCACTATTGTCCACAAAATATTAATCACCGACTACACTAGCATCTTTTTCGGCTAATATTCATATCCACAGGTCGACCCAGCATCTGCAGTTTTTTTTGTATAAGTGGTTGGATTTTCTGGTGACATAGTTCAATACGCATAGAGAAATTCATACAAAAAGGGAAATTTTGCAAACGATATTTCACGAAGAGAAAAACCATCCTCTAGATTAGGTTTAAATGAATTATCTTAGATTCTACACGAAATGGCGGAGTAATAAAATGCTTATTATTTTTCAATGCAGTTTTTGGTTATTCCAAAAGATTTTGCCATCATCGAGAAAAATTGTCAAGAATAGAAACGGTCAACATTGAGTTAAACCGTATTAAATTCAACGCAAACTTTAAAATGACCTTATTACATTGATGATGGTTATACCAAAAAGAGTTTGGAATGTGAAAAGTATATTATAGCGCAAAATGGATATAAAATTCTACAAATAAGACCGATAAAGGAAGAAATCAGCTCTCAGTAGCATAAATTTTGCTTTGCGCTTCCAAAGTAAGGCACTCTCCACAAATATATGACCCTTTATTTTCCACTGACCTAATTTTCCTAAAAAATCTCCAAGGCGAAAATGTCTGCATGAAAAAACCTCTAGATGTTCGAGAGAACCTCCAGAAAAGAAGACTAATCTAGTCAAAGAACCGAAAACAACATTAATAAATGAGGGTGAACCTAAGTGACATTGAGATTGGCCCGTCGGAGGAGAGAGAGAGTTTCATAGCAGGGCGAAGGGTGTGAATGGGAGTGGCTCAGGGCGAAGAAAGGAGGTGAAGGATGATGAGGGAGGGAGAAAGAGATATAGGGGTCATCAGTAGTACCTTACCTATTGTTGCGCCGAAAGCCACGCACATCCCGAACTCAATCGGCTGCATCTTCGTGAGATATCGACGGCCGAAATAACTGTCATGGGGGAAGACCTTGTGACCCTGACGGCATATACTATAAATGTGTTCCCCCACGCTCTAGGATTTGACTATCTTTCCCTCGAGTTTCTCCGACTGCCCTCGTTTGTCATTTCTCCGAATTAAATCGTTCCGATGCGCCATTGTTCGGCATCGCGCCTGCAAGCCTCGAACGTTCCTCGAGGGCCGTGCTCTCGGTTCCGTCGATGATTCTTTCGGCGCCCTTGCACGTCCATGTTCGTGGACGTTCGGCGGAAGGAGCCAAAAGGAAAAAAGACTGCGGGCGAAGTGAAAGGTTTTCAGAGAATTATATTTTGTTCGTGCTTCGGCTTTCTCTGACCTTTCTTTGCCTTTCCTTCACGGCAGTTTACTGGAAATAACACCGAAAATAGAAACTCCGGTGGGATTTATCGCCACGATTTCCTCGAATAAGATTCTCACGCCGCGTATCAATCAATTCCCCTGGATTACGGATTGATTCAATTTAATAATGACATCTCTTAATAAGATTCTTGGTAGGCTACTCGATAAATATTGAAGATTTTTGACTTTTGCAATCAGGAAAATGGCCAGTGATCTTAAATACGGTAGGAACCTCTTATTCATTACGTATCCACTCAGCAACGTGGAACTTTGGGGAATTATTTATGAGATTCAATTAAAACGGCCCTTCTATAACTAAGTACCATCACATCCTTGGAAATGGATTGAGTTTAACCGTAGATTGTGTTAAACGCAAACGATACTCTATAAAAACTTCTCACGATGAATTTTAGGTACGAAGCGAATTAAAATAACGTGTATATTACTTTCCAAAACGATTCTTTAAAGGAGCGTAATTCTTTCTCCAAAAATTGCGATTTAATGCTTTAATTTACAACACGAGGCTTTTTCATCAGTGAGGGTGACGTTCAACTGTTATCAGTCTCAGTATTTGGATGACCAAACTCAGGATAGGGAATCTTGATCCTTTCCTGTAACACCAATGAGTTCTGAAAATCCTGGAAACCAGATAATAACAAATAAGTTATGTTTTAGCAAGCTAGCTTATCCAGAGAACGAATTAACCGATTTTGCGCCAGTGACTCCTTGTGTAGCAGCCGCACGCCCAACTTACTGGGCAAATACGTTAACAAAACTCTACACTGCGAAGAATAAGTCCGGCCAAACCTAAGGAAATAGATGAGAAGCTATGAATTCTCATGATTTTCCCGAGGTCTCATGTAACTACATCCATTACGGTTACTAAAAAATACTAACTACGTCAACTTTAGGTGCATTTGTGCACCAAAGATCTCTCTCCCGGAAGGATCGAAGCAGGATAGTCGTGGTGGGACACCACTGGTCAGGTCGAAGCATCACGTTGTCCCAAGCCAACCCTCCTCCAAGAGCTCTCCACTTTATTTCCCGTTTTCCTATTCCGAAGGAAATTCCTCGAGTGTTGAGAGACAGTCCTCCACGAGGAGAGGGAGAGGGGACAAGGCAGGCGTGGGGAGGGAGGGAGACATAAAAAGCATTGCGGCCGGCGGGAGAGCCAGCGATGTTTGGGTCGCTCGCTTAATCTTCGTTGTCAAGGAGCGTCAACGAGAGAATGAGAGGGAGTCTCGCTTGGCGGGGACGCTCTTTTTATTCCGCTGCGGGAAGGTGAACCTTTTTAAATAGATTCCAACACCACTCCTCCTCCCATAAAAACATTCTCCGAAAAACGGCCGCCGACAACGAACCCGTTTTGAACCCCCCTAACGAGGAAGAACATACTTCTATGTACCCCGCCTGCACGACCGACAACCCCTGAACATCGTTTCAGACAACTCTGGGTTCGAAGCAGTGAGTCCTGATTAAGTCGATGGTGGCACCATAATGAAATGAGGGAACAGGGTAAATGCACTCCGTTCTCATTCATCATTTGTACCCGATGGTAAGATTGGTAATGACATCCTACATTCAATATATTATTATAAGGTAATCTATCGGTTAAGGTAGGTTTTTGGATGGACACAACTTTAAAATAAATATTTTGTGATTCTTAAAAAAACCCAATCCAGCAACCTCATCTACATCAGGTCCCTCTTCATCTCTGTGTACTTCTTTATTTTATATATATAATACAAATGTATATATAAAAACATGTATGTATATATGTTTTTATATATGTATATATATATGTATAAATATATGTATAAAGAAAAAATATATATATATATATATATAAATATTTTTTGGCTTACCCTGGGTTTAATTTTGACCTGCTTGACTTTAATCATCCAATGTAGTGGTTACGTTTTACCACATGTTATTCCCACCCCACACACTTTCCTCTCCTTAAAAGTATTATTTCATCTTCTATTATCTGTACTCGTTACTTCTTCACTTTTCCGAGCATTGCAGTTCTGTTATTTGTTTCCAGTAACATATCCTGAAGGCTTCCCGTCTCATCTGGTTAATAATTTATTGAATTAATTTTGCCGCCTCGCTGATCCATATCCCATCATCATCTAGAATTATTGATATAATGATTATGCCCCACAAAATTTTCCTAAAATATATGTACATTTTCTTCGAAAGGAATTCCGCTCTTCTAAAACAATTCCGACTTTGAAACGAAATATTTATACGTCCTCATTCAGATAAAACATTCACCATGGGTGTAGTGGATGTTCGTTCAATCAATTCAAGCACGCATTTATAGTATACGTAGATTTCACTGGTTTGGTCTTCCAACACAATATTGGATTTTTTTAGACAGTTCTGTATATCCTCAAAGGCCAAAAGTGATTTGTTAATTGCACTCAACGGTGTATTTATTATTATTTATTTTGCACGTATGCATACAAATAATATATCTTGCCCAAATGACCATTTTGTTAAACTAATGATTTTTTAAGTCGATTAAGGCCATGTAATTTATTGTGCCGTATCCTTAACTTCATTCGTTCTTTTATGCATTTTCACGTCACCGATGAAATGTTCATATACATCCTCCAGTGAAACAATAACAATTGGTACAAGAAGATATGCATAGAAGACATGAATAATAATAATAACAGAAGAATAGACCTGTAGAATTCATAGATATGCCTACCTAGAGATACCTCTTTGCTCGAAGGCAGACAATGCTTAGTTGTAGGAAAAGGCTTGTCATTTCCAATAACGTGAACAATGTCGGGCTATTCCACAGGAGGAAATCAGCTCTATAATGATCGTATACGGTCTAAATTGATGCGAAGTTGAAAAATCCAAATATTACTAATTAGAAAGAAATCCGACGAAAAAATCAGCTCATAAAACGAAAAAAACGGATAAATTTTGAACCCGAGTTCTATTTGTAAACCATTGGTATTGTAATGCAAAAATAGGATATTTTCCAATCAATACTTTCTCGGAGTTCGTTCCCAACGGTACACGTGCCCAGCTACCAAATCCCTATGTTAAGACACGAGTAACAAGTAATCGAAACTATCTCAGTCAGACTCTCCAAATAGGGACGTTCGGCGAATAATTCCTGACGAAAAATCGCGGGTAAAAAGACTGGAAAAAAAAAGAAAATTAAAAGCCTTTGTGCGGAACATTAAATCTTTGCGAGGGAAGGTCTTTGTATGTAGATATGCAGTACCTTCTATAAAAATTCAAGAGGAGGAAAATTGGCTGAATTTTTTTTCGTATGCTCTTTTCGTTTCCCAGGGTTGCTCAAAAACCGTAAAACATTCCTGATTTACGTATCGCGGAGATAAACTCGACTCCCCTCACTTTGTCTGCCTCGGTCCGAAATTCCTGTTTCCGCACTTACACACGTGCGTCGCCTGGAGATACAGAAGAGATTTGCTTGAAGCGAAGGAAGAGGGAGACGGAAAACTAGAGGAGAGGTAAAATAGAGGGCAGCACTAGCCAGTACGTGCAACCGTTTAAAGCGAGTCCATCCCCTGAAAATTAACTTATCGTCGCATTGTCAAATTCGATATTTTCATTTTCAATCCAGAATAATACCAGATGTGTCCAATGAAAGGTATATATTAGAGGAGGGAGTGTAGCATATCAAATGGAAGGAGACCCATCGCAATTCATTTCAGACGGTGCAAAAATAATGAATTAAATACAAAATTTTTAATAAATTCGATGGTTTCAGGCTCTACTTTATGAAAAGTCACTATCACTGAATGAGTACACTTTATATTTTATCATAAAAACTTTATTACAACGTATTGGCGACACCATAAGGTATATCTGATGGTGTCACCTATGCGCCGAAACCGGTAACATTGTAATAAACATTCTGTGAAAAAATACAAATAAAACTTATTCAGTGACCAGAATTTTAAATTAGTCAATTGGTCAAGTAATCTGTGAATAACTCGGGCTGTTAGAAGTTTTGTCCCTTTGATAAATCATCAGATAATTATTAACAATCCAATCTCAAATGCGGTTTGTTACAGTGTTACGATCGTCCGGTATTAGAGTACATGCACCACATACTTACAATAAAAGCACTTGAGTTTAGAATTAAGGAGCAGCTTACATTATATACTCGGGTAATGCTACAACTAAAGCAAGTGACATTAAGAATTCAAGAAATAAACTTTAGGAGAACACTTGAGACATGCCCTGCAGTGAAACTTGAAGGCCATGAAAGTTCAAAACACTTTGAGGTCAAGAAAGAACGCAGGATGGATGAACGGATGTACTATGGTTCTGTCAACCTCAAAAATCTCTGGACGATAAACAGAAGATATCAACATGTATCGAGAGAAGACCAACTGCAAACCCGTCACTATAGGCGTCCCTCCTAACTCTTTCGGTTTAGTTTTCAATGGAAGTCACACTCTTCGCCAGATGTTCGCCGCAATGCGGGATTCTACCAAGATAGTTAAACGCGCTTGTAAGATGTATAATCCTTACGTAAAGAGCATTAACCTTAACAGCATAAAGGTATAATGTTTCTCTGTTGCAAAATCTCTCGAAGAGAGTATACACATTAGTATTTCAGGCTTAACTTTGTGGAATACCTTCATGGTGAGGGTAAAAAAGAAAAACTTTACACTTCCACACACTTTTAATACAATACGACCATCATGGTTTCGATGCTGCGCATCATCATCAGGAGATGATGCACAGCATCGAAACCATGGTCGTATTGTATTAAAAGGGTGTGAAAGTGTAAAGTTTTTCTTTTTTACCCTCACCTGGAATTTGGAAGATACATTTACAACTAACAGCATTCCTTGCTCACATAGGTAATTAGGCCTATTTCACGCGTGTGATTACTATCGTCACGGGGGATGCATTCATTATACTATATTTAAAACATGAAATAGGTTTCAGTTAACATAATTCAAAATAAAATGGGTTACGTAATTTGACAGGTATGTTCAAGAAGGCTAAAGTAATTTGAGTTGTCTATCTTATATGTTTTTCAAAATTTCTGATCCAACCTACGTCGATTGGAGCTCCTAATCAAAGCTTTAAGTGATCAATTGAATTAAAAAACGAATTAAATGTAAAAATATTTAATGGAATATATTTAAAATATTTCTTTCGGAGATATTAACCAAAACAACATTACACTGGGGATTTTCCGACAATTCGATCTAGAATTGGACGCATAATAAACAAACTCTGGTCGCGTTCTTTCATTTTAATTTTGAAAAAACGAAACATTTTAATGGTATAGAGGACCGGTTTCGTTGACTGCTCGGCATCACTTCGGCCGCCGTCGGAAATGGACGATCGTTCGAACGGACCGGTCGTGAACGGCGTTAAAATATTTCCATGTTTTAATCATGAAAATGTGTTAAGTTGCAGGCCGAAAGTGTACTCATCACTTCCATGATAAGAGTTTAAAGAAGTCACGGCCTCCATGTTGCTTTCCAAGACATAATTACTATAGACCACTTTTGTTATAAAAGCTTATTCATTAGACTTTCAATTATGAGATTCGAAAAACTACAGCAGTAGCGTTAGTTATCGTGTGATAGGATATACAACAGTAATACGTGTGATAGGATATACAACCAATCGATGAATATTGAAAAATAATATGACGATAACTTCCCCGGTTGAAGTCAGCACTTCGGCTCTTTTTGTGTTGGTGATGGCAGAAATTTCCTAAAAGGGTTTTGTTGCTTGGTCTCAGGATCAACGCAATGTAGCCATGTTTTTTGTTTAACCTTCGAAAGAAATTAATCATTTTTCTGAATCATTAACTTCAATTGCATTCTCCTTCTACATCACTACTCGAGTGCTTCCATAATTTTATTCATAATTATCCAAATATTTATAGTTTACGCAAGCATATCTCCAGATAGCTGAAGTAGAATAAACGTGGTCGACAAAAGATCTGCTACAACGCAGATAGTTTTCACGAATACAAGGTTTGTATAAAAAGTATCAATAACAATTTTTCCTGGCGTGCACGTGAAGTGCTGAAATCAGGGCGTAGGTTAAGTGTGCGCATGACCGCGGGTCGTGTTGGAATTGATAAGATGACAATATATACCGTAAAAATTGAAAATTTGGCGATGCGCGATAGATCTGCGCTAAATAGTCGCGAAGGTCTTAACGGACGACCAAGAGCAAAGTAGAGAGTCTGCTTGCGAAGACCTGCAACGCTAAGATCCCCCAACCCCTTTACAGTCCCGACTTTATATTCTATTACCAAAAGTGAAATCCTTCGTCAAAGGACACCACAATTGGAACCAACGTGCCGTCAAAGAAGCATGCACGCCTACCCTTAAGGACCTTCCGGAATTCGCCTACCAGGGAGCCTTCGAGTCGTTGAAAAGCCGGCCAAAAAAAGTGTGGCAACGCTCAAAGGATGTACATGGAAGAATTTTGAGGCATTGTCTTTTTTGAGGCATCTAATTTCCAGATACTTTTAATTCAAACCATGTATTTAAAATCCTAATAAGATATTATTGAAACCCAAGTATTTACTTGTTTCCCGGGCTACTTAAACCGAGTCTGAGTCATGTGCTCATTTACATGCTACGCTGCAAGTCAACGCTAAGGTGATTGACATGGTTAGACTGCACATCAGGTATGTAGGATCAAAATAATGTGTGGCTTGAATCAAAACAAATGTTAAAAAATAAAATAATCGAAAAATTTTAAGGCAGCTTACATGTATTTCGGACTCTTATGTTTAAAGTTATTTATGCAAGCGAGATGAGTTGTAGAAGGAAAAATTTTAAAGAAGATATAGTAGTGAGACCAATTCAAAGAACTAAGGGAGGTAACACGACAGTAACTTTAACGGAACCATCCACTAATGCACATTAAAATGCAATAATTCCAAACAATACAAGGACTATCAATACGAATTATTTTTACACTTTGGAATTGTTTAATTTGAATACATGGGATAAAATCATTTATTTTATCAGCGGCGTCGCTGGCAGTCGGCAGTTATTCTTATCCCTTATCCTTCGTGGGAAAAATTACACTTGAAATGCAGGCAGCTCTAGAAGTGGAATGTGATGTTTCAAAATGTATTTCCAACGAATGAATTATAATATCATGGTTTTATGTGTGTGGGAAGAGAGGAAAGAGCGTGGTAATCGCATTACCGGCGACAAATCAATTGACCAAAACCGGGATATGAACGCGGCTCTTCGGCGGGGAAGGCCAGTGAATTAGTCCCGGCACCAATCTGATCCCGTGGCGTTTTCATTTTCATCTCATCGCGATTAATGCGACAACAAATCCCTTGCAAACACGATTTCGCACCGCGCAGTCGAGACTTTCCTCAAGAATCAAATTGCCTTTTCTTCCTCCATGGCCGCGTACTTTCCCAACCGCGTGGGGGAGGGAGCAGCACTTGTGGGTTTGGCTCTACGATCTCGAAGACTTTGCTTGCCCACGCAACCGTGTTGGACCACAGCACGACAACCTTCGGCCGGCAAACCTCTGGAACCATTGGCAAACCCAAGTTCCCATCTACCTCTTGATCCCGAGGGAGGCGGGGGAGTTGGTTGGAGGTTCAAGGGGGGAAGGCAAAGAGACTGAGCGGGGGAGGGGTGTGCACGGAAATCTCCCCCCGGGCTCACCCCACCTTGTCGCACCATCCCATCTCGAGGGGGTTGGTTGGGCTCGCTACCTCCGGTTCGCCCCGGGCAATCCTTACCCACCGTGGCATAACCAACTCCTCATCCCCCGCCCCCATCATTAAAACCGTGACTTTGGCCCTTGCACCCCCTCCTCTCCCCACAGTTCCCTCGCGCGGCATGACGTAAGCCACTTTTCTCCTCCGCCGCAATCTCCTCTTCTTCCAATTCACTCCTCCGCATCCCACCTTGACGACTTCCGACGGGTTTTTATCCACTTTCCCTCTCTTTTCCCATCGCCTCACTCTACCTTTCCCTCGTTCCCAACCACTTGAATCATAGTAGGATAGATAGAGGTCTTTATTTGGGCGACATTGGGACCAAATGGTCCCCATCTTCAATCTAACAAATCGTCGTATATACTACTATATATCAGGCATGCAATTACTTGCATACATACACATCAATGCATATAGACAGACAAAATACATTATTCACATATTTACACTTCGAAAATAAAATATATATATACGTGTTTTTTTACATTTATATATATAAATCATAAACACAGTAATCAACCCGAAGGTCGGTTTAGTAGGTGAAGGTAGAGCTCACCCATGTACCAAGCCCGACGGCGTGTGAATATTCACACATCAGGGTAGGGGGGCAGTTCCTTTCCCTGTGCCGGTTATGGTTTCCCAGGAAGATCTGGTACCCGAAAAATCAACTAGCTTGGGTGGAGCTACAGGTGCCCAAAGTGCCTTGCCCGGGAATCGAACCCGGGACCCTCTGGTCAGCAGTCCAACGCTCTACCCGCTAGACCACCGCGACCCGCATATATATATATATATATATATAGAAATCATCGAAATATATATAAGTATATGTAGATAATTTCTTCGAAGTAACACGGAAGTGTTGAATAAAGAACCTAGACAGCAACACACAGCACGAGAACACATAAAAAGAACACTCACAATAAAATCTTGATAATTTCGACGGACTCGAACTCCGTCTTCTTCGGAAGATAAGGTATGACTAAATTATCAAGATGTTATTGTGAGTGTTCTTTTTATGTGTTCTCGTGCTGTGTGTTGCTAAGTTTTTATATAAATATATATATATATATATAAAATAAAAGTGGTCGCGCTAGTCCAGGGGGTAGAGCGTTGGACAACTGACAGGACGGGTCCGGGTTCGATTCCCGGGCAAGGCACTCTGGGCACCTGCAGCTCCGCCCAAGCTATGTGATTTTTCGGGTACCAGATCTTCCTGGGAAACCATAACTGGCACAGGGAAAGGAACTGGCCCCCCTACCCTGATGCGTGAATTCCACACGCCGTCGGGTTTAGTACTGGGTGAACTCCAACATCATCTACCAAACCGATCTTCGGGTTGAATACGAATATAAATTAGCTCATTTACACAAACATGTACATACCTACTACATACATAACATAATAATTGGTGTAGTTGAACAAATCATTAATTTTTTATATTAACTTAATCAGTTGCTTAGGTTCGAGTATGTTGTACCCCATCTGAGATAATACAGAGAAACTGAAACTAGTTAGTGACGGTGTCCAGCCTCAACAATAAATATAGGTACCGGTAGTTAAAAATACACAATGAGCATGGGAAGTTTTTCTGTGTATTAAATAGAACCATCAAAATGGCTCACAATTGGTGGTCAACAATTTTGTACAAGCGTTTCAGAATTTTGGGACTACTTTTTAAATTTTTTTGAGATAAGTTTTGAGATAAAAAACTGAATATGAGGTTGTCGTGGTTTCAATAATCGCATAAATTTCTAACCATCCGCAATTTTAATTATAAATTTAAGTTAATTTCTTATTTCAGGTATTATGGTGAGATGTTTGAAATTTTCATTTGTGGGATTATGTATATCAAGAGAGCAACACTTACTGCATTTCCAAACTCCAACTCGCCTTTTGTCACGATTTTCCCCATATTTTACGGCGCATTTTAATTCATTATTAGGAATACCTTCGCCATCTTTCTCTAATAACTCCATCCCTCGTATTTTTAGATCATTATAACTCAAAAAAATGTAATAATAAAATTGGAATAGGAATGAAAATATTCATAAATCAAAAAAGAAGGGCTTCGTCATTCAGACGGTTGGTGCGAAATTCTACGAGAATTCTCGCGAAATTCTAATTCTTCTAATTCTCGTATGATAGGATAGGTTGGACGGCGAAAAAAACCAGTGAAATGGAAACCCTATTCTTCATAGTGTCAGTTCATTTTTAATGGATATAAAAATTAAACAGCCCCTACGAACCTCCATACTATTGCATAGAAAAACCTTTGAAGGAATATTTGAATACATTTAAATAAGTCACAGATTAAATTGTTCAATTATGGCAATCGGTTGCATCCGAAAGAATAATTATCCAGCAAAGACAAGATGACTATATTCAAAGACTGAATTTCCAATATCAACTAACATAGTTTCGTGAGATTGTCGCGTTAAATGTACGATAAATAGCTGCTTACGCTGATAATATTACAAACAATCCATTAAATTGAGTTTTACTTGAAAAGAGTGCAGAGTAAAATGCGCGTGACACAAGAGCTTGGAGAATTCACCACCCATTAAGAAAAGTGTCCGGAATATGTAATCACTCCGATTTTTACCACAGCACCGGTAATATTTTGTCTCAAATTGCTTCCAATAAGAAGTAGACGTAGACTTTCCTGTTAACACCTATTATCCTAAATTTGGAAGTCAAATAGGAAATTTATTCACGTTCGCCACAAAAAAAACAAGACGCACGGCTGAAATAAACGACATCCTAAGTTATTTTCTGACTTACAGGAAATACGCTGGTCCTTATCGGGTACAATCTAAAACCCTATTAAATCTGGCTGACGTGATTTCGAATTACGAGAGCACCTTTGGTAACGACAGTGTAAATTGAGGTATGACTTTACAGGGTGGAATGAATCCTGTATTGCGTCCGCGCAATCGGTGTGAGATCTCCCCGGCGAAATTCACAACCACTCTGGGGGGTGGAACACCGTCTCCATCCAACACCAACGTCCTGACGTTGAAAAAAAAGGAAACCTTTAAAATCCGCTCTCCGACGGCATCTACTCTACCTCTTCGTCCCGATCCCCCACCACCCCCCTCGGCCCCCGCTCGCAACACCCCGCGAGAGAGTTACGCGGCGACGCGAAGTTTGTAATTCCGCTTTCATTTCAATCGAGTCCGGAATCGTGGGCAACCCATCGCGTTTCAGATAGGCGAAGATAGCTTCTCTACGGGGATCCACTTGATTTGTTGATCCTAAAACGCCCCTCCTACCCGGCCGATCGCTTATGAATAAAACGGGAGAACCTTAAAACTTTCGCCACGGACGTGACATGGGATTAAGTTCGTTTTCCGGAATACAGGAAAGGGGTGGAGTGAGCCAAACGGCTCATGGAGGACTGAAATACGTTTCGCGACTGAGCGAGCAGTCGAACAGTGACTCACATACTAGGCTAGCGAAGAGATGCTTCGCCATTTGGTTCTCCGTTGTGTTAAAATATGAAGATCTATTGACCGCAGAATTCCACGGAATATTCTTACATACTCCTTTGATTTCTGACCAATGCATCCTTGTAGTATAAATAAATAAACATAAATTCGTTTTTCGAGAAAAGAACTGAAAAGAACGATAAAAAGACATCAACGTCTATAATACCAGCCATGAAGGTTCTTTGCCTGCACAAACAGTTTTAGGGATGTTTATAAAGAATATAAATAATTTTAACATAAACATTTTATTGAAACTTATGCCGGCTCCTAAGCATCAGCTCTATTATGGTTACAGCTACCAAAGACCTTTATGGTTACACGGCTCTCAACACAATTTTTTGCAAAATTGCAAAGTGTTGATTATTCTACTTGTAAATTAATCGCATGTCGGTTGACCGGTTTGTTGATTGAAAATAGTAAACACAATTCTTTAAAAAGCTCACACAATATTATCGATTTTTAAATCAGAATTAAGTCTGTGTCACAATACAGAACACTATGCAAACTCTGCAACATCTAGCGACAGACGTCCTTCGAGAGATGAGTTCATCAAAAAAACCTAGCATGGCATTAATGATGTGCCGACTCGTGTCTCAGATTTATAGGCAACATTTCATTCGAATGAAGTTTTACTTGCAACGTCTATCCACGGAACTGAAATTGTATCCAAACTGCCCGAATGAAATCTCCGTGCAAGTGTCGCTTGGTTCAAATAAAAAAATAATGGGCTACAGCATTCTGTGGAAAGAAACTCACTGATAAACTCGCCATTTCACTGTTTCCCTAAATTAAAACTGCAGGTCCATCACGGCCGTTTTGAACAGTTCGGAAGCGGGGCGCCGGCGCCATTCATTTTTCAGACCCCATGCCACAACCGTGGTAAGCCTTACCTCCCCGAAAGGTGGACGTGCGGAGTCCGCATGGCTCACATCCTCATCTCCCCCTCGCCATCAAAACCTACGTAGGATTCTCTTCCGTCTCTATCCACTCCTTCTTCCTCCCTCTCGGGGCGTTCGCTCCTCCAACCCCGACCCCCCCCCCTCCCTTCCCTTCCACGTACGCCGCGGAAAGACGTCAACTCCCGCAAGGGGTGAGAAAGGGGAGAGAAAAAAAAGAGTCCCGTTAATGCGACGGCAACTACCTGTGGCATTCCCTCCTGGAGTCCCATAATTTTGTCCTGCCTGCATCTTCTACCCTCCTTCCCTCCTCCCTCCCCCCCCCCCATTCTCACCATCCCCCGTCTTCCCCACACACCCCACTCCACCAATCTCCTTCATGTCCTCGCGAGAGCCACCCAGCAGCCGACCAACCCCGCTGCATCATCCCGTTTCCGCATCCCCCTCTTCTGTTTTTTTCCAAAGCGTTCTCCGAAGTCATGTTTACGACCCGGCTGACCACTTCGGGGGTCCTCCCGGGATTCCCTCCACCCCTCTGCGGACACCCGGCACCAACACGCAAGTCTCCTCCAGAGTGCACATGCGCTAGTGTGTGTGTGTGTATGAGCGTCACTGTACGAGTATACGTACAAAGAACACTCCCATCGTCTCCCTCCGTTATATTACGTCTCCCTTTCGTTCCCGCAACCCATTCTACTTTCATCACCCTTTCACCCTCATACCCTACGGTCTAATGAAAAGGAAAATGTAATAGTGAATTCGATCAAAATTTCGTCCGCAATTCAAGTACCAAGTCATTTTTTATACCGTATCTGGTGACATGATGAAATAATTTCGGAATCTCATTTTCTGGATACGAAAATGTAGCGAGCTTCATGTCGTAAGTGTCATTTCAAATTAAAAGCACCCAAGGAAATACTCGATCAATCCGGTTACCAAATGAAATAGTTTGGGGTCTTGGCCTTGAATGATGTGAAAAATAACCATAAGACCACGTCTCAGATTTTCATTTGCTAAATAGAATTGTAATTAACTCATGCTCACTCTGTGTCGTACTTATTCTCCCCACGCGATGAAGACACGTCGTAGATATCCAAACATTATATATAGTATGCATTATTTAACTAATTTCTATGAGAAAATCAGTCAATAAGTGCGTGTGCAATGATCATCGGTGCACCTTGATCGTTAGACTGACGATAATATTTTTTCAAATAGATATTTTGATCACTTCTCAATTTTTGCTGCTGATTTTTGTCGATAGAATGTATGAAGCGGTCAATTCATAACATGATAGGGGATGGTGCATTGATTGATTATAGTGAAAATGAGCCTTTACAACTTTAAATAAATTGTTAAAACATTTATCAATATTCGTACACATCATTGGCAGCTGTAAAATGCATCAAAAGATAACAAATTGGCAAACGATAGTTGATCATATCGCCCTATAATGCACTCTTTGTAATGTTTCCAGCAGGTCAGGTTGCAACTAAAATCAATTTAAGAAAGAGAGCATATCGAGTATTTCGAAGTTTTTGTTTTTTGATGGTTGACGGACGTGCGATGGCGTTACGACACGTGAGAGAAAATAAAATCGATGAAATCCTCAGCCGTCATGTTTTTCTTTAAAAAATCCTGTTCTTGATTAAAACCTATTGAAACGGGAGTATGTTTAAATGCCTTCTTTTCCCGTTCTCCAACCTTTCAGAAAAACCTTATCTAGATCATTGCAACGGAGGTCATACGGCATCATCAAAATTAAACTTGTTCACGAGAACTACATTGAGTCAATTTTTCCCAACTTCTCGCATTTACTCTAATATTTCGTCTAAGAATACTGAAAAAACTACCTATAACTCGGACAACAAGGAGTACCATTACGAGAACAAGTGTTTGTTACAACGTCTAACGCGGAGGGAAAAAGCTCATTAATCTTGGGAAATCGACTTGCTCTTCTGATTCCAGAGATCGCGATCATACCAAATAGTAAGAGTTACATTAACATCTACAGTTAAAAAACAACGTGAGATCCTTCAATGAGGTGTGTGGCAGAGGAGACACGATGTGGCGAGCGCGAGACAGGTGAGACGAAGGGTGTTTATAGGTTTATAAGAAAATGGAAGAAAACATCTAACTCCCATCCTTGAATAGGTGTGCATGGTGGTGCACACATATATAGTAGTACATGTTAGCAAAAAACCGACAGCAATTATTTGCAAT
The DNA here is from genome assembly GCA_037158775.1 of Hetaerina titia. Taxonomy (NCBI): domain Eukaryota; kingdom Metazoa; phylum Arthropoda; class Insecta; order Odonata; family Calopterygidae; genus Hetaerina; species Hetaerina titia. Next base: position 58,808,792 of record CM073771.1, read on the forward strand.
AAATAATAAAAAGCACACATTTTGAGAGGGGCCTAATGTTAACGTATTTTGTAATATTTTCTATGAAAATTACATTCACAGTGTAGACAAAAGGCAATATTTACGCTTGAAAAAGAATTATTCATTAAGTGTTTTTGACTATCGGGACTCTTGACTATGAACGTTAAAAAAGAAATAGATACAGCCACACAACGAAGAGTGGTTTGGTATGGATAGGCAACGAGCTCTCTGAGAAAAGAAATTGGATGTAAATTTCATGGAGATATGTGTAAAGATGAAAGAGGAACAAAGTGGATGGCGAGCAAAATAAATGAGGTTGCGATACACAGAGTGGGGAACAAAGGAAGTGAGGGGGGAATTCAAAATGACACAGAGTTGACGGAGTAGGTAATGAAAGTTAACGGAACGTTTAAAGGTGATGCAGGAGGAGGAATCCCACGTTAGCGGGGAAGAGAACAGGATTGGCATTTTGGATGGCAAGCGGTGGGGAAACAAAGAGGACATAAAAATCGACAATGGCCTACAGTAAAACAGTGTGACACATATCGTATATAAATATTTCAAAATCTCCCTAAGAAACATGTTATCTACTTTAAAGTCAACAAAAGGGAAGACGCTAGAGAATACCATGCAAATTTGTGAATTGTCTGCAACTTTGAAGACAGGTCAGGATAAATGTAACTTTCTGAGTAATTCCAACAGTCTCATTTAATTAATGTCCTCTGAAATGTTTTTCGCGATTCTGCATGGGAAAAAGAAAGAAATCTCAGGGCCCTTCCGAAACATCTCTACGGTAGCAGAGCTAAAATGGATGGCCAATGTCGTGTTAAACCAAAAAAATCATGAGTGAGACCCACATCTCCCGGCCAGATTCAACTTAATCAGACAAGAAAATCTCGTTCAAGGGCAGGATTAATTGTGAGTGGCGGTGAGACAATTCCATTCATGAATATCTGCTTACATTTGTTCCCAACGCCTCCGGCGCCCTTCCCGCCATTACGGTTCAGTGGCAACGCCCCCAAGGTTACGAAAAATGGAAATGACAAAAAAGTGCTAAGGTTAGAGTTTATAGACTACCACATTCCCAGCGATTTATCCGCGAGAAATATATGAAATTATTACCACAAGAATTATTGAAAACACCCGGGGCCAGGTCTCAAAGCTTAGGTCTGTTTTCAAGTCCTCCCACGGTACAGGTATGTAGTCCGCAAATTACAATAAACGGTGCAGGGCTTATTGCTTGCCAGTAACACAGTGTGCAAATTCGGAAGTTTTATAATAATTTTACATTCAATACTGTTTGCAGAGAGCTTTTTAATCGAGCACTAGCTTCGAAAAACGGGCCACAGAATGAATGGGTGGAATAAAAAAATAAGCACATTTCCGTAGATGCAGGCTAGTAATATGATACAAATATTAATCATAAAATTAATATTACATTTACCAGAGTATGGAATCTAACTAGTACAACTAATCGTCATCACAGGTAATATATACATTAAAAGGTAAGTTAACCTGTCTAAGAATTATAAATGATATATATTAGGTAATCTACCGGCTAAGGTAGGTTTTTGGATGGACACAGCTATCAAATAAACATTTTGTAACTCCAAACAAAACCCAATCCAGCAACCTAATCTACATCAGGTCCCTCTTCAGCTCTATGTACTTCCTTCCTCCCTTCATTCAGTCCAACATCCCTATCCTGTCCCTGTCCTTTCCACGTTTGCCTAACATTCTCCCCTCTATTACCTTCTTCAAAATTCCACTACCGCTCAATACGCCTTTCATCCATTTTTCCTGCCTCCATAGAATTTCTCCCAACAAACCCCTCTCCTCGCCTACCATCTCCAGTACTTCCTCATTTGTTTGCCTTTCGGTGAGGTTAATATTATTATTAGGTAATCTAGCGGTTAAGGTAGGTTTTTGGATGGACACAACTATCAAATAAATATTTTGTAACTCCAAAAAAAACCCAATCCAGCAACCTAATCTATATCAGGTCCCTCTTTATCTCTGTATACTTCTCTCCTCCCTTCATCCCGTCCAACATCCCTATCCTGTTCCTGCTCTTTCATGCAGTTCAAGGCATGGATTATATTAATGACATAGGTAAGCTATTAACGGATGATCTACCAGTATATCATTTAATGTCCAACCAAAGTTCCATTACCAATGCGTTCCAATGTACAAAGAAAACCAATCCTCTTTCATTTACAAAATATTTTTCTCGTTTTAAAATCCTTTTCCCTCATTCATTTTCTCGAACCTAGCGTGTAACAGGTACTACTGATAAATAATAACCAAAGGTTAACACAAACGAGAGGAATAAAAAGGAGAATAAAAAACGTATATATTAAGAAATAATGCAAGGATCTATACTCATTGTACATTGATTCACCATAAGAATAAATACAATTCCGCTAACTTCGATCGGTTTTGAGCTATAAACAGTGAGATACGCATGAAACTAACAAGTGAGAAATTTCAAGTTAATAAACACACAGTAGGCACTCGTGATTCAAAAGCAACAAAGATGTTTCTACCAGAGAGGAGTAGCGTTCAAGGAGACAGAGAAGAAATAGGGAGAGGCTAAGATAAAACAAATCAAGGGCATAAAGGCCACGGTAGAAAATGATAGAGGCAAAGGAACAAAAAGGGGGAACGAAAAAAGCATCCCGGTACTCTCGAAAACCTCTGGAGTACACTTAACGTTTCACGGACTACCTTGCAGAATATGCAATGGCCGTCTTTAAGAATTGACCTTATACCTCATGGGTTACTATTACGTGATAACACATAAAAAAAGCACGTAGACTGCAGGTTATAGGGACCCGAAGGTCAACATGCTCAACAAGGGCGAGTCTCTCCGTTTTGTATAATAAAGTTGTTGTATTACCTATTTCCGTGTTAAAAAAATACCATCAAAACCTTTGAACACTTGGAATGGGAGACTTTCTAGTATCTAAGATATCAAGAAATAAAACCCTTTATAGTAATACAGAATACGCGATATTACTTAAAGTCTTACGGGAGTCATTAAAACTATAATTGTTGAGTAGCGGTGGTCCAACCGGAGTAGGTGAAATATGCTAAAATTAATGCATATAAATTAGTAATATCTCCCATTGTTGAATAAATCGTGCATTTGTTCAAATTTGAACAGGAATTTCTAATTAAAACACTGCAATGGATTGTTGTGCATGTGAATACATTCGAAATTACATCCCCTAGACTGGAATATTTCGCGAGTCAATTTGAAAGTGATGGAAGTCTAATATTGACCAAGATGACAATGTATGTACTATCTGTGGTGCTGGTGCTTGAATACACGAAGATAGATGATGCTGCACTGTCACTTGGTAATACGTAAATCCTGAATCTGGATACTAAAATAGGAAATCGAAGTCAAACCGTAGTCAAGGCAGCAAAGAGACAATTCGCACGATACGTGCTGACGTGCTCACCTCAAGAATTAGAGGCTCTGATTATGCTTAACTCAACTTTATTCACCATTTCTATGAGACGCAGAACAAAATTCTTTCCACAGATTCTAAAAGCCAACACTTCTAGAGTAAGAAAAAATTCCATCCCTTCACGAGACAAGGGTAATATCTTAACCCGGTCCGTTGGCATGGCTCAAGCAAGATCCTATGCCCATAAAATAGTGTCATCTTTTCTCCGATTTGGTTTCAGATTACCAAAAAGACGACTCACATCAGGTTGCATTTCCTCCTCTCTATTTGGGGCGACTGACGATTTTGGGTTACCCTGATCGCGAACTCCCAAGTGAGCGACTTCGATCTCTTATCTCCGTGCTTCCGTGACTGCCGCCCCTTCCTCCTCCCTCTCCTTTGATGCATTCCCTCCGTCGATCTCCCGCCTCCACCCACTCGACAATATTTCCCTCCCTTTCCAAAGGCACGACCGAGCGGTGCTCCAGACGGAGCCGCCGCCCTGCCCATCGCCCTCCTCTCACCAGCGTCAACGCGGAAACAATAAGTGGATGCGCGATGCCGTCGCGACCAGAAATAGTGCAAGATAATGGATCATCCCTCACGCAGTGAGACGCCGATACGACATGGAATGGATGTTTTTGGCCTCGACTTTCTTGCGCTTCTGATACTTAAAACAATGCATCTAAACCTGAGCTGTGCGTCGCGACTACCCGAGAAGGCATAACAATCCCTCAATGCGGGAGTTTACAAAAATATTATAAAATTTCCAGTTTCTCTTGGTCCCTCCCACTTGAGATGACATAGTCAAACCTGTACCTTATTGGGGCCTAATCACAATTATTTATTATTTAGAATAAACAGAATTTGCTTCCTCGTAAATTCTTCTAGTTCAAATAGAACTCATAGGCTTTGTATTGCACTTCCCAAATATTATAATAAAGTAGTAGCCGAGAATGAAGACGCTTGGATATTAAAATTAATATTCTTTTATATTCCATCAAAATATATTTGAATTGTACCCTTCGAAATACAATAGCATTATACATCCTAACATTGTAAAAATATACTTTTATTTAATCCAAAGAATACAGGTACTTAACAATCATAATCATAAGTTACCGTACGGCAACCAGAAGTTTCACCATTCGTCTCGGACGGTAGTTCATTGAATTTGTGACGGAATATAAGAGGAAAATAAATACTACCTAATAAAAGTCACCAAGAGATATTCAAAACATGACTAACTAAATGAGTAAATTTTATTTGCGGACGAAATCTCACAGTAAGAAAAAATATACTCCTCTAGATATATACTCTTTCGTAACCCGAAAAAGAAAGCTTGAGAAATGAGCGGAGATTTATCGTCGATGATCTAGGCCAATGACGTGAACATAATATGAATTTCTTTCTTCTTTCCTTAATAATAGTATTTTCAAGGTCTTGATTAGTGTCACGCAATTTTTACAAATTGCATTACAGACTCGTAATTGAATAAAATCTCGGAAGAAAAAAATCAGTCCCCATATTCGAGGGTTTCACCTATCTGTTGTGAAACTGAATCCTAGTATATGACGATTGTTTTAATTAACAATATATTCAAAATTATATGCAAAACCAACGGTCACCAGATGGTTCAGTAGAAAATTGTATTTCAGATAATGTAGCATGGTTAACCGGCCTCCACGGTGAACCATTGGGAGAAGGGAGCGATAATCCTTTCCAAGCTTTTTGTCACTTCTCCATAGAGCCTATAATTGAAGTATTCATAGAGAAATCGAGGAACATTCCTCAAATAAAAGCGAGGAGGCGACATAGAGTTTACCCTCGCCATGAATTTCCCTTCTCCTTTCCCAATCTCACTAGCCGTAGCCAACACTTCCCCCACACCACTTGCCCATTGTTCTTTTCAAGCGAGTCAAGCATTCCCGGCAGATGCACAAAAGGCAGGCTGAACAATCGATAAAATCGATCGATTTCGTAGCCACACAACAATCCACGTCGCTTTCTACATGACACACAACATAACACCTTAAACAAATGGCCTTCCATTTTTTTCATTCGTGCCGCATGCATTATTCTCCGATTGGAGATAAGATTCCTCGACAGTTTTTTTTTAATATCCGCGGACCGAAGAGAGGACGAGCAATAAGTACGAAATAAATCACCGACCGTAACGTGAACTCCAAGACGGACGAATCACGAATCTCCCTTTTTCCCTCCGAAATTGGTCACTCGAGGGATATGGAATATGACCCAACTAATTTCGTTTCTCCAATGTCCTCTAACGGTTATTTCCACTCTCCGAGCGTCGAAATCTCCATCAACCCCATTGAAGTCTCTCATCGGCCCACTCGAGAAAATTATCTCTCCTGCTAAAGTTTTCTTTCAGATTATGGCGCGCGAAAGGATATGTTGGAAATTCCCTGTAACCTGACCTGAATATTGCCTATTCGAGACGCTTGGGAGTTGCATTTGAATACATCTAATGAGCGCGATACGGGACTGGGAGGGTTAATAGTGAAAGGCAGGCTCATGCCGAAGAACATTAGATAATGAGGGTCACTGAGAGGAATAATAAATGCAGATAAAAATACGTACTATTAAATAGAGAAGAAGGGAGGCGAATGGTGGTTATTTTTTTCGTCACGAGAGTCCTGTTATTTGAGCGATGTAATGCATATTTGGGCTCCAAAAAATGTCATTATATTCCAAGTACGCTTGACAACATTAAACCAACTAGTTTTATTACACTACAGTTTGCATAATGAAATCAGCTGAGAAGTAATGAGCTTCAAGGTATCTTACACAATAGGTGGGTTAATTAGAGTTTTAACAGGATAGTTTTTTGTAAAGGTCATCAGTGAAAAGAACGGATATTTTACGATAAATGAAGTATGACGTTCACTATAATTTCCTCATGGATATGAGATAAACCAAATATAGTAAAGCTGACTCCTGGGTAATATTCAATGGCACATTCATTGAGTCCTCCGTGTTTTCAAATAATTAATTTGGATTTAAACTCCGGGGTTCTTCCAGTGCAAACGGGAACGTAGTTTTCTCATTTCAGCTCGCAGAAGGCTAATAGAAGAAATGTCAGGGGTCACATACGCAGGAAATTCCCATCGAAAATGAAATCTCCAAAGATTCATTTCCACGGAGAATATGGCAGAAAAATCACAGAAATGATTGGTCCTAACCTTAATGTTTCATCTGGGACGCATTATTGATGACCTTCTCACCTGGAGTGTATGCATTAATCATCACAAGAGAACGCGTGGACGCAATTTATTTCAGGACCACGAAAAATCACTTTTTGACCCGAGGGCTTCGGATCTTGATTTTATCTCTTGATCAAAAAGAGGAACTTTGGCTGACAGAACAGAGAGCGAATGGGAGCAAAATAAGCCGCAGAACGCTTTGTGAGACGATTGCGCGTGAGACGGACTTTGGGGAATGAAGGTGGGGGATAACGAAGAAAAATAGGTGGAGGATTCTTATTGCATTTCTATCTTTTGTAATACATAACAAAAGTACCTATCCCCGACAATTTCTGGCAGTCAATAATCCTCTTCCAAAAGTAAGTTGACACGAACAAACACATACCCATGAAAAGAAGCTGAGGTTAGAGAAAGCAGAAGTAAAGACATAATAAAGATTTTTAAGCGTTGAAAACAAATAAAAGAAAAGAAACTCACATTCACACGTATTTTACACTTCGGCAATCATGCCAGCTTCGTTAGTCTTACGAAAGGGCAAATTTGTCAACCCAAGCATTCTGTCAATCTCACCCTTCAACTAAAAAGCATGGTTTTGCCATAAAAATATTTGAAGAAAAAGAAGGCCGAGAGCTCAATCTAAAATGTGAGTGATCTCTTACGTGTTATCTATTTTGTTTTTGTGTTCTATTGTGCGGTCCAAATGTTATATTGCTCTCGTGAGTGATTCTACATCACATATATCTACATTTACATATATATATATATATATTTAAAAATGTGTGCCTGTGTGGGTGGGAGTGCTGGACTACTGACCGGAGGGCCCGGGTTCGATTCCCGGGCAAGCCTCTCTGGGCACCTGCAGCTCCACCCAAGCTATGTGATTTTTCGGGTACCAGGTGCTTCTTTGAAGGAGCTTCCGGGGCCTCCTTTGCCTCAGTTCCGTCCTTCATTCTCTTGAGAAAGGTGGTTAGACCAACGAAAATTCGATACCTAGTGAGTTTCTCTTTTGTGTCTTTCTGTGTTTTTATCTTTATCTACTAGTGCTAATTCCATTTACGATATATATATATATATACAGGAAAACATATAAAGGACGAAAACAGGAGGGGTGGGGAAGGCGGAACCATCCCCACCTCTCTTGTGTACGTCCTTTATATGTGTTCTTTTACCATTTTCCTTATCTCTATTTCAATGTGAATGAATATTTATTCGCCATATGGCGGTATTTCGTGTTTGAATGTATATATATATATATACGTTCTGTAATGTATATATATCGTTATATATATATATATCGTTATAACATATATATATTCATTCAAACATAGAAATAGGTATAAGGAAAGGGGATAGGAAAACACATAAAAGGCGAACACAGGACATATTGGAAGGCGGTTTTTGAGCAGATCACGAAAAAATATTTCCTATCCGGGATTTGAACCACGGGCCTTCCACTTGCCGGGCGGATGCTCTACCACCTAAGCTAATAAGAAAACCTGATTTACCTTGAGATCTGCGATCTTATAAAGCGCCAAAGTGCTCCGATACATATTGCCCGCGAGATGGCGTTATGGAGCTGTTTCACCCACCAAAGGAGAAATAGACGGGACACAAGAAGGGGAAAGGATAGTAGAAAAGCATTCATACGATCTTATAAAGGATAGGAACGGTGCGTTTCATGGCACGCATAGCCAGAAGAAGAGACGAGCCACATTGGTATAGCCATATATATATATATATAACTTTTGGACGGCACAATAGAACACAGAATAAAACAGATAACACGTAAAAGGACACTCACACTGTAGATGATTTAAGCTTTCGGCCTACTCCGAGGCCTTCTTCAGGTCAGACTCTGACTCTGAGTCTGACCTGAAGAAGGCCTCGGAGTAGGCCGAAAGCTTAAATCATCTACAGTGTGAGTGTCCTTTTACGTGTTATCTGTTTTATTCTGTGTTCTATTGTGCCGTCCAAAAGTTATATTGCTCTCGTGAGTACTTCCGCATCATCTATATATATATATATATATATATATATATATTCAAACACGAAAATCCCGCCATACGGCGAACAAATATTATTTTCACACATAGATATAGATAAATATATATATATTTATTTATCTATATCTATGTGTGAAAATAATATATATATATAAATGCACATATACGTGTTTGTCTGTATAGTTTTACCTATGTACGAGTACGTATACAGTATATATTGTGCCTGATGGGTTTTTATGAGCGGATAAGAAAGCCAACTGTTTCTCCCATTGCAAAATAGATGTGTGCGGACGTCTTGCACGAAGGCGTGCACTTCACAGCGAGCAGGGTCACGTCCAAAAGATGGGAGGCGTGCACGAGGACGGAAGCGATGAGGAGCCAGGGAGGCTGGCATGGATTTAGAAAGGGAGCATCTATTAGCGCCTATAAACAAAGAGAGGGTTGAAGAACTTTTTCTGTCGTGTACTTGCCGGTACTCTAATTTATATTACTTCTGCATGTATTTCATGCGTATCAAAGGTACATTCACCCGATATCGTGTGATGGAAGTTGGGGTGTGCATACTGTGCATGACTTTCGTCATAAATTATGGGGGCGTTTTCTCCCAGTTTCTCGGGATATTGGCTCGAGAATGTGACCCTGTGTATATCTAAGTAACGGTAAAATACGAAGCTCCTGCGAAACGTTAAAAATATGAGTATGCATTAATGGAAGCTTTTCTATTGGTGATCAAAAATGAAGTCTATGGGCCTGAAGCTAAAAGTGAAAGTGTATTAAGGACATTTTTTACATATAAAATGTGATGAGTTTGAGAACACACGGAAAAACATTTTTTTTAAATATTCACATTAATCAAAGCCGATAGCAACTGCAAAATTTTTCAGAAAATCCCTGCGTCAAGTGACTCGTGAATATGTGTTCGGTACTTTTACATGCTCCGCTTGAACGCAGAACGTATTCGCGTTATGTGTCGTTTTAAAATATGCATTTTGGGAAGTCACCGTAGACTTAACTAAAAAAGTTAAACAACTCTATTTTCATTCACCTTCAATACATTTAAATATTCACATTCATCAATCAATACATCTTTACTTTACCTTATAGTCTATAAAAACTTTGCATATGGAAACTATCAATGTTCCTAAATATTTTACAATGGCATTCACCAATATTTTTATGAAAAATGATTCATGGGAAATGAGGATACGTTCGTGTCAACTCTGGAGACCAAAGTTTGGGAAAAACACGGCAGTGATTAGCGATTCTTGCCGTGAATCATCGTAACGTGGCAGCGGAGAATTCCGAGTTCACGTCCGGGTTATTACTTCTACTGCAGCTTCACCTAAGCTAAGTGATACTCTGGGAAATAGGTTGCAGGCACCACAGGGGAAACAACTGGCCCACCTATGATGGGTGTTTATTTTTCACAAGCCATAGGACAAGGTAAGCTTGACCCTCACCTATCAAATTAACCTTCGCGTTTGGTGCTGAGGTTTGCTGCGGCGGTAGCTCATTGGTACAAAATCCATAAAGGAATACAGTTTCCAGATCCAGCGTAACTTTTGTAAAATTATTCAAATAAAGAATATATGTCAAGCCTCCAATTTACTTCAGCACAGAAAACGGAAATTCTTAAACTTGGGTATCTCATAATTTTTTAATTTGCACAACGCAATGTTCAAATGGGCGTCCTACGAATATTGTATTGGCATTATCATGCTTACGAAATTCCATCACATCATTAAAAATAATTTTAAGACTCTTACAACATCGTCGAGAATTCTAAATAACAAAAATATTACTAGTTAAGAGCCTGGAGTATAATTTGACACTTTACCATGCATTATTTGAACGTACACTGGTTCCTCAATCTGTCACTTAGGAAAAAATGCGCTGCGGTAATTTCAAAGCGATGGATTTCTATTAATTTTGTAAATTGTTGTAACTAATTATGACGCCATCCAATTGAAAAGAATTAAAAATAAATAAGTTACGGATAAAATTGATTTTCGAGCAATGATAAATTATTAAACAAAAGAAAGGCATATTTTTAAGTCATTAAATATCGAGGAAACAAGAAAACTTTACACAGAAGGAGGAAGAATGAAGGGATAATTTGGCGCAAGTGAAGAATGACAAATTTAGGCCACATAAAAGAAGTTTTAAGCCCTTAGAAAAGGGATTTGTGGCATAGGAGAAATAAAACTAGTATTAGAATGCATATTATATAAAGAAACTTTTTAAGCAATTTATGACACTGGAGGCATTATTTTCCCTGCCGCAGCCTGTATTAATCAATCACCTCACTCACGGGATTCGATAAATTGTTTAAACTATGTCAATCTTACGGAAAAAAAACTCGTGCGTCGACCCTGTGACGTGTTTATGAACACTACGTACTCAATTTCGTCAAAAACAAAAATCACGAGATCGGTTCCCTGACTCGAAAAAATTAGTGAAAGCAATAAATCAGAAGAAATCGATCCGACAACCCATCATGTGAATTAGAATTTAATATTTTCACAACATATAATGATTTATAATTTTCTATTTTTCGAATGCTATCGAACAATTTTCGTGTGACCACCATTCTTAGCTCACTTCGTCACGACAGCCGTGTCTCATTTTGTGAACCACCGCCATACCCCATTGGGCCATTCTCCTAAACAAAACCTTGGGAAGCATTTTCATTCTACGTTTGAAACCCACGGCCAGATTAACGGGGAAAATCACATCTGCTGAGCGGCGGAGCAGTTCCCGGGCCACCGGGGCAGAGAACTATAGGGAGAAGAATACTCTGCGAGGAAGAAAGGCAGAAATAAACAAGAGGGTAATGGGCGGGGCGTTACCAAGGGCGATTATTACCGAGGTGCCACGCTCGAGAAACTACGCGCATGTAATAATGGCAAAGGGATTTAGCGGCGCGCGGCTGCGTCGTCGTAATGGGTAATGAGAACCATCTGACGAAGACCGACCAACCGAAGAAAGAGAAGTGAATGCATCAGATGATCTTAAATAAAGAGAGGAAATGCCTCATGAAAATGGATTACGGATTAAGGAACAAATATAACTCAGATCTCATGGAAAAAAGTATAACAAATATTTGACACTCATTAACTGGATTGCTCAAATATGCAATTACTAAAAGCAGTGTAATCCCCTGAAATTAAAACTTAAATCAGTTTCTCGTGAGTTAAAATGAATGAGCCATTACAGAAAAAAACTGCTCAAGTCATAAGACCGTCCAAGCCGATAATACGAGTTTAAATTACAGGTGACGTTGTTTGTGATGCCATTAAACGTCCATTTCTATGCCAGTAGTACACCACAGTGCTGCAAGCTGCTTACGGGAATCTCCCAGCCTTTTTTATGGACGCCTGGCGCGGAAGAATCTTCGTGATTCGTCCGACGGCGGTGACAATAATTTCCGCACCACCGTAAACCGCCTTTGATGAGTGGCATCTTAGTTCACCATGTATTTTTCCTCCTCTCACTAGTCCCCCCCCCCGGCAGCGCACCAACCAAACAGTATGCCCTAGGCAACCTACTCCCTTTGCCCTTGTATATGTTTAGAGCCTGATCATCCCCCTACTGTGTTAGAAAATTACTCCAGCCTTCAGTTGTAGGGCCATGATAAATAGGAGCAACTAAGGACGCCCATTATTATGTAAAACAAAGAAAACATCGCATTTATACGAAACGATTTATTCAAATAGGTAATTTAACTATCAAAACATTCCAGATACCTACTGTTTAATCATGGCTTTCTAAACCCTAAAAACCGCAAATTTCTGTTGTAAGTTGAGTTGTAAGAGAAAATATGCATGGTGACTGTCAAGGTCTTAAAAAAACCATAAAATCGATGGTTAGTTTGGTAGGTGATGGTGGATTTTACCTGATACTAAACTCAACGACGTGTGAAATTTAAACATCAGAATAGGGGGACAGATCCTTTTCCTGTCCTGCCTATGGTTTCCCAGGAAGTTCTAATTTCCTAAAAATCACAGCTCGGGCGAAGGTGAGGGTTCCCAAGGAAGCGTGTGCGGGAATCGAATCAGCAGCTCCACACTCTACCCCTGGACCACCATGTCCCTTCGTAACTCACTAACTGGGTGAAAATTATTTGAACAAAAATTAAAAAAAACATTTTAAAAGGGCTTCTGATTTGCTGAAAACTCAATGTCACTGATCCAAAGTTGCACTAAAAATTCATCCTCATAAATGGCAATATTGAAAATTATGAGCATATTTAATATACAAAAAAAAACATAATTTTTAAATTAAATTAATAGTTGTTGCCAGGGAAATTTCCCAAAACATTACCCAAAATTCGGTAATATAATTGCTGTATGGTGGTCGTTGGAGAAAATAGCTATGAACTCATTTTTTTTCAATGACAGAGATTTTCAAAAAGACAACTATGAATATTGTTACCGCCAGAATCCGGTATTTTCATTTGGAGAGTTGAAAAAGAGCAAGCCTTTAAAACATCTGTCGTTTGCAACAAAAAAATTAGTACAGTTTTTAAACCCTAGGATAATTTTTATAAGATACTGAATATTTATGAACACGGCGCTAATAAGAGGGAAAGCAACGGAGATAAATTACAATACATTAACAGGCTGTTCAACATGGAGATGGTTTAATGGTTTCCATAATGTCGGAGACCCATTGCTTCCCGATTTAGTCTGGAAAAGCCCCAAGGCCACGAGCTATGTGAAAGAGCAAGATATTATCGGCGTCAAGCAGTTTTCATTAAGGGCTCAGCATAAATTCACGTTACTTTTTAAAATTACCAACTGGGTTACTTCTTTATTACGCCCTTTTAAGCGACATCGATGCAGGTGGTATTTGAGCATGAGCATGGTTTATAGGTTCTAAATATCTTGAGTCTCCAGAAAATGATTTGCATTAGCATTGGACATTAACTAATAACATAAATGGAATTAGGAATACTTCCTCACGTTATTTTTAACTCCTTCTGATACCATAGCTAAATTAAACTTCCGAATATGAACCCGTCATATAAGGTGATCTAAAAACAGCATAAAATTGTAATCCCGTAGGTTTTATTCTTCGTATAAACACTAAATTTTTGTTTTTACCTATCTACAATTCCGATTTAACAAAACGATTTCCACATAAATTAAAAGAAACACTCAAATTGTTGAATTTAATTTTAAAACTTGATAAAATTTAAACAGTAGCAATTATAGCTTAGCCAAAGCAGTCAACTATTAACTTTCTCCTTTATCCATCCATCATAAAAAAGTAACTTTGAACTTACAATTTATTAGACGGATAAAGCCTCCATTGTAAACTACCGCAAACATCGAATAATTATTTCAAAACTCGTTACATAACCCTTAAAAATTCTAAATCTTCAGTAAGAAGTACGGAATTAGGCAGTCTCACGAATGTCAGACCCTATTATAAAATACCAAATACGACTAAGTGAAATTATCAGTTATCATTGCCATTAAATGATCATCATTTTCCCATTATGCATCCGATTCATATAGGTACAACCGTTATTAATAAAATAACCCTCATGATAAGCGCTTGGAGCCAGTATTTTTCTATACGCTAACGTGGAATGATTCACAGTGCCTGTTATGATATAACTTGAGAAAAACTGAAAAATAATTCGATCCACTTCGCTTTATATGATTTCCGACTGCTTATCCCATTGTTTCAAAGAGAAGTGATGTACTGTACCAAAAGATAATCAGCGGAAAAAGTCGGTGCAATGAATAAAAAATTGCGCATAAATCTCTTGAATAATCAGACATTGTCCTTCAAAAGGATTACTTTCAAGCCGTTGGTAATAGGGTACGCGCAACTAAATCAAACTAATACAACTAAAAAATTCACCATACAAATTATAAATTTTGGACTTAATTGATGAGCAAAAGATTAGAAGCGAATAAGTGCCCCCAATATGTTACGTAATAATGAAAACTTCGTTGCAATTTTCCACAGTTAAAACTTTATTGCCGACCATGGTTTCGATACACTGTATCATCTTCAGGTGATACCTGAAGATGATACAGTGTATCGAAACCATTGTCGGCAATAAAGTTTTAACTGTGGAAAATTGCAACGAAGTTTTCATTATGTCTCAATTCCACAATATCACGCCTGATTCTTCACTTTTCGTATGTTACGTAATTTTCGTGTTTGGGACCATTTTCCTCTGTAGTCAATCTTTAGCAATTAGACGATTGAGAGTTTTGATTAAATTTAACGTATCGGAGAGGAATTTCATCGAGCAATATTTAAGCATTCTACTACGGAAGCAATACCACATTTGCCCATCTAGTGTTTAATCATAGTCAGAAATGCTGGTAGTATTATATAGTTGTATGTAAAAGAATTCAATACACATGATTTTCGATTTATAAGTAATTTAGCGTCAGTAGACCTAATTTTCAGTAATCCCGGGAAGTTAGATAACGACGGCAAAAATAACCTTGCGAAAACCTGAATCAGATGGTCAAGGGTTTTCAAAACATGAATAAAATCTGCATGAAAACGATCGAAACGAGAACTGATTACGAAAATCAATCAATGAACTACGCAGAATTCACTTCAGGATTTTTTTTTCAGGGAGAGGCAAACCTTCCTCTTCTACGGGTCACCTAAGGTTTCTCAGAAGGAAGTTCTCTTTGACCGAAATATAATTTTGCATCTCCAGCCTAAACGGGGGACTTTCGTTGGGAAAACATACACTTTTTAAGACTTGCAATATTTTATAAAATGTTCTTCAATCCTTATCCTTGTAGAGCAATAATACGCACATGAAATTCCCCGTAGAATTCCTGCAGCCAAAATGTAGTAGCACTTATTTAACTGCTTCATAAAGGATCAGCTCGCCATAGGCTTTGGGGTACTACTATTCTTTTTGGAATGCCATCAGTTCCGATCTACTGAACACATCTTCGATCGGAGTGTAATAAACGTCATTTGTACACACTTTTGCGATTGAAGTTTTCGACAGGGAAAGAAAAAAAAACAACCGACCACCTAATACGAAAGTGAAACGCAGCCCACGGGGGAGGGAGGGGGGTGATGAACGGGAAGAGAATTCCACTCTTATGACGTCTTCCGGAGAGAGGACGAATAAAAAAAGACGACGGGGGAGGGTGGGGGCAATGGTGATCCGACGAAAGGCGTAATTACGTCCCCGTTCCTCCCGACGGATGGAAAGGAGAGGTAGGGGGAGGCAGCGAGGATGATACTCCACGTCCCATCTGCTTCCCTCAGCGGCCGCCGGGGACGGACTCGAGAATATGCAACGGTAAAACCGTAACGACGCAAGTTTATGGCTACCGGGAGATCGTACATCCCAACTTTTTACCACGAGACGGGGAGAAAATACGTGGGCACGCATCCCCACGCGCTCCCGAGGAAGAGTGGGGATAAATGGAACTCCATTTAGTACTAATTTCGATGGCGCTTTCTTGTTTCAAATAAGGTAGGGGCATCGCGAAGGTCCTCCTCCCTAGTTGGCATTTAGAAAATGCACTTGAAAAATATTTTTTTTTTCAAATAGGACTACGGATTAGGCGAAATAAAATTACTGCTGATGTCAAGAATGTACGCAATGTCAAGTCTGCCCCTTCTTTTGGTTGAATAAAATTACCATAAGTCATTATTAATAATGTTTTCGAAAGATGTTTGGAAAAAATATTTGCATTTGACCATGCCAAGTAATCCAAATTTTCATGATTTTTTCGCTATTGGGAACAGCTCAAAAGCAGCAGTAAGTGAACCAGCATACAATGTGCATAGAAAACATATAACCTCCATAGCACAAGTGCATTTTCCAGATTGTAATTTACAATACGGAGCAATTGCATTTTTGAGGAAAACTTTGAGCTGGATTATTCTTACATCAACAAAAAACTACCGGTGGGAAAATTAAACAGCCATCGAAATTGACCTTGGCTACCAGCGGAGTCACCAAGAACTCTCAATGGGGTGAACTATAAAATGGTTATATACTGAAAATAGAAGAAAGGTCAAATTATTTAATATAGCTTTTATTAAGCAATATCTGCATTAAGAGTGTCTTATTTCCACTAGTCACCTTACGTACTACTAAAAGCGAGGCTAGTGGTGCACCTCCTCTAGTCCTGCTTATCAATGGTAATGGATCATTCCATTAATAAATCTCAGATGAATTTTTCGAATTCATGAGATTTTCAGTAAAAACAACCCAAAGATATTTTGCAGTACTGATTAATATCACATTTTAGAAGCCAACCAGTTTATTTCCGTAAACATCCCTTATTTAAATCGCCACGTGTATTTACTTCTTCATGCTCTCTGATGGTTGCTTGTGGAGCCATTATTTCTTTTCTCGGCGGACATAAGACAGATGAATGACGCCCCCAAAGGAAATATGCATGGCAATGGTAAGTGGTGGTAACACATGGGTCTTAGGTACCCCATCGGCTTAAAAGGCATCAGCTAAACCTCAATTGGGACTCGATCTTACGACCTTTGGGTCATACGAGGAGACACCACAGGTCTGTGTAACTAGGCCGATGACAGCATAAAATCTACGACGCTACGCAACCTAAGATTGCGTAATTGAATTCGAAGCACGATAAATCTTCTTAAGCATTAAGCAATAACAATATTCCACAGCTGTATCAAATGAAGTGATTAAAAAATAGTAATAAATAAAAATACAATTAATAAGCAAACCTGATACAGAGATAATGCTTTACACCGAAAAGCGTTTTGTAACAGGTTGGAAATGAAGAAATATATGGAAGTTTGCTATGAAAAAATATTTGTTTTGTTTGTCGAGCATAAAAGTGAATTATTTTAACAAATTCATAGACACCCGGGCGTGGAAAAACAACCCTCCATAATAGCTATTTTATCTGGTAGCCGTCGGCATCTGCATGAATCTGTCCGTCAGAATCTATAGGAAGTAGAAAACGTTCAAACACATCAACGGTGGAAAAATTAAATACCCAAATTTATTGCTCAGGAGTTTTTTATTCTATCCGTGAAATGAATAAAATTATTAACTCAAAATTTACCATTCATTAACGAAGATCAAGCATTTAATAATGGTAAATAACTGAGAAAACTGATGGAATGACTCGATCAATAAATGACCAACCTCATCTTTACACGTAGCCCTAGGTCAAGATCTAGGGTGCGAAAAATAAGTGATGAATTGCAATAAAAAATTGGAGATAAGAGTAGGATTTGATTTTGCCTCGGAAACAACGTCATCATATCTGTCTGCATAATAACTCTCACCTAAATAGCGGATGCCATATCTATTGAAAATCGACCCATAACGTATTTCATTACAAAATTATACCCAATAACTAAAACGGATAAATAAAAAGGCTAGTTTATCCATTAGCCTCAATATTTCCAATGGCTTTCAAATTTAAACTATCTAATAAAATCAAAGCATATATTGCGGTCGTGAAAGCATCTCTTGATGCAAAAAACTGATGAGTTTAGATACAGATTGTTTGTTCTCACCATACCAGTTTATAATTAAGAAAAACTCATTTACGATGAGCAGCGAAATATAATATTTCCTCTTTCTACTCCTCATTCATTTTCTAAATAATTTCGCTCAATTTGATGATAGGCTATCTTATCCCAGCTGGTATTTCCATTAACCACAGTCGAAGAGAAAGATTTGACCATTGTCAACATTAATTTCGAGAGAAATTGACGTCCTCATGCCTCGTGATTTACGAAACCTCATTTTGAGAAGTGTCTTTTTTTTCCAAGGAATAGAACTCTTTCTCACGCCGAGTAACGGACGCACTCGGATAGAAAGGAGCAAGATGATGGGGGTGGTTTTGCATTTGCGGGCGTGTGTCCTCCTTTCTCCATATGCCGCGAGATGGCAACTCCATATATGAATGCCTACGTACGCACGTATATGAATGTCCGCATGCAAATGAGGCGTGCTTTCTCTACCCGCACTCCCGTATGGTGGTGCTTTACGCTAAGAGCATTAAGAATACGAGTCCATCTCGAATCCATTATGTGCCATACTATGATTTTCGCAGACTGGAAGGAGTCGAGCGAAGGCCACGCGGTTGCTCGCCATATTCTTTTCTTTCCCTCGCTGCAGGTTTCGTTACCGTAAGGGTTTAGAATGTCCGCTTGTTTGTGGCGACCGCAAGACTGTGGTCGACACAACCTCGTATTGCAAACTGTGCGACAAAGTTACTCTGGAACGCCAAGCAATGGCGACTCCCAGGCTTTTGACGAGCGGATGTCAACAGTCCTTGATGAGAAGGTTGGAAGAGAAGGCAAGGATAACTCCAGAGGATGTTGTAGCCGCGAAACGAATTCATTGTCCCTTTTTTTAACTTTCCGAGATTGTATTTTTTAACCTCTCCACTCTCCTGTCTACATAAAAATCATAAAATTTCCTGACGCCACATTTAAAAAGAAAAGAATTCCCTATGAATGGGACTTTAATGTTCTGGTACAAGCCTCAACTTGGTTAAGAAGAATTTATCATGAGAGTGAAAATAGATGAGCTAACGGAAAACGTCTGTATTTCCCGCAAATATCCTCAATGATCGGTATTTACTGCACATAAATAACAACACAGACAAAGGGTTACGTACCTCAGGTACCACAAACGTATTAGCTCTTGTAAACAGTAATCAACCCATCAATTAAGTCAACAACCAACTTAAAGAGGAATGATTACGCCGATGGGGGTTTCAAGTGGAATGAAAGCAGCAGCAGAGATTAATTTATTTTGCCATTCCTTGGTCTTAAGAATCCGATGGAAATGCTGTATTTTACAACATCTTGATGCATATATTCATTATTCAGAGACCTTGAGAACACGCGAAGCAAGCTCGATGCGCTCTTTCTTCACGATTTTCGCCCTGATACGCTTTCCGAGACATTATTATCGTCTCATGTTGAAGTTATTTTAATCAGCAACAAGCCAACTTTCGACGAGAATGCAGATTATCAACCCCCAATTCCTTCTAAATCATCGTGCACACATTTGCATACTAAAAGTCTGTACTCCTTTAAGTCCACGTCTCTGGCACATCAAGGAGACAAAGTGCAATTCTCTTTATCGCAGGAGTTAACACCTGGGAGACAATTCGGCATATAATGGATTTTTTTCAGAGTTGAAAACACTTAGGCGTGAATCACAAACACCTTCCTCGTCTGAATGGCTGGGTAGAACCATTAAGCACTCAGTAAGAAACGTTTCGCATTACGAGGACCACTTAATTTTCAGCCAACTGCATGGGAAATAATGGCGAAATAAATCAAGCGGCAATGTCTTCGTGCATTCGGAGAACCAACAAACGCTCCTCCCCGTTAATTATTGCAACATTCTATTTGAAGGGATTTGATTTCAGGAAATGGAACCGCGGTAACCGGAGACTGGCGCGGAGGGGAAGATTGCCGTGATTTCAGCCATTAAAACATAATTTAAACAAGACTCATTTACAGCCGGTGCTTCCTCGCCTCCGCATCCCTCCAGAAAGGTGCATCACCAACCGGATCGAGAGTTAAGGAAAGAAATGCGAGATAGATCACTTCCGCAGCCGTACGAATTCAAAGGGGGATTCGCACCTGAGGCAATCCGACAACAACGAATAGATAAACGGAGGAGTGCTAGAGCCAAGAGGACTACCGAACCGGCGGAAACGAGAGAGTCACGAAAAGGGATTTTAAACGACGACAGTCTCAAGCACTTCTACCGAATGATCCGAATCATCTTAAGACTCATATTTAAACTTGTCAGTTTTAATGATCACATTCGGCAGAGTGATCACTTCACTTGTATGCATTGAATACATATTCCGAGAAGCATCACCCACGCAAAATGACGAAGGATTACGTTTGGAAAAGACGACTAATTGTTGATCGTGATGGGCTACTTTTCTCCGCGGCGGGATTATTTTGATCGAGATCAATTATCTTGAACGACGTGCACATCACCGTTCCCTAATGGTCGGCTCCCTAATATATATCCACCCATCGCCTGTCTCGCCGAGGGGGAGCAGCATGTAGTCGACCAAGTGGACCTCAAGACGGTTCGACTCCCAGTGACCCTTTCTCCGCACGGCGCTTCAGTAGACGCACCACTTCCACCCTTACTAATGGCATATGCGGCGGGCGCGTCGAAAACGAAAAATCGCCGTCATAAATAGCGCGGGGTGCCACGCGGGTGCACTGTAAGCCGTGCAGATCGCTCGCTCCTCTCGATGGAATAAATAAAACACGTCAACCTCGGCTTTCTCCTCTCCCTCTCTTCCTAGCTTTCCGTGAACTCTTTTATCCAGCTCATCCCCCGCCCCAGTCCTCGACTCCGCCACTCCCCCTGGCCCCCACCACTCCCCTCCGAGCGTAGTACATCCCTCGGTCTCACGCCAGTCTTTAACCCTATCGCCGCCGCTCTTGAGCGCACGCACACACAAAACACGTACTACACGCACACGTCTTAAATGCTCCCATTTCAT
The DNA here is from genome assembly GCA_037158775.1 of Hetaerina titia. Lineage (NCBI taxonomy): Eukaryota > Metazoa > Arthropoda > Insecta > Odonata > Calopterygidae > Hetaerina > Hetaerina titia. Next base: position 58,829,974 of record CM073771.1, read on the forward strand.
GCATCTCATATCAAACCTTCCCTCCCTCCCCTCCACCCACCCCTTCACCCCCCCTCGCGCCCTCAGTTGGATTGGGTTGCGGTCGACGCACTTGACTCGCAACGGAGACGAGAAGGATTCGATTTCTGCGGAAGGATCACGCCCTTCCACACGTTGGCGACGACCAAGAGTGTGGATTTTTAGGTCCCAACCGTGAGATCCGCGAAGGCGGACCGTGCCACGGATTACGGCCCTGTAAGAAACCGCAGATTCATCTCGCCTTCTCGATCCCTAAATTCAGGGTGTTACCGTACAGCAGTGTTCCTAAGCCGACACCAGCTAAGGGTAACAATAATCCGAAGCATATTAGAAAATGCTTCCCTTAATTTTTAATTTACGTGAAAATGCTATGCTTAAAATTTCTTTAATATGCTTAAAATCTGTGGAAAATTAATTACAGAAGGAGATTGAGTTCGAGAATATCCATTGATTATCCCTTCTGTTTGAAATATAACTGGCTTTTATCGACTCACAAAGCCTATTTGGAGATTAGGAACCATTTTCTCATGATAAAAACCATAAAAAAACAAGTTCACAATTTTAAACACCAAACATTAAATTTAGTTTTATTTTAACTTTATTTTCATACAAAATTCGAATTTGTTTCTACAAATGAAAGTTTACGGATATTATTCCTTTTACTCAAATGGAAAGTCACTCATTAATGTAAATTATGTGATTTGAAAAATATAGATAAAAGGATTTTTCACTCCGCTCTTACGAACAAGAAAAAAGTATATAGAACTCAAAAATGTTTGCACTATATTTTCCAAATTAACTGACCATGATTTCAAAACTTTGGGTTAATGTCGAGGTATTCGCGTTATCGAATAACAGAGTTGGTCAAATTATCATGGATAAAAGAAATGTTAAAAGATGATGCTATTTCAAGTATCCTTCATTCTAATCAGTTTGACTTAGAGAGGCAGATGAATAACACAGTGAAAGAGCCGCAGAAAACTCCCTTGGCCCTTTAAATGTCACAACTGACCTCATCCCTATGAAAGTCAAAACCACATTTTTAAATCTTAGTCTGGAAAGTAATTTCTTCCATTCAATCCTCCAATTTACCTTCTAAGCACTGGTCATTACGAAGGTCATGGTAGCTGGAAAGGAACGACTGACATCAAGGGCATAGTTGCTGAAAATATGGCGTATCGTATGGCCCACGGGAACGTTCATATTTAAATTTCCAAACAGCTTTCGCTTCGTAGGAAATGCGTAAGTCACTGTCGGAAGCCATAGCAGACCCAACCCCCTACCATAAGACCACGTCGCCTACTCATTCCTCCTCCTGTTTCTTCACCTCCACCCACTGCATCTCGCCCTATTCACACAGGACTTTGACGTCCCTCCGCCTTTAAATCACTTTATCTCTCCTCTGAATCCAGTTTCTCCCTTTTCCGCCTTTATCTCCCTATGCGCCCATTCATTCCTCTCCTCTTTCCCCCCGGATTCCCACCCTTCCCGTTATCCCTCGTCACACTCCTCTTCCTGCTTCCCCCCTTCAGCATTTCCTCCCCCTCCCCCGTTCTCTCCTCAACCCTGACTGGGAACGAAAGAAAGTGTTTGGTTAAAGAAGCCAGACGACCACCTTGCAATCACGCAGCACCTCCTCTAGAGATGGCGATTAAAATAACAACGGTGAAGTGAAGCGACGTAAAACAAAACTGCTTTTTTCCGGTCTTGGAACGATTTCGTTTTCCAATTTTCATCTTCGTTTTGAACTGAAGTTTTTCATTTTCAAGAATAGTTCTATTGAAAAAAAAGGACTAAAATAATGAGTCATGTTTGTGAAACACAAAACCTCTGAAATCATAGCTATTCAGTTACAGATTCATTCACAATACTGCCTACATTACCCTACCAATAACTGCAATTGACCCATATTGGAACAAGAAAATAAATATAATTTCTTGGGGGTAATCATTGATCAAAATATTAACCTTGGAGAACATATATTAAAAATAAATAACAAATTAAATTACATTCTTCGTAAAGTTCATTACATTACTTGTTCAGTAAGTTTTAGTGTCATAGAAATAGTGTGGCTATCCACCAATCATGTCTCTACTTTGATCATGTACACCTACTTCCGAAATAATACAGGTGTGCGAAAAATGGGGAACTTCGAACATCTAGGAGAAAACTTTTCTTCTACAATAGGATCGTTTAGGGAATAAATTTCATAAAATACAATAATCGGCGTTGATCTTTGCAGAATATTTGCTATGCAAATAGTTTATTCCATTTCCAAAGAGGGCTTTTCCCTATTTTATAATGGTTTTGCAAGAACACACCATTCAATTAGTTCGTGATTGCGCCAAGTGAACGCAAAGCGTCCTAATGAAAGTTATTTCGAATGGTTTCACACAAAGCATACCCACTCAGTTCTACTATATGCTAAAACTAGGCCCTCAGATAAGTCGTATGAACATTACCTTATACATGTACATTTAACGTTGCTCGCATTCATATTTTTCAAATTCAAACAAATATGATTCTAATAGTAATAATAATTAGTAATAAGAACGATAAATAAGTAAAAAGAAGAACAATTCTATTGAGAAATTTAGTTTCAATCCTATTTACACATTTCAGTTTAAGAAAATCTCTTTTGGAATTTTTTTCAGAGTCGGATGGGCGCAAACAAGAAGACCACATTCGAGATTTGGGAAAAAGTTGTCGAAATTTTTCATAATAAAAACTCCACTATATGGTACCCGATTTACACATTTTAGTTATCTTTCACCATGACTATTTTATTCCATTTTACTGATACGGTAAGATATTGCACACATTTTTATCAATAAAAGCATGGTCAGAGCCCATAGGATACATCCCTTTTTTAAAAAGAAATAAAATACTTATAATAGGAGATGGTAAACGTCGATAAATTAGATTTAGGTTAGCTTTATACGAGCGACCAATGAGTTTTTTTCACATTAACTCTTAAACAAATTCAAATGCTTCATAAAAAAGTTAAAATTAATTTTAGTTACCTAAAATACTCCACTAATATAATTATTTTTTCCCGATTTCAATGCTTTTCTATGAAATCCTTGGTTCAATAAACTGCATAATGAATAATATTTCAGGTGGACGTCCTAATCTGATATTACATGATCCGCTTACCTATATCATACCAATCAGGCAGGAGATATTAACCTCTATGCCCTCATATCCACCTTGAGGATGATCTATGTAGATGACCACGCCTTCCACCAATTAATTAATCAATCAATCGAGACATTTACATCAGCAATTTACACCTGGGAGACACCTCCCACCCCGCCTAAACCTCTTTTCCACCTCCTCGCGGAGGTGCACCCTACAGGTTTGAGAAAATCTGCCTCGAGAGGATATACTTCATTAGCTTACTTACGCTCTTCCCCATTTAAATGAATCCCGCTTCCTTCGGGTGAAAATCTAGACGATGCATTGCACGGGCATCCTTCATGTCACAATATATTTGGCATCCCGCACATTTCCGCCTGAAATCGGCAGGGATGCGGTGATGGCTCCGGTGATGATTATAATTTTGTTCCCGAGTGCATTAAAAGACGTGAGAGCAGCCAACGCCATCACTTTTTCTCCTCCTTCGGACGCATCATCCTTCCCACCTCGCTCTTCCGTAACCACGGAGGAGGTGGGAGAGAGTGGATGGAGAGGTGGGTGGGGAGAAAGGGAGGGTGGGCGAGCAGGTGAGTGCATAACATACACTTTCCGGGACGGATTCGTCTTGCCCTGCCTCTCGCTCCCTCACCCTCACTCCCGCATTAGGCTCCCTTCCCTTTTCCTCGCCCTGCCTCTCCATCTCTCTTTCCCCTTTCCCTGCTCTCTGCCAACTAAGCTTTCCGTACATCTCTTTCACTCTATTCCTTTCCTTCAATTTTCTCCCTTTCTCTCTCTCTCATGTGCCAAAACTATACTGAATGCGCACCTTCCTGAGTTTCATGTTAAAGAATTCAAATCTAATCACCTCCGTTTGTCCATATATCATCCGTATACGTAGACTGATGAATCATATCAGTCTACACATTTAAGATTGATTTATTGCTGCAAGAATATATTGCCAGTATCTCTCTTGAACATCGACGGTAGTTTTTTTTCTTTCTTTTTTCAATACGTGTTCGTAAAGCAAAGAATACCCTCCCTCTCTCGCTGCATGCTTTCGTCCCACTTTTATCGTTACAGAGGGTCTTACTGTACCTATTACGTTCTTTATACTTCTTAATAATTGCTTTCGTAAATTAATATAATGACAAAAGCGGTCCGTTGTGTCTAAAATCTTTAAGAGCGCGCAGAAAGGTTTGCGCGCCATTACGAACATTCAGATTATATGGACGACTTAAAACTTCTAGATAAGTACAAATTAAACTCTAATATGATAAACAAATAAGTAAATGATAAATAATGGGAAATTATGACTGCCGAAGAGACCGATGCAAGGAATCCATTTACTCAATTCGCAACCGCAATATTAGACACCGCGAAATTGCGAATTTCCCTTATATAATACGACAAGGATGTAGAGTTGGTTGCTGGATTGCGTTTTTGTTAGGAGTCACAAAATATATATTTGGTAGTTGTGTCCATCCAAAAACCTACCTTAATCGGTAGATTACCATATAATTATAATAATACGACAAGGAATGCTACTGATCACCAATTACCCTAATGGCTGCTGACCTTATACCGTCCGTCCTCGTGTCGGCCTACAGGGTAAAAGTGTAGATGTAGACGTATTCACCGTGATATTTTATTTAAGATACTCTTTCTTAAACGGATCTCCTGGCACTTATTGTTGTTTTGCCCGTCGGAAGAGGGGAAATCACTTTTGCGGTATAGGCCAAATAAAACAATTTCAATTATTCCCCTCTCACTCTCTCTCTTCTTTCTCCTCCCTCCCCCTCTCCGCAATATGGGGGCAGCTGACTTTCGCATCATTACCCGAAGGCCGTTCCCCGAAATGAAAGAAAGAAAAGATGAGAAAAAGGAAGAGGCATAGGGAAGGAGGAAGAGTGGGTGGAAGTCAAGTGGGCGGGATGAGGATGGAGGGAGGGTGGGGTGGGAGAGGCGACCCGGACGATACTGGAACGTGGGCGGAGAAAGAATTCTTCGGCTTCGATCGATTCGAAGGCCCCAGTCCAGCTCCTCCTCCTCCTGCCCCCCTAACGTTTTTTTTACGTGTGATTCACTCTTATCACTCTCGCTCTCTCTTTGTTTCCGAAGTTTTTTCTCTCGAAAACCCGCATGGGATCATGCTGAGGAAAGAGTGAACGGGAGAGATGAGCCGGAGGAATCTGCGGAGGTTTGAAAGAGAAAAAAAATGAAACGCGGGGGAACTCCTCATAACGGCGGTAATCGGTTATTTTCCCTTCGCGCTTGATAAATAAAAGAGAGACTTTCGACGTTTCTGTTCTGCCGAAATGAACTAACAGAATGAAAATGCGTCACCATATCCTCTGCGCAATTTTAGCGTTTCATACAAGTTCAACATTTTTTTGGGACCAAATTTTTCAACACGAATCAAGAGCCATGGACAGGATGCCAAGGAGGAGGACATCCATACACCAGCCTAGCTGAAGCGTTTATCCGCTACTCTATCCACAGGCATACTTGACCGTACTTAGGCCGCTCTAGTGAATACTGGACATGAATTTGAGCAGTTCAGGGAAAAGTCAACCATCTGTGAAAAGTCAACCATCTGTGATACATAGACGAAATACAAAAACTGTCGAAGCGAACGGTGCTAATCACAGATGTTTAATACTGACTCGTTTAACTTCCACATTGCCAGGAGTTGACTCGTAACCGAGTAATTTTTTTTAATTGAAACCAAATCGACACAACTTAGGAAGACGACTCGAATTCCCGCGTTCTTAACTATCTACATAGTTGCCGTGATAGCAACGTTGAAACCATTTCGCACTAACTTCGAGCATTAAATCATAATCACATTAAAGCACCTTATTTAAAAGTACAGTTTGGGCGGTCTCTAACAAATGAGATGTACTACGTATCGCGCAAGCTTTCTTTTGTCTTCCCTTAGTTACTTCCTTCTTGTAACATTTTTCCAGTCTACTTCCGTCCAAAATGCCTATTTGCTTCCTTAATCTACCCCGAATGCCTAACATTCTCCATTTCATACATGTCACTATCATCCAATCGCCTCTCAATGCCTACTCCACACACATTTTTTGCCTTCTTTGGACTTCACTTCAGCAACCTTCTCTCCTCGCCTACTCATTTAAAAATTCGTCGTTAGTGTCTTCCATCCTGTTTATACTTATTTTCTCCAACCTCTTTCATGCCCAGGTCTCAAAAGTGTCTGCCATCAAACTTATAACGAGTCTCTTGTTCCAAAGACAGGGTTTTTGGAACCATACAGTGCTACGCGTCATTTATTTACAATTATTTTTTTGCGTTTTTACTTAGAGATTTTCAACATTAAATAAGTTAAACGGGAAATAAACTTTTGTATATTTCATGTTCTTTCCAAAAAATAAGTAGAAATTCCTCTGTTCAATGGTATGATCCGAACAATTTTGACGTAATTGAACTCACTCGGATGGCGACCAGGAGATTGTCCACTCAATCGGATGAATGGTAGTACAACTACTAGTACAAGTGAACCTTCAAAGTGGACCCCAAGACACAAATCAACTTCAGTGTGCAATCACCGATTAATACCTACGATGCGATTACGGATTTTTTCCCATCCGCTCAGTGATTTCAACGCGTGCTAGGACTAAATAAGCCACTCTTGATTGCCGAGGGAGCATGGCGAATGACGCCGACAGAAACGGGCGGGTGGGCTTTTTCCTTCCCTTTGTATCTTTCGCGATGGATGTGACATGAGAAAAAAATGAACAACAAAAAACAATCTATGTACTAAGCACGACAACCAGAATGAGCGACGATGTCTAAGTACAAAAAAGTGACGCACAAAAGTATTTTCTTAACAGCCAAAGAAATGAAATAAAGATAAGGGAGCGACTACCGCTAAGTCCTTAAAAATAATTGGTGATTTTAGGATTAAATTTAGGAAATCGATTATTTTAGAATAAAAAACAATAACTCTGTGAGTCCACAGTACTTTATTTAGATACAACCCAGGTTTCGACACTAACGCCATCTCCAGGATATTCCTCTACGTCGCGCCAAGGAACGTGCAATTAAAGAAGGGTGTTCAGAACTTATGATCGATATATTTTTCTTAGGGCAAGAAGTTTTCTATTTTCCCAGGGCTTTAACGATAAAAAAGCATTTCCTTGGCTGGGAAGCGTTGATCTAAATATATGGGTACTCATTGAAAAATACCATGTCTGGAAATATCTGAAGTATATACGAACACAATTATCCTTGGTTTGATGAACGGTGAGGAAAGCTCACATTTTCTTTTATTTCTCACAGGGATTTCACTAGGTCTTATTTCCTTCCTTCTCAAAATAGTACCCAGTGATACGCCTCTCAACTCCCGCATGCTGCCTCCCAAGCCGCTATTCCGTCACATTGTTCAAAGATTAGGCGGAGGTCACTTATTTTCAACTCGCATTCCCAAAGAAAGCAGAAAATGAAAACGACATGAATTTTCAGAATGCCAGGACTGCATTTACACAGAAAGCTAAGAATTAACTGAAAATTTTGGAGCATTCATAAAAAATATCATCACTCAGTAATGAACAGAAAATTAATCACGACTAGTTTCCATCGAAAGCTGAAAACAAAACTTTTTTATTTTCAAAATTTTGTCGGAAAAACAATTAAATTAAATCAGTTAAACTGTCAGGATAGTCAGCAACCCATTAGTCATGATTCTCAGCCATAGTCAATTCTTCTAATATTTTAAATGTGAAATATTTTAATAAACACGTTCAGAATTCGTTAATCGGTTCCCTCCATTTTTCGGAAATATGGCAAGAAAACTACTGTGTGCATGTAAATTTTATGCTTTTTTTCGTTAAATACTGTTTTAGGGTCCTATTTCACAATGAAAAGACATAAACATGTCATGCATACATTTGTACGCACTTCAAAAAAAGGAAAATATGAACCTGACTGAAACTTTATAGATAAATTCTTCTATGAAAGAAAAATGAGCAAAAGAGAAAGGTTTCATTTGATTAAAAATTAGTTACGCCGAAGTGTACCCAGTAAGATTAATAAAATTCCACAAAAAGTACTCAAATCCATAATGGTTTAATAAATGGTCATTTATGGTATGGAGGAATAACACATTCAGTAAAGGAAGTCTTCCATCACCGATCTCTAATATCGAGGTTTGTAATTTAAACAATAATTATAAAAAGATTCAGTTGACCACCGAGTCTTGAGAATTTTAGCAGGTTATACATTTTGTAACTTTCCAATATTAGGTTAATTTTTCCACAGAACTTTTTCGACTTTTATTATTCTCTTCCCAGAAAACTTACTTAAAATATGTCAAAAAGCAGGCTGCTTCAATATTATAACACAATTCAGTGAAACCTAAAGGAATATACTTGTAAATTTCCTTATTCTCTTAATTCTGACTTTCTTTGTAAAAATATTACACCTTTAAAAAAGAAATGACCAAATTACCTCTCATGAGCTTCGTGCTACTTTTTTTAGGAATATTATATACAGCTCATAATAGCTGCCGCCTGCCTCATTATTTCTATCATAAAATTTCAACGAAAACACTTTCCTGGAAATATTTAATTATGGCCCTGTAATACTACGCAATGTTTACGTAAGATAATTTGAAACGGAAGTTGGTTGTACTCAGTCCACGACTGGAAGAGTTTCGCACAGTTTCCATTCCGGCAGAGCTGTCCTTAACCTTTCACATGAAGTCAGAAATAATTTGGTGCAAGGTTTGTTCTATCCAGGAATAACTTAAGAATTCCCTTGCATAAGATTATATTATAATTATGAATTAAACTTATTTCTTCTTCGCCAGTTGTGTCACGTGTAAATGCTTATTACAAAAGTTTTTATAAAGTGTCTACGAAATTGTTATAATTTCTAGTAACATATTTATTTTTGATAGGCACTGATTGAATAAAATTGAGGAATACTTTATCTTGAGCATATTTAGGTTAATAATATTATTAATGGACTCATCCTTCTTTCTGAATTCATTCTTGATCCATTGAAATTTTCCGTTTTGCCTGTAAGGTATTTATGGCGCTGCACTTCCGATATAAAATGTCTATAAAATTGCTACCTTGTTATTAGTTTGTGCATATTTTGTAAATGTAATGGCGTCTATCACAACGCTGAAACTCTACAAATATGAAAAATAGGACATTTTCATATGCAAGAATCATTTTTTTTCATCCCCCGTGGGTGAAAAGCGTGAATTCAATTTAGTTTACAATCCTGGACATCACTGCATATTATGAGAATGCGACGTCATTCCGCTTCAGAGCCACATGTAATTACCTCACTTTACATATCGCATGTCTATAATAACTTAGCCATCCTATTATCTCCGGGAAAAGACGGGTGAGTCCCAGTCCAGTCCGCGACCAATCCCAAATACGGCAATTCGGCTGATCTCATCAGCCAAAGGTTGCCGACCTCTTGTCGCCAGGAACTCGAAGGCTTGCATCAAGTAGGACCCAACAAACATTTATAAGGAATGCAATCCAAGTCTTCTGAAAACAAAGATAATTTCTCGTGCAAGACGGTGGGATAATGCAGTGATTGCCCGTTGAGGAAGCGGCAAATTAAACCGATGCGTGTTCGAAACGTAATCGTTGCGGGTCGGCGGATTGTGTTCTCCCTGGCTACTCAACGCCACTCCTCATTCGCAATCGATTATTTCTCACCCCTTTATTCCAGCGGCCGTTAATTAACGGCTCGAAGAGAGAAAATTCAAAAGAAACAGAGAGAAATGGAGAGAAAAAAAAGTGACCCTTACCCTCTCCCTCAGGAATTTCCGTGTACCCTGAACTCCGAGCCACAACAATGCCTAGTGCGCGCCCCCGGCAAATGGAGCGTTGGAAAAAAGTTTTAAGGTCAGACCTTGACTCTTCATTTAATCCATAAACGTTTTCACTTTTCTGCCAAATTTCCTTCCTCACGGGCTCCTTCCTTTCTCCCCCACCTTCCCTGCCTCCTTCCAGATTCGGGGCGGAAACATTCTTCTCAGGTCAGTGCCCACTTAAAAGGGAACAAAAAGCACTCTGCCGAAGAGAGACCGGAAAGAGGTGGCCGGAGGGGCAGGGGAAGCGGCGGGTGTGGGGGGAGGGGGAGGAAAGGAAGGAGAGCAGAGACGGGGGCGGGGGAGTGGCCGGTGGAGGGGAAGCGATGGAGCGGAGGCGGGGGAGAGGCTGGGGGAATCACCTCCTCCAAACAGTCTGCGGCGGAGTCAAACTCACACACACACTTTATGGCTTCCCTCCCTCTCCTGGGTTGTAGATTCGCGCGACACGGCTGATGGAGATCGGCGGGGAATTCCGGACGGGGGATGGGCAGGAGACAGACGTATATGAATGCGTTTGCGTACTCGATTAATTTTTCTCGACCCATAGATAATAATATAAGTTACAGCAAATATGTTATTCTAGACACAGTGAGGATGTTTTTCAATGTAATGTGAAACGGACTAGTGTGTTCATAAATTGAATTTTCTAAATTTGATTGATCTATATTTGATATTATCACTCCACCAAGAAATCTTGTGGGGAAATAAATAATAACATTAATTAACACGCAGGGGGACATTGCAGACTGACAGCATATTCATAGGAAGAAGAGGCACGTTCTTTGACGGAAGTCGCACTTTCCCAAGGGGTCAAGGCACCTCATACCACCGAATTTTAGTTCGTATTAAAAAGCATTATGTGAAAAACAAGGCTCACACACAAAAGAGACTCTGCTTCTATTTCAAATAATTGATTCATTTCCTACTGTTAGGCTAAGCTAAATATTAAAATAGGCGGGAAAAAAATAGAGCAGGTAGAACAGCTTACATATCTCGGAAGTGTTTTGGACCAATACGGTCAAAGTGGTAGGGACGTAAGGAGAAGAATTGCGCTAGGAAAGGAGGCTTTCTCAAGGAGGAGGGAGTTGATGACGGGGACGTTGAGTAGAGATGTTAAGACAAGACTCGTAAAAACTCTGATATGGAGCGTAGCTATGTACGGCGCGGAAACGTGGTCACTGAAGCAGGAGGATAGACGTAGATTGGAGGCTATTGAAATGTGGGTGTGGAGAAGAATGGAGAAGGTGAAATGGACCGAAAGGAAAACAAATGAGGAAGTACTGGAGATGGTGGGTGAGGAGAGGGGATTGTTGAGAGAAATCCTATGGAGGCAGGAAAAATGGATGAAAGGTGTATTGAGCGGTAGTGGAATGCTGAAGAAGGTAATAGAGGGGAGAATGTTGGGAAAGCGAGGAAAGGGTAGGAACAGGATAGGGATGTTGGATGGGATGAAGGGAGGAAAGAAGTACACAGAGATGAAGAGGGACCTGATGTAGTTTAGGTTGCTGGATTGGGTTTTGTTTGAAGTTACAAAATATTTATTTGATAGTTGTGTCCATCCAAAAACCTACCTTAACCGGTAGATTACCTAATAAAAAATTCCTCCGTTCATGGAAAATTTCTTGAAATCTTGGCGGACTACCGGTGACACATCTGACAACGAGCTTTCCGCATTTCATTTAAGACTCAATTCCAATTCGTCAAGGCCACGAGTATAGAAAATTCTTCCAAAAATATTTTGTCAAACTCGCGAAAAGAGCGGACAGTGGCAGTAACAAGCAAAGCACAGACCCTTGTCAGAATTCGGTCGTGGATCGAAAGGCAATCGAAAATCGATTGAGAGGCAAAAGAGCGACATCCTACATAAGTGAGGAATATTTTAATACTGGCCCAAAATATTTTTCAATGCGATTCGAATTCTTATTTATTCAATGACTGAATTACCAATTGTTATTTTATTATGCCAATATTTTAATCGAAGAATAATGTTCCATCACAAAGCCCATTTGGTTGACCAAAAAATATCCTAGTACCCTATTATATACACCCTTGCCTCACTTTGAATTTGTATCCAAAATTAAGCATTTTCTGAAAGATGACTGACAGGTTAATAAAAAAAATGATATGAAACAATACAATCCGCCACATAGTTATTTAATAATATTCGTTTCAGATCTCGAAAATGCGAATCTTCGATACGATAACAGATTACACTTATTGCAAAAAAATAAATCTTAGAAGTCTGTTACCAATATATGAGTATTAATCAAAGGCATTCGAATGAAACACTAGCAGATTTAGACGGAGGCAACTAAATAAGAAGCATCTACTGAAGAATTTCGTGGGCAATAGGTGCGTGGATTCATTTTTCCCCTCACACACAAATCACGATTCATTCAGAAGGAAACTAAGTCTTTGACACCTATTGTCATCCTGGATATTTATCATCCCTTTTTTTATTTGGGGCGATATCAGTACCCTTACAACACATCTTTTAGGGCTACGGGTAGGGCTAAGAGAGATATTGTGTACAAATATGCTTATCCTTGTACAGAAAAAGATAAGTCTTCCTGATAACGACACAATTTATCAACCATATCCTTGTCAAATACCGTACGATGAAATTTTAATGAACTGAATCAAAATATAAATTAGGATTTATCTTACAACTCTACTCTACTCTTACACCAAATGGATACAGTTTCGAAAGTTAAAGGCTTTATAAATTCAATTTATATGCAAAGTCAACCTCATTGCTCGCTCAGGCATGACGTCGGCAATACATTGTCGAAAACGGATGAGCTTGGGACATCGAAAATAAATTTTGGAAATCGGATGGGAATATAGAGATAGAAACTTGCAAAAAAAAGTTTGGCCTTAGGTCAAGGTTTTGACGAAAAGGAAAGCATTGGAAAAAAAGGTATACCATAGTATTTTTTTAGGAAAATGTCAAAAATGCAAGGATAAGAAATACGACATATTACAAGTCACTGAAAACCAGACTATGCGCAATATTCAGAATGTATAACTTTTTGTGTAATTTATTAGTTAACAGTAGTCTACCGGCTTATAGCTGGTTTTGTTACGAATCCTGGTACTACAAACAGCTCTAATAGTACACTCCAATTAACATGACACACAATATGCTTAAAATCCATACTACACATTAAAAAATTCATTCTTCAGCTCTATGTACTTTTTAATTCCATCCCAAATGTCTATTCTTTTCCTTCATCTATTTGTCTTTTCCAGTATGATCCCCTCTATTAATTTTTTTAGTATTCTATTGCCTCATAGTTACTCCTGCATCCACTTGTAGTGTCCTGCCTTCAAATTCCTCACAACAACCATCTTTCTTCCCTTACCATGCTAGAACTTAATCGTCAGTTTAGATTTCACTCCATCCATTATATTTTCTTTATTATTTGTAATATTTTCCTTGAAAATAGGAAGTAAAAAAGAATATGTTTAAAGGTAGTTAAACCAACAAATTGTGATTATCAGACTCTGTTCCCTTTCATTGCTTCCCGTCCATTGTTTCCCTTCCCGTTAATTTTCTTAAATTTCATTCTACTCCACATACAAATTTCAAATGACCAATCATCATTTATCCTCTTTTCTCAGCGATCAAATTATCAACTCATTCTAAACGACAGAATGTATCTAGCCTACGAATTTGTCGATTAAAATTCACCAAAGTAACTGGAAATTGGTTTATTAACTCTTTACCTTAATTATTTAACGGGAAGTGACTCATTAAAAATAGGAATCGTAAAATATCTACTTGAGACATAACTTTAGACTCAAAGATTATTTAAATTACTCATTTCTGAAAAGCCATTGAATGAGGTATATTAACTTCGGGTTGGATGAGTTTTCTTTAAAACATATCATTAGAACATAAATAGCTTTAATGGATTCTTCTGAGAAATGAATCTATAAAAAATATACCATTAACTTTTACCACGGGGTAAATATCATTGTTGCTAATGTAAGTGGGATTCAGTTTTTCCCCTTTGCATGACGATAGATTTAAATATAATTCCTCTGATATATTACCACTATATTAGCAAAATATAGGAAAAATGCTTGGAAGATAAGTTGAAATATCGATTAAAGGAGCTTATAAGTTAATTTAAGTTTGAAGCAGGTGGTAATGTGCATGTTCCTTTTGGTTTCTCGCTAAGTACTAGGGAAAACTGTGCAACAAACCGAATGGTCAGTGTACTCTTTGTTTTGCTAAAAACAACTTAATCCAGCAGGAAATTTATTCTATCAAACATGATTTGATTTACCAATAGTGCAAACGATTATTTAGACCTACACTCACAATGACAATTCATTCAATTAAAACAACTCAATTCTGCAACCCTGTGTGTAACTGTAAATTTACAGAGGAAGACCAGAGAGAGCAGCCTCCTCCTGCCGCCTCACTCAAGAGAACGTCAGTCGGCAGTTGGAGCAACAGGATTCGCAGAAAGTTATACGTTATTCGATAAAAAAAAGATCGAACGAGCGTGGAAGAGCGGAAGGTATGCTGTTAACCTTTGGCAGACGCGGGGAGTACTCGAGAGCAAAGGATGAAAGAGAAGCGAGGACGGCGCACCTGTTGTGCGAGAAGAAGAAATAATAACGTGAGGGGAACTACAGGTAAGTTCATTCCGTTCCATGAATGAAATGTATGCTAGCTTACACAGGGAATTAACACAGAAATTCCATCCCTTACTTGATCCAATCCAAGAAGACATGATAGTTTAGTAGGTAGTATGCTCAACTGCTCTCTAGAAGCCCCCAAAGTTCCGATTCGGGTGAGGCCTACAAGGACACCAAGATAAAACTCACAATGCGTGATTTTTCTGGGAAAACTGAGACAATTGAGACGAGATAAAACATAAAAGTATTTAGTAAATATGGGCGTTTTTATGAATATATTAAGCATTTAATTGGCATCACCAATAAAATTTTAAGAAATAAATTCGATGTACAATCAATTTCAAAGCAATGGTAAGTCATTGACCATTACAGCCATTTATAAAAAATAAATATTTCCTTAAAATTACAGTAACTAACTGATTTGATAAAAATTTTCGAAAAAACGAAAGCAGATAAGTATTAGGTTTATAATGGTTGACTATATTTGTAAATATCTATGGAGTTATCAGTATTTACACATTTAAAATAAACAGAGATACTGATTGAAGACGAAAATTCAGTAAACTCTGTAATAATATGACGTAGTTACTCCAAGAAAAAGTATTTTACTGGTGTAAGAAAAATTTTCTACCCTTTCTAATTATGCAATCTATCGAGTACGTTCTCCAAATTTTTCGCTATCGAGAATTTATGCAACCTAAAAACTTCATCTCTTGTAGTCTAACTGAATAATACCCATACGCTTTCGTTCAATTTGTTGGCCCACGAAAACTACAATGAAACAGGATTGATTAAGGTATCTCGAAAAGCTAGATATCTGGTTTAACCTGTAGTATCATTTTTTAGGAGGAGAGATTGCAAACCGTCGTAACAATCTCCATTGGGTGAGATTAGAGCATATAGCGTACTATTTGAGATTTCTGACCAACTTTCCGCAAACCTCCAAAGCGAGTTTTTATTTCATCAGGTTTCACGAAACTCCTCAATTATCTAATATGCCTACCGTCATTTTCATAATATGCCATTAGTTTCGAATAAAGTACTCTTAGTAAGGGTTGTTTCAATTGAAACAAGATTATAAATCACAGAAATTTAGTATCAGGTTTCCGTAAAAATACTATAGTTATCCTGTTTTTGGATCATTCACTATAGGATCAATTTTACACAATTCTACGTAATTTATCAATAATTAAAATATGAATTCTGAAGAACTTCTAGTGTCCATGACCTCATGCACTCTGACCCTCGTGGGAAGTCAACAGTGCGTGACTAGTCAACGTCTGATCCTTCTTAGAAGAGATATTTGAAGAAGCTCGTATTCCAATAAAATTCGAGAGATCTCAGCCATTATATCGTATATTTTCCACTCAAGAGAACTTCAATTGTGTCCTAGAGACTTTTAGGAAAGAGGAAAAGTAAATTGTACTCTGCCTCAATCGATGTGGTTACAACCCATAAACTTTATCGATCCCAATGAGAAAAAGAGCAATTATTTTTGCTTTACACTCGAGGAATGGAATGAAACCGGTCTCTAGATTAAGAAGCGCCCCTTTTCTTGCAAAGTGACGCCCATGAGTAGGCACAATATTTCTTCAAAAATGTTGGGGAAATAACTGGTTTAGAACCTGATACCAGTCGGACGGA
Source organism: Hetaerina titia (assembly GCA_037158775.1). Lineage (NCBI taxonomy): Eukaryota > Metazoa > Arthropoda > Insecta > Odonata > Calopterygidae > Hetaerina > Hetaerina titia. The sequence goes on from CM073771.1 coordinate 58,846,289, forward strand.
TATGCTACATGAAAGGATACCACGCGTATGCGACCTTTTCTTCCCGTGACTTGGAAGCAACGCCTAGAACTCGAAACTCTCGCTGAGACAGGGAGAAATAAAGAAGGGAGTTATCTATGGAGGAAGTCCTTGGAACCCCTCATTGAGGATTTTGGAACCTCCCATCTCTGAGACCTTGGAATCCTTTCCTTGGGAAAATCTGACGGGCGCCGCCGGTGGTCACGTTCAATGAAGCCGGACATTTTTTAAAGAAATATACGCATTTTTGAGTTGATGGTGGTCATTCATAGCCTACAGTTGCCTAATGCCGTCCGTATGCTTAAAGGCATGCATGGAAAGAGGATGGAATGAGGGAAATTGGCAGCACACGGACAGTGTTGAAATATTTTCCCCTTGCTCTCTCTGCTTTTCCCTTAGTGATTTTGTGTAGTATTCTTGTTTTAATATCAAAATTACTGTGCAAGAAAGCAGACTAAGAGGCATACATTTGCGCATATGTGAACTCATCATCATAACCTGTATTTCGATGATAATGGTTGTTTTACTGCACCCCTCAAGTTTTCTTAATTCAATGTTGATTCCCTCATCCCCAAATAGGTTTTCTGCTTTACGTCCTTACTTTGTCGTATGTAATTGTCTCTTGGTCTTCCTCACAAAATTTTAACTTCAATTTCTCTTTCTATTACGTTTCTAACTAATCCTTTGTGTCTCGAAGTGTGTCCGATACATCTAGTTCTTCTTCGCCGTAGAGTCCTCCGCATGGTCTTTTCCTCTTCTGCTCTTTCATAAAGTTTCTAGTTCCTCACTTTATTTGTCCATTTAATCATCGGCATTCTCCACCATCACCATGTTTCATAGTATTTATTCTTTGGTTCAATTTTACAATGATCAATATCCTTATCCAAAGAGTTCTATGCTCTATGCGACACAGTGAATCCATACCGGTTAAGGTAGGTTTTGGATGGACACAACTACCCAATAACTATCTCCTAACAAAACACAATACAGCATTCTACTCTACATGAAGTCCCTCTCTGTGTATCTCCTTCCTCCCTTCATCCCATCCAAAATCCCTATCCTGTTCCTTCCCTTTCCTCGTTTGCCTAACATTCTCTCCTCTATCACAGTCTTCAAAAATCCCACTGCCGATCAATACGTCTTTCATTCATTTTTCCTGCCTCCATAAGATTTCTCTCAACAAACCCCTCTCCTCACCCACCATCTCCAGTACTTCTTCATTTGTTTTCCTTTCGGTACATTTCACCTTCTCCATTCTTCTCCAAACCCACATTTCCAAAGCCTCCAATCTACGTCTATCCTTCTGCTTCAGTGACCATTTTTCCGCGCCGTACATTGCGACTCTCCACATCAGTTTATTCTGATCTTTTCCTAATATTCTTACTCAACGTCCTTATCCTACGCTCTATATCAGAGTTTTTACGAGTCTTTTTTAACAACCTTACTCAACGTCCCTGTCATCAACTCCCACCTACTTGTGAAAGCCTCTTTCCCAAGAGCAATTCTTCTCCTTATGTCCTTAGTACTTTTACCATTCTGGTCCAAAACGCTTCAGAGATATGGTTCAATAATTAATTTAAGTCCCTTTTCCTAATGGTATTCTTCATTATGTCTAAAAATCGTTTTCTTCCCAGATAAATAATTTGTTCACAGAAGTATTTCTTTTTTCATTTGTCTTAAAATTTCATCTACAAAATGAATGAAAATATTGCACCCATTATTTATCAAATCAATGTCACCAGAAATGTTAACGAACACAAGGATTATATTAACCTATTACTGTGAACAACAAACACGCAACTAAAACTTATGTTAACAAGAGTGTCCTTTAATATTTTTAAACGTGACTCCTTTCCCAGTTACAAAACAGATATGTATTCGAGAACTATTGAAAAAGTTTCGCTGGCCAATTGAAGTGCCACTAGTTGAGTGTTCATTAACATTATTCACAAATGGCGATTTTACCCACGAGGATTCAATTAAAAGTTCTTAGTTCAATCAATACATTTCAGGAACATTTGTAATGTTTATTATTAATTAAATTATTATTTATTATTATTAATATTATTTGTTTATTATTATTAAATAGTTAGCTTACATAACATTATGCATTAACGGGTCAAGTAATAACAATGGATTTTAGCTGTTAGAAAATTAGTAAAAATTACGTATTTTTATGGTAAAAATTATGTATGAAACAGAAGCTTTCTGCATTTAATCCTCACTGTGAGCTCAAATCTGAATTATTATTATTGGTTTCCGTAATAAATAGCATGGAAACTTCACTGAAACATATTTCATGTCGTCCTTTGTGAATCTAAGGACAGAGGCAAGTGAGTTTTCAATTATATGATTCTAATTAATTACCGTTAATTGAATTCATTAAGTTAATGCAACCGGGTGACAATGGAGATGCCAAGCACATACAAAGGAGTACGCAAACAATTGTTTTCGTAATTGTACGCAAAGGAAAGAACATAAAGTGTTTCATCGACTGAAAGCTCTCTTTTTATGAGAAAGTGAACGCCCCAGTGGATTGCAACGAAATTAATTTCCCGATGGCGAAGTATTTCCACTCCAGGGCATTTTACGCTTCGTCTCTTAAGCTCAAAAAAACCGAAGGGCACAAATATGGCTACACGCTTGGAAACCAACCAAAACATTATTTTAAGATGTCTTCCTCCTGGAACCCAAGTCTCCAAACAACGAGAAATTAGTAACACACTGAAGCCTTTCAACTGTTAAGCAATTTATATCATCCGATACGATCCATCGGCGAACAAGTTTTTCATCTTAAAGAGGAATTTATTTGAAGGAAAAAATTTATTTAGAATGTTATCTAATTAATCCAATTTTTCATACATGATTTTTTTAAGGGATAACTCTTTTAAGCTGCCCGCAATTATAATTCATTAATATAGTCCTTTCCATTTTATCATTTCATGTACCATTTCGTTATCTTGAATGGCTAAGTATAACAACCGAACAAAATGAACGACCAAGAAATACGATAATCTCTGAATCTCGTTTAGTAAACATATTTCCGTGAAATGCATCGAACGAGAATGTTCAAAGCAATGTACCACGACGCCATTGAAAGCGCTTTTGGCATAGCCTGACTTAGGCGTTTGACTAAAATGAGATGGGAATCTAATGCCATAATATTTCCGCCAAACGTAAACAGTATCATTGCTGCGAACACAGAATTCTCACCTTTGATTGCATTACTGACTGGCCTCTTTCTTTCTTAAATACGCATCAACTGTCTATCTTGCATTCATTTCTCAATTAAATTAGATTTCAGACGAGGAAGGTACACGCTGGGCCTCTTACCCCTTCCCTCATCTATTCCCACCTGTCTTCTCCGACACGGAAATGGCGTGTGCAGTTCCGCACTCCTCCCACAAACAATCCCTGCCACGGGTGGTTCCATCTCGAGAGCGCATGTCTGCGACTCCGCCATCAAGAGCCCCGACGGCCGTGTTCATCGTCCTCACCGGCGACGTCCACCTGCTTAAGAGGTCCGAACAGAACGCGAATCATGTCGCGGGCGCATGTTATCGAGTGCGTGAGCCGCCTGCGCGCAAATGCGCGGCCAACGTAGATTATGCGCGCATGCGTGACTCTCTTCCCCGAAGGTCACCGCCACCTCCGCCTTCCTTTTTTTTATAGTTCCCCTGTTACGCTTCCTTCGATTTGGTTGAAGGGTTTGTGTGGAGGAGTTCAGATGAGAATATTCTCGGACCGTGAGAAAAGACAGTGCATCCGAAATGCCGTAACCTTGAAGGTTTCCTTTTTTTTTTCGTTTTCCAATGCCGAACGAATCCTGCTGCGCCGCCTCCACGCAATGTCATTTCTACCGCCCCGGGGGAAAAAGTGGCGGGAGAAGGCTCCTCCCTCTGAACTCCCGAAATTCAATCGTGGGCCCTCGTGACCCTCTCGTTAGAGAGGAGGAGAGAAATGAGATTTCCCTGCGTCGGACCGAGTAAATTCTCTGAAGGTGGCGGGAATATTCATGCGCCCGAGAATTGTCCGTTTCCTTCTAAGGAGTTAAAAAATATGAAAAGGTGGAGCGTGGGTGCCCAATGCCCCTAGACTTTAGAAATGGAGGAAACTAGCAAAAACTAGGGTATAATTTATCACTCGTTCAACAAATAAGGACTGAACATTCACCGTGTTTACCTTTTTCCATTGCCATGGCCAAGGTGAAAGTAAGAAAAGACGGCAGGAAGACGATATCACTGAAGATTTACTATGACGGCATTCAGCAAATTAAAAGCCCAAAATAAAAAATAATGCAATGTAGTTTATGACTGTAGTTAAATATTTCTGCAATTCCTTTCAAGGCTCAAAATACTTTTTCAAAAGAGAGAATGTTTTGACGAATGGTGCTGCTATACTGTATCATCTTCAGGCGGGTTTCTCATGTATGTAAAACGTATACAAGAATATGTGTAGTTCACGGAGACACATGAACTTGCTGCAAAGTAAAGGAGATATCCGTAATAAATTCATTCATTCCTTATTGGGTATTTCTTCGCCCGAAGACTAACAACTCCATACTTACGTTCATATCGTGACTTCCTGTATATATTTGTACAAAAGAAATGTACATGGCCCTACTTTAATGGATGAGAGACGAAAGGCATTGCCTTAGTTTTCTCTAAGTTTACCACGGAAAACAAGATTTATTTAACTCTTTGGGTTATACCAGCCTTGTAGATCTTTAAGGAGTCTTAGTAAAAGTTCCCCATAGAATTGTACACGAGAAGCGGGGAAGATTAATGACACACAAGCCGAATCCATTGCCTTCCTCTAAACAGACGAGCTAGATTGAAATGTTGGAAGTATGTGCTTTACAGGGGATAACATTAGGGACTTCCCACTAGAGGAAATATTTGTCTGATATCCGCAGTTCACAAGATTTCTTTCAGAGTGCAAAAATCATTCGCCTGGACCAGGAATGATTTTTACACTCTGAAATTGTTGCATTTAAATGCATATTATCGGATGACGCCGTTAAAAATTACTGTTTCAGCATCTCCCGCAGTTTCTTGGAATTTGCTAAAGGTTAAAAGATTTCTTTCGTTAAAGTTTGCGACTCAGCCCATTCATTACTTGCTTCAATCTACCAACAAAGGTATGACAATTTTACGAATAGTTCAGTTTAATAAGAAGAGTGCTGGCGGGTTACCCATTGAATCACTATTCACGCGTGACCATAATACGAGGGTCATCCGGAAAGTAGTACCCGTTCGTGCCGCATGAAGTGCTGACGACGCGAGTAGCCGCTGGACGAGGTCAGATAGCTTCAGTGGCTTGTCTGCCTTCTCTGAGCCAAGTTGCGTGACGCTAGCATTGCCTGTGTTGTTTCTGTGATTGTTTACAATGTTTAAAAAAATTGAGAACGCCGCCAGTTGTGAAGTGAGGGCAGTGATTAAATTCCTCAATGCAAGAAACGTTCGCCCATGTGATATTCATCGCCAATTAAAGGAGGTGTATGGAGACAATGTAATGGACGAGTCGTCTGTTCGGCGGTGATGTCGCAACTTCAACATGGGGAGGGGGAACACACACGACGATGAGCGTTCGGGGAGACCGTCTGTCATTACAGACCAACTGGTGAGCTCAGTTGACGAATTCGTGAGGAACGATCGGCGCGTCACAATTGATGACATCTGTGAGCATTTTCCCAATGTTTCTCGAACAATTGTTCATGAAATTGTTAAACACCATCTGCATTATGCAAAAATTTGTGCAAGATGGGTCCCTCGCATGCTTACAGATGAGCACAAAACCAAGCGTATGGCTGCAGCACTGACGTTTTTGGGACGTTATTCTGATGAAGGAGACTCTTTCTTGACTCGCATAATTACTGGTGACGAAACATGGGTTTGTTATGCATCACCTGAGAGTAAACGACAGTCAATGGAGTGGCATCATGCTCATTCACCAAACAAACCAAAAAAATTCAAGACAGTTCTGTCCACCAGGAAACTCATGGCAACCATTTTCTGGGATCGACGAGGTGTATTGCTTATTGATTTTATGGCCCGTGGAGACACTATTAATGCCAATGCGTATTGTGAAACATTAAAGAAATTACGGCGGGCAATACAAAATCGGCGGCGAGGTCTATTGTCTACTGGTGTCATTCTCGTTCATGACAATGCCAGGCCTCATGCAGCTGGGATAACACAAAAACTTTTGCAGCAATTCAAATGGGAAACTTTCGACCATCCACCGTATAGCCCGGACTTGGCCCCTTCAGATTTTCATCTCTTTACAAAGCTTAAAGACATTTTGGCAGGAAAAAGATTTGACAGCGATGAAGAACTTAAAGAAGGAGTGACCCTGTATCTCAATGAGCTGGCGGCGAAGGACTATGCAGCAGGAATACAGAAACTTGTCACACGTTATGACAAATGCCTTAATTTGCTTGGAGATTATGTTGAGAAGTAGTTTAAAGTATCCTCTTTCAAATAAAATTTTTTATGTTTGTTAATATTTACTTTTGTGTCTTTATTTCACGAACGGGTACTACTTTCCGGATGACCCTCGTATTATGACTTTTTTCGTTGGACTGAGTTAATGAGCAGGTAGGACTGCCAGATTATTTGATTTCACACTATCCTCACGATCAAAATTCAAGAATTAACCACAACAAAGAGCATTCGCCCCCGATAAAGTTATTAATGTGATTTTCCTCACGGAAGAACTCAGACGTGTTTGCAAAATCAGAATTAAAAATATCCGCCATTCCTAACCCTTCTCTCAATTGCAACTCGAAGCGACAGGATTTCTTACTGGGACAGTAGGATTTCTGATCAACACAGGGAAATGGCAGGCGGTGGAGTAATCTCGCACTTCGGTGCCGTCGTTCAACAGTGGAATTTCGTGCGCATGTTGCTGTATACACATCGCAAATTCTATGATACTCATAAAAAAATTAACCGTGAGGATAAATAATTCATGAGGAAAAATAATGTCTCCCAGGGCTCCAAGTTTGCCGAGCAAAAAATAATTACAGAATGATTTTTACCGACAGCTAGCCACCGGAATAGCGGACGCAGGTAGTAGGGATGGGGAAGGGGGTTCAGATTACCCCGTCGATGAGAGCGATCGCTGAGTGGTACGATTACATCTCTCCCAACATCATGCACGATGAGGAGTACGGGACTCGTCACGAAAACGGTGGGAAGACTCCAGAGAAATTATGCGGAATGATCCCATAAGTCGCGTGATGGTGGCATCCCTCGAAGAAATTCCCCGCGGGACGATATCTCGCAAACCATCCACCCCCATCCGGTCCCTTCCCCTTCGTCGACTCCGTCCCTCCTCCCCTACATCCCCGAAGGGGAATGAGCATCCCGTGACTCTCCTTCGTCCGGATGATGTTTCGTACGTACATCCGGCGAGCAATGCACGATGTTTCTGGTGCGGGGACGTGCGCAGCGCACAGCCTTTCCTTTTAGGTGAAATGCTTTCTTTTGAAGGCTCAGTGTTTACCCAAGAATTCATACGGAAACTTGGAAAAAGAAGAAGGAAAAAACTCATCGGTTGCATTTTGAAAACGATGGCGTGAAGAAGGCCGTAGTCTAGGGAACAGGCAAATGAGATGAACTGCAGTAGTAGTCCCCGGATGGGGTACGAGAAACAAATAATAGAGAGACGTTAAACAGATGAAATGTGCAGACGTGAAGAAGTTAACCAATTGAGAGAATGAATAAAGAGCTGTATCAAACCGTTCTTAGGATTGGTGCTCAATGATGTTTTCCTTTCAAGGTTGCATTTTGGACCCGTGGATTTGATGCATCTAAGAATGAGTCATACCCAACCGCTTGTGTGACAGAGGTTTTCGACAAGCCCCGTAAACCATGTTGAAGCAAGAACCAAAAAGCTGTTAATTTAAAAAATGATTTCCGTAGTTTTATGAAGGAAAAAACAAAGAAAAGTCATTCATCACCAGATTTTGAATTTTCTCATCACTAGTTTTTCGGTCCGAAGATTGTTTGACCACAGCCCCATCTTTTGAATGCTGACTAGCCTACACCCTCATAAGTCTTCGGTGTCTAATAATCATTTTTACTTGGCCTTTGTGTATTTTCCTTCGTCTACCACTTTGTTTTTTCTATTGTGCTTCTCACAAATCCATCGCCTCAACTTTATCGTGCATAGCATCGTTTTGCTGTGATCGTACCTGCGTGATGAAAGAAGGAGCATTCAAATCTTTTTATAAGAAATAAAAAGATTCGGAAGAGTGTATTCGCCTCCTGATTGCGTAATGTGAAATTTTAATAATTACTGCGAACGAAAAAGATCTCGAATGTTCTATACCATTCTAAATCTTATTATAGAATGCGAACGAAACGGCTCCGATCCCGATTTCGCTCATAACCCACTCGTTCTAAATGTACTCCCTCGAAATTTTTCATTAATTCAGTGAATAATCTTTAAACCTTATCCAAATCCTTTATTAACACTTTCTTCGATGGGTTCCGGGACGGAACATACTCTAACCTTGGCTTATTAATCTCAGCTAACCTCTCCTCCATAAATTCGCCTATCAATAGTCCAATGGTGTTAAGTTTTTTTACGTCGGAACTTCATTTATCTACATTTTAACCTGCATGCCACCGCAGAGGAAAGAGCCAGGAGGTGTTAGGACACTAGCCATTAAGAGAAATTTATGATTCATCTAATTCATTTAAGATCATGCATCATTCATGTATGCATTCATTTAAGATCATGCGTCGTAGGAGACAAGGATGGAGTTGATATATTCTTCCGTGTGATCTTCATTACTGGTTGGGACTGTGTGAGAGACTCGTAAGTACTTGACATGTTCCGAGTTACTTCATCCATTCCCTTCCTTTCTGCATCCAATGTCGGGTTTCCCATTCCTTTTATTCCTAAAGAAATGAATAATGTGCTATCTGGTAAACACGGAGGGAGTCATAAAAGCGTTAACAAACAAATCATCTGAGGAGATATTTCCTCTGTTCATCCATCTAGAGGCGAGCTTTTAGCGAGCTTTAAAAAAAACTGAACGCTGGCTAACCTGGAATCACTCACCCACAGCCTCTCCATAACCTACGCTTTAGCAAAGATAACGATGGAAATTTTAAAAATTCGTCATGAGACATACAACATTATTTAGATGTCATTCATTCTGCATCGTGATGAAGAACATTTGAGTGCCAGATATTTACCCCATCCATCCATATTAATCAATATTTATTTGAATTTTTACTCAAAATATTGTAATTTACCTATTATTTCAGTTAAATCTATTTTAAGTTCCCATGAGATGTCTTAAAATTAGGTTATTTTTGGCTTTGCCAACCCTAAAAGCAGAGGGGTACGAGCGCAAATGCAAATATAAATGCTTAACTTACACGAATTCATCTCTTGCAAAGGATATATTCCAATTTTGTCTTTTTCGTTTCATCTAAACGTTCATATTTATTTTTTTTCTCTTAACCAGATCAGTTCGTAACCGTGATTACGCAACGTAAACCATCTGGATTTGCAGCAATCGATGGTTTCATTGATCAAAATCCTGTGAATATCATCTTTGTTGACCCCATGTTATTTGACCAAAGGCCAGTCAACTTTTTACACTGGAAGAAGGAATAAAGATGCTCACTAGTACTCTAACCCTTATATATTGAAATAAAGCTTAAGACAACGTCAAATTTTCGAATGAAAGTGTTAAAAATAACTTGCAATGGGAAAACGGAGGACGAATTTAATTTATAGTACAGCTTCACTCCGAGCCCGAGTCATTTTGACCACCTAATCCTTACTGCATCGATCACTGAGGAACGCCGCTCAATACTCTTCATGAATGGTCATGTCCTTTGATTGCTCTATCCAAATAAAACTCATGAGTTGTGAAGAATTTACCGTATTAGTGTTGTAACTTCCGGGAGAGCGAGCTCTGATCTTTATAAGGGATTGGGTGTTAAATTTACTAATATTTTTCTTTGTTTTTCTGCCTTTTCCAAACAGTTAATAATGATTCGATGAACCTCGATTAATAATGCAAGACGAATCATCGTAGAGGCAAAGTAATAATCAACATCGAAACGAAGACAAATGATCAGTTTTACCTTGTCGTATTATTATGCGTAAGAGCATTGAAAACTAAATTTTATTCTTTTTTACTATGAAACACAAAAAAAAACACAATCAACAACCAGGAAAAAAATAATGACATTCTTCTATTTATTTATTAACCAGCGGACCATGTTTCTTTTAACCAATTCTAATTCCTTCATCTATTTCAATTAGTTTCTCCAAAAGTAGAAAACCTGGCTAAATGGCCTTTTCGCAACTGAAAATGATACATGTATCCCATTTAAGAAAACTCTGTATTTACGCTCTCAAGACATATTTTACAAAATATACTCAATTTACGGTTTATTCTGCAAGAACGTTTTTTAAGCCTCTTTTGAGCGATATTAACAGGAAAAAGACGTTATCATAATCCTAATAAAAATATATATGATTGTGGAGAAACCGGTTTCATTGAACCTGTCCATTCTTGTGGGGATGCAAATTTTATTAACCCTTTATCAATCGGATAATTGCACAAAATATCGACCATTCTTCCAACTAACATTGTTTTTTACTTATACATTGTATCAGAGTGATCAAGTCCTTTTATCTACACCTAATTTGCTTGATATTAATTCGCGATCCCCAAATCCCTAGTTAATATGCTATTGTAGAACAAATAACGCATTTCACAATTTCAATAACTGCACTTATTTTTAGATCAGGATATGCGTTAACGTCTTTATTTTCCCCAACTCAAAATAATTATGGTGTTAATCAGAGAAAACTCGATCATTATGTATTCCAAATCATTTTAAAAATGAATAGGGTCCAAACAAACGGCATCAACTACGAGGTTTCTGATTCTAATCTATCACATATATTCAATTAACCACACCAAAAAACTATCCGCAGTTTAAAATGACGAATGCGATGAAAAATGAGTCGTTCTCCAAACAAAATACTCGTAAACGGTAGCTGATGAGCAAGATGAAACTGTTTATAAATACAAAGGTAGGAATTCTGTGAAATTAGGTACCAGTAATTAAACCGTGATACTAATTCTTACAATAATTTATTTTATTAATAATGCGTAAGAAAGACAGCTAGGGTCCTTCTTGATAATAAATTCAAACCCATGTGCGATTGTAAGCCCTAAACAAGCACGCAACGTGATTTTGAACGTTGTGATGATCATGACAATGATGATTGAATGAAAGAGACAGCCGGCGAAGAGGTTGAAAGGCGATGGTTAGATAATATAATATTAAGAAAATAGCTAAGTTCACAAACTTTTTAGAGATATATAAAAAGTAAAACTTTGCATTGTAATGTTAAAAATAATTATCAATCAAATCATTTAATACACATAGCGGAAACGGTTGGACCAATTAATTTTGTGCTTGTCTACTGGCTAGAAGGTCGGGCATTCAAATCTCTCCTACGGCTTGACTGTTGTGTTGTCACGTGATGGACTTCCCTGACACGCGACGCGACCTCGGACGTCTGAACGTCTTAAAAACTCAATTCTTTCTAATACTACCGCAACAGATTTTTATCATACATAATTATTACAGTGTTTTCGAAGATTTTCTCATCAGCCAATGGCTTCGTAAAAATTGCTTATAGAATATAGACTCGCTTAAAAGTCCTATTTATTCCACTGTAACTCCAAAATGGCAATGGGTTCAGGGAAATTTTAATGAAATATTCTGTTAAAATTCTTCCCAATCAATCTCATCATACTCTTATACTTGTATTTCAAAATGTGTGATCTTTCCAAGGAAATTAATGCGCTAGAAACCGAATTATCCTTGAAATAGAGAGTATACAGTAGTTCTGAATCTCACCGTTTTTCTATCATCGTACAAAAAGGGACGAAAGGGCACCATACCGATACTTTCTGAGTTCACAGACAGTTTTATAAACATACTACAAAAATATTTTATTGTTTACATGAATGGTCTTTGTCACATTCCAATCGTGAAAACTATAGTATTATTGTTAGAAAATTAATGTAGTAAAACGTGAGAATTTATGGTGGCACGGCTTTTAATTCAACATAAGCGAGCATTAGCACACCCACGGTTCGCGATTGCTGCACTTGGTACACTCCTTCGATAAAAACGTTTCGTCATAGGATAAAATACAGGATTTTAATGCACACTTCTATGAAAAAGTCATGTTTTATCTTAAAAGAAATATTAAATTTTAAATATGATATTTTATGCATAAGTGCCCTGATAAGGAAACCTCGTATAGAAGTGTACCTGTGCACAAAATCATCAGAATAGAGTAGTTTCGACAAAAAAACCAACGCAAAAACTGAAAACCACCATGCTAGGCAGTAACGGTGCTTTAATTAGACGTTAAAAAAGGAAAAATTTCCTTTGGATATGAGTTGCAGATCATATTTACATATTTACGAACAACTAAACTTTAGGTAACACGCTAAATATTTACGAGGTCTATTCAACTAAGTGTAGTCGTTAATTTTTCACTCACTTTATTTACTATGGAAAACTTTAATTTCATATTATATTATTGGGTTAATTCATAATGAATATGGGGTTTCTGCGAGTGCAAATTAATTCCATTGATTTTGCTTCAGAGTTGCGTCAGTTGAAGCCGTTACAAATGGAAACTTATTCTGTTCGCCGACGAAAACGATGAAGGTAACTCTCGACAATCATTATGCTCCACTGTAATTTTGCTTTCGCCCAACTGCCAGCCAAGGACTAATAAATGCTACAGGAAGCTTATGGAGAGTCTGTTCTTCCCTATATTACAGCGGAGAGGTCAGTTTAATATTTTAGAAAAACATGTTACACAAAATCCACCCAAACGCGTAGAAATTTATTAACGATAACAAATAACGAGTAAAGCAAAATAACTATTTGTTTGCATATTTTTTGTGATTTTACGTCACATGTCTAAGAACATAAAAATGCATGAGGTAAATTCAAATCGTTACCTATTGAAAAATACGCTTGGTTATTTTTGTGGTTAACTAAAGGTTTTTAAATAGTAAATTGAGCGTTACGAGAAAAATCGGACTCACACCGACACCTAACTTAATACAAGCATGCTAAATTTTCTTCTCCAAGGGTGCTAACTACTCTGAGTTAATATTGCACTATATCTCGTTAAAAAAACGTCCAGAGCAAATGGTGGTAGAAGAAGGAGGTATGTGACTCACCGAGACCCGACCGGCTGCTGCTGATTGGCCTTCTTGGCACCGCTGCCCTCCTTGCGGACACTGCTGCTCCGGGCCCGGATAAACAGGAACCCGGAGGAGAGGGAGTGGCGCTTCTCGCAGGCGCCCCCTCCGCCTCCGCTCACCCCCGACATGTCTCTCGGCGGTGGCCCAAGGGAATCCCACGGGAGACCGGTGCGGCTCCTCCGGGAGACATCAAACGACTTCCCCGGTGGCTATTACGGGGGTAGAGGTGGGTGAACTCCGACCGCCGAACGGGAAGCCTACAGGAATTCCCAACGGCGGCTTAATGTCCTCATAATATTTCCAAAAACCCCTGGTGCACTGAAACACGGCAAAGGAAACATTTGAAGAGACGATTGCTAATTGTGTTTTTTATTCTCTATCTTATGACAAGGTTCTCCTTCAAACCACTCCGAGTCATTGATCAATACAGTATGTTAACGTAAAAAGGATCCAGGGAAAATGCCTTCTCGTACGTATAAAGAATTAAGACTGAGCACATTCGAACAAAGACGGCGTTCGCATGCGATTTCACCAGTTTGAACTCTAGTTATTCTGACGCACCTTGGAACCGGGGCTCGAGATCAACCGAGCACCGGCGCCCACGCAAACACACACAATCACTTCAGGTCCGCAAGGAGCAGAGTCACCTCCTCCTGTAGTCTAACACCGCAGAGTGAACTCTATAAATAATTACAACAAAATAATTTCGCAAGTCGACGCGCGTGCCCAGATCCGGCACTCGGGAACTCCCACAAAAATCCTTGACCACGGAGGTTTGGAAAACTGCGAAGATGAAATAAAACTAATCCGTCAACTCTCTAAGAAGGAATTCCACGGACTCTCCGCTTCCGCGTCGAAGATGCAAACTCACTCCGCGGGGAGGATTGTGTGAGAAAGGTATCGGAGTGATTTAAACGGCCGACCGCCCGAACGCCTGCCGGTCGCCGGAAGAAGGTTGGCGAAGGATTACGATGAAGGTGATCGTGAACCATCGGTTCACTTTCTCCACGAAATCCGACCGACGGCGAACACGTTGCCTCACAACCTCCCACACTAGCACACACACGACCGTCCGCAATCCTTCTCTAATTCACCTCCTTTTATTTTATTCGAAATCAAAAAAAAGAGGGACTCCTCTCTCTCCCGCGCGCGCGCGATCGCCTCCCGCCGAGACCATGGACGCACGCGGCCGGCAGACTAGCGTCCTCTCATCATCGGCCCGCAAGGACCACCACACCACCACCTACCTCCTCCTCTCTGGCCTCTTGCAGTGGGGACCGCCCCTCTCGCCGCCCCCAGACCCCCTCCAACTCCCCCTCTCACACTCTCGCCCCCCTTCCCCCCATCCGCCTCCAACCAACATCTCTTCCTCCCCCCGGTTCGTGAATGGATCGCTCGGGCAGAACGAGTCGTGCCGCGAAGGACCGAACGATTCGACGCACGGGGATTCGAGAATTTTCACGAGTGCCTCCTCCAGAAAATGCGTGACATAATGGGTACTCACACACGGGCGACTGCGCGAAATCGCCGTGCATTTTATTCGATTTGTGATGCTCGTACGGCATCGTATAGTTATTCGCCAAACAATGCAACATATGTCTTTACTTGACGCACTGGCAAAGGAGTAATTATTATGGGAGGCGATCGCCAGCTAAGGTCATTTGTGCCGGTAGAGATTTGTAGGAAATTCTGTAGGGGTAGGGCATTCACAGATGGAGGAAGGACGGTGAGAAACTGGCGTCAAAATTACCCTATTCTTAATGAAGGGCTCAAAGGTGCCTACAGTTTAACGTCCCATCCGACGCACGGCATCTCCACTTGAAATTTCCTCCACATGGCACTCCAGGATAGGGATACCACTGAATCCTGCCCCCTCCGAGATTCGAATCCCTCTGGGTTGGAAGCCAGTATATTAGCTATCAGGCAATCCCTCCCGGTCCCCCATCAATCTTGCGATGCAAGCTTACATGGAAGGTGTTACACTCCATTTAAAAAAAAATACCCTCTACTTAAGGTACGAAAACGCTGATGGAGGGGAGACGGCTGAGAAAGCGCGGTAGAGGGAGGAAAAGAATAGGTTTTTCAATTGGAAATACAAATATAACAGAAACAGAGAAAAACCCTTGCAATTTTCCACTTGAAAATGGTGTAGTACGTGCACCGAAATGGTATTACATTATGTCAAAAGTTGGAAAATTGCAATTGTTCTTCTGTTCCTGTCATAATTGTTTTTCCCTTTGAAACTTTCGAACGCTTACATAAATCACTTTCAGCAAAGTACAGGGATAAGTTTTGTGAAATAGGCAGGGATACACATATATTTATTAATCGAATTATATTGCTTTTTTTAAACTTAAACATTTTTAAAAGGCACTTGCATACGAGTACCCCTAAACACTCCAAGGGAGTGACGCACACAATAAAATCGCTGTTGGTTCAATCGGCGTCAGTCTAGAAGTATGCCCTTTTTCCTCGGAAAAAAAACGAGATGGAGTAAATTTTTAATTGAGTTGAACAAATACATTATCCTTGTTTGAAAATAT
The DNA here is from genome assembly GCA_037158775.1 of Hetaerina titia. NCBI lineage: Eukaryota > Metazoa > Arthropoda > Insecta > Odonata > Calopterygidae > Hetaerina > Hetaerina titia. Next base: position 58,862,135 of record CM073771.1, read on the forward strand.
ACTCGTACTAAGAGGGCCACTGTTTCAACACGGACTTACTAAATTGTAATCAATCTACGGATATGTGGAATTTGTTTTAATCCTAATATTCTACGGTTAAAGTACGGTATTTATAATAATCATCAATCGAGTAGTAATGAAATCTTATATTACGTAAGAGTAAATAGCTAATGTCCTCCCGTACGATAAACCTAAACCAGTTTAAATGCAATGATCAAAACGGAGCGGAAAGGCACAATCCCGTGTCTCGTCGGCGCGGTTTCTGTCAGACAAATCCAACTGGCGGAAATCGTTATTTAATATAAAATTGTGGGGACGTAAGCGCTAGAAATGCTAAATATACGAGGGTGCATCGTAAACTTTTAACTGTTGCTAAAAAATAATCGTAATGAAAATTTAATTTTTATATATTATACTTAGGATTTTTCTATATAGTCATCATCCAGCATAGCACATTTCTCCCATCGTTTCTTGACCTTACAAATGTACTGTAGAACTCAGCTGATTGCGTTGAAAATCATTGTTCGACCTGTTGAATGACCTCACCTATGTTGTCAAATCTCCGACCCCCTAATGGCTTTAGGCGTTCTGGGAATAAGAAAATTCGCTTTCGTCGAGATTGAAAGAATAGGGCGGATGTGACAAAATTTCAAAGCCACATCACTTTGATCGCCGATCGCGCCGTGTTTGCTTCTGAAAATCATTCCGTAGTCGTGAAACCCAGAATATTGACACTTTTGACATGTGCAGTTGTTGGTGACTAATTTTCCACGCACTGCCGCAACTAAGATCAGTCTCATTCATGACCATTTGGGTTGGTGCGCTTCGTTCTGATAGAATAAGTCCTTATCTTTACTGTGACAGCAATGTCCGTGATGGTCTTCCACTTCTTGGATCGTCTGTAAGGGACACGTGGCCAGTTTGAAAATTATTTTCCACTTTACTACTGTGTCATACGATAGGCTATTATTTCCGTAAACAGCCACCATTTCATAGTAGATTAGCCGAGCCTTTCAAGTGAAGGAACTTTCTTACACTACGAACCTATTATATTCTCTATACTCCGAGTTACTTAAATATACGGCTTCCTGAAACACAACAAATCAACATTAAAAGCTGTGAATAATTGAAAAAAAACTCCAATAGCCGTAAAACAGTTTACTTTTCGAAACAGAGTACAATTGGAATTACACCTGGAACTCTCAATTACAATTGGAACTCTCACTTTAACCCGTGTTGTCGTGTTACCTTCAGTACGCTGCAGAGGGCTACTTTGTGGCCGAAATATGCGTGTTCGTATTCACCTTTCATTCCCTTTTTATTTACCCTTTATTCCACCTTTTGACTTGTGGCGTTTGCCAACTAATTCCAATTGTACCCTGCTTCGAAAGGTAAACTGTTTACCGCTATTGGAGTTTTTTCAATTATTCAATACTATTGGCCGTAAGAGTTAAATTAATTTATTACTAATAGTGTATAGTCTAGTATTTACTGTGACTTACAACATTATGTAAGCTCATAAGGATCGACCAATATGCATAAAATTTTTTTTTTCAAATATATCAATTATATCTGTCGATAATTACTAAAAACGTCATCCCCACGCACAAATCTACATTTAAGTATGCACACAAAACCTCGTGAGCTGTCACAAAACGGCGTTCAGGTAACCTCCCTTATAAAGGACAGGAAGAAACATGTAAAGGGAAGATTAGTTTTCAGGCGTAAACTATCACCTTTCTTCGTACTTTGACAGCTATTATTCGGAATATTGGGGAAAAATGAATCCTTACATTTTGGTGAATCGGAAAGAAATTCACAAGGTACGTTGCACAGATTAAATCTCTGTAATATTAGAGAATCCTGAAGATCTGCAGGCATTTTTGAAATCGATGGAAAAATAGTTCAAGAACATAATATGAAATAGGCATGAGGAAAACCAAAAATTTAGAAAATGGAAAGGAGGAGGTTCAGGTAGATTTTGACTTAAGAGGAGATAAATCAAAAGTAGAATTTACACTAAAGTGAATATGGGGTTGAAGGAGGTCGACGGAGATCAAGTGGAGATTAAAGGGTAAGATGGAGTTTATGAAGAAGTGGTGACTTTTATGACCCAAAGAGATGATTTTACAAACAAAGAAATATTACGTTAAAGCATTCGTGCGGTCAATAAATAGAACAGTGATATGGGGAGTTGGAAAATACAATCAAAGAGGAGCCTTCGACACCGGTTCTGGATGCGGATGACTGGACGGGGAAAATAAAAAAAAACGGAAGACCCATCGGCGTGTAAGCGAGTATTAAAGAGAAAAGAAATGAACCATCCAATCTTTGGATTGAAATATTGCCAATGGTGAAGATCCTCGGAAAAATTCCACAGACAAAGCATTACTTTTAGGCTTAAATCCGCGTTATTTTCCCGATCACTCAATTAAGACGAAAATGGCTAAAACTCCAATTTCGCTGAAATATGCACCTCACATACACTATGTCAAGATATATTTTGACGAGAAACACGCATTTGAAAACGTTTTGGCACAACATTACATTGTTACGCAAACTTGAACATTGATAAAAATATATTAGCGAATCACAATCACGACCTTTAGAAACTGGAGTATTGATTGACCAACCAAATACCACTAATACTTTAGCCCGAGTGCGTAGATTCATAAAGAAGACACTTCCCCAAAATCTTTATATGCCAATACCGAAACCCTTATGCGATTACGTACCTGCCGTTGAAAAAGTACATTTTGGCAGTAATTACGTATTTTCTGAAATTTAGGTATAGAAAGGCACATTAAAATTGGAGACCCTAATTTAAAATGCATACATTTTCACGAGAATTACAGACACCAAACCACTCTCGGATGCCTGAAGAACCAATCACTTCCTTTCACCATTTCTTGGCTTCGAACGCAACCTATACAAAATGCAGAAGAATTTTTAAAATTATACGCACGGATTCCATTCCCACGAATATTGTGTTCGGTAAAGCAACCAAGCTCATTTATATCACAGCTTACGACTCCCCAAATCATGTAGGGTGGAGGTTTTTGTCTAACCTGACCTTGCTTAAATATATAGTAGTAAATTATAAATTTTATTTTTAAGGGGATAACGAAATTAAAAGATGATTGAAAATAAGCGTAGGGCATCGTAAATTGAGCAAAACATAAAACTTAGCGATGAATTAAACACGTGATGGATTGTGATTTTATTGTGACTGAACCTGTATAAACATGAGCATTTAATCAAACACTCGGTAGTATCTGAGGGCTGCTAAAAACGTTTTTATAATTATTTTATTGGTAAAATTTATCATTCAAAACTTTATTTCATGTTATATCATTATCTGAATGTATAAGGTATATGTGGTACACGTTCTATTGATTTAAACCCGGTATTCCATCAGAGGCAACCGTTGCAATTGAAAAATGTTTCACAATGGAGGCAACACGTGATAATACATTAAAATTATGCTTTCGCCCAAAAAACATCGTCGATTGAGGCATATATAATGCTACATGAGGCGTATGGAGAGGGTGTAGCATTATATATGCACATACCTATAGCACAGGTAGAAGATGATTTAAAATGTTTAAACTGAAAGGGCGTATTGGTCGGCAGTGGAATTCTGCAAACCGTAATATATATAATATTAGTCCAAAAAAAGCACTTGCATCGGGCTTTTAACAATGATTAAACAATATTAACATTTACTAGCACCCAAGCCCTATATGGAAAAACACCCACCTAGGTGGGAGTCGACCCCGCAACTTCTGGATTGGCGGGCGAGGAGGTTATCCCAAAATGTGAGATATTGGATAGAAAACCTACCAAGGAGTACGTAATTTAGAACTAGAATGGGAAGAATGTAGTTCCGCTGTAACAAATCTTACAAGTAAAACACTGACGATGAAATAGCAAACTTCACAGCACACTTGGGTAACAATACTATATGCCTCACTACGGACTGTACGGTGTTAAGACTGAATTATCTTTCAAGCGGTAATATAATCCGTAGCAAATTCAAGCTTGGAATTTTCGATAGAAAGCTTAGTTGAAAGGGCTTAATAGAGTACAGTTTTGGAGTGACATGGAAGTTTTTGTTAGAGATGTAACATCCCAATTTAAACAATGAGCAATCGGAAATAGATCCACGTTACCAAAATTTCCACATTACATCATTGGCGGGAATTGACATTAGCAAAATTGTGACTATCTTTGACTCTGAAAATTCCAAAGTCCAGAAAGTGAAATGTTGTTGATTTTTTTGGATTCCAAGCACATCGTTTTCAAGCCCAACGGTTTAAATGGATTCAAAAATTCGGTAACCGAATTTAGTCGAGGAGCGCATCCCTACTATGTAATGTTCTCAACGTGGTCCTTCATCCAATGGGAAGAATGACAAAGAACTTCACTTTCAACTGATAATTCTTGCACGACCTTTAATAACGCACCAAACAAGAGCGAGCAGGTGCTTACGATTTGACTCCCTCGCTCCGTCACCCCATCGGATGTGATATGAGTAAACCGACTATCCTTCAATCCACCTTTTCCAGAATCTAAGACAACCATTTTCCCTTAATGAACACAGTAGCCATGTAATGTCTCCACTAGGACGTGTGAAATGGAAGGTTAGAGGACCGGTCATCAAAAGAGGAGAGGATATAACCGGTGAATGAAAGAAAGAAAAGATTAGGTTTGATTTAAAAAAAATTTTTTCTGCCTTTTTGAGCCGTTGAATCCCAATGTACAATAAAAATAAAAATACCTGAAACCACTTGTCCCGCAATCTACTTCTCTCTTCGCTCTTAATTCACGAATTTAGTTTTCTTCAGCATAAATTACTCCGTGGAAAAGAAAAATTGTTGCATTGCACGACCTAAGTTTCGACTTACAAAGTCATCGTCAGGTGCATATGTCGTGCAAAATAAAATATACGTGGAAAAGCAAAGTATTTTCTTTTCCGATATGAATCGCTTCCACAAAATGACGCCTCAGATCATTCTATTTAGACGTGATTCTTTGAGCCGGCAGGGTCTGCCATCCCGGATTGTGCAGTAATTACGTACCTAACGTCTTGTATTCTCACGCAGGGGTGTTTTGCGAACCGGGCAGCTTTTCTTATTTTGTTGCGTTCACTTATTTTTCTCCATTCGTGAATCATACGTATTTCTTTTACGAGTCCCAAATGCCCAAGGCAATTTCGATGTACATCTATGATCTAACTAACGAGAAATTACATGTTTAATTCAATTTTTTATCACTACACTATGCTGTAGGTTTTTAAAAATTTTATTATTATTTATTTATTTAAATTTATTATTATTATTTATTATTATTTTATTTATTCATTATTATTATTTTATTTATTCATTATTATTATTTTTTTAAATTCATTATTATTATTATTATTTATTGCCATTCAAGTTTACGGTCCCGGTATTTTTTGTTTACATTGATTCACGACCGTAGTATTTAAACTGTATATTTAAACTACACTATGCGTTTAAAAAAATGTTATCTTCTACACAAAGGCACAGCGTAGTGTGGGTTTCTCGGAAACCCAAACTAACGATCATATCTTCCAATGAGGAGTACACCCCAGCAAATAAGACAATGTCCCCAGTTCCTTCCTCTGAGTCTGTCGGTCGAGCCTGCGACCACACAAGAGACGCCCAGCCTTGCCCTGCCCCCGTAAGTGCTCGCTCGTCCCTACCCCCCGGTGCCTGAACCCCATTGTTAGAAAAGGGTTAAATAAAAACTCATAAACCAAACAGTACTCTCTCATTTTGTGCTGCGTTCCCACCAATGATGTCGCGGCCGCCAACCACGTGACAACGGAACATATGGAGGACTTCCGTATTTTCACCATGAGATGGTGGAGCGAAATGTCAGCCCTTATTTATGCATCTTATAGCGAGTGGGTGAGTTGGTATTCTCTTTGTTTTAGTGAAATTTACCATCGCGTATTTCTAAATGTGTAATACTAAAGTCACTTACATGCAGATCACGTGGATGCTCTACATGTCGCTCAAAATTATATAGATCTTTATGACTCAGAATTTTTTATTGTTAAAATAATTTCGGCGAAAAGGTTTATGTTTCCTACCGTTGTTGAAATGATACCACTTAGGCATAAAAAGAAAACTGAATATTCTATAAATCGTCCCGGAGAAACACCAGAAATTATTTGTACGTACTAGAAACTCGAGCCGTCAATCACTAAACATTTTTCGATGGCAAAGTTAAGAACCAAATTTATTATCTTTGAATTTTGTGTATCACGAATATAATATTTTAAAATTCCAAACTGCGTCTTAAATGATGTTTTTTTCCAAAGCCGTTCCAAGTTTTAATTCTCATCCTCCTGAATTAAAGAAAGACCACCTGGGACTCCTTCAAATCCTGACTTTACAGGCATCACGATTTAAATTCAAATGTCTGCAAATCCAAAAGCTTCAAGTAACTAAAAATTAGATTTCTTTTCCACGTTTTCTCTCTCAAAGGAAATGATTTTTTTGTAGAAAACATTTCCAGGTTCAATAAAAAAACAATATTGTAAACATTTCATTGACTTACCTAAGTTTTACCCCATTGAAAATCAGTCCGAATCCACATGAACGAAAAATGAAGAGTTAGAACCATTTAGCTAGGCTTCCTAGAGCTATACATCGTCCCATTTTTGCATTTTCGATTACGAGTAACGAAATATTTCCTTCTTAGAGCAATCGAAGAATGTACTTATGTGGAAGGCAGACGCGAGAATTGTAAACATTAATCAGTCACAGTCTAACGCCCGACCACAACGAAAGGTACAATTAAAAGGAAAACTAATTGAGAACAGGCTAGGATGGATTATTAGAATCCTTCAATGGGAAATTTCGGTGAAAGAAGGTTTTAAGATAAGACTGGCAGGGAGCAGCATAGCTCGGAAGGCTCCAACTAAACCAAACTATGTGACGATGAGTCCCGTTTTCAAAATATAAATTAGATTTGCATATATGCATATGATACATTTGCGTCCACTCCATACAAGCCACCGCGCCGATATAGTACGAGTAATGTGATTTAAGTTGAGTGATAACTGCAGTTTGGAAACAGACCAGCAATCAAGATGCAACGATAGTTGAATGACAAAATACGAGACTGTATTCTCACCGTGGGAGTGTATCGGCAGATGCATATAGATGATAATTTCAACCAAAGTATCAAAAAAAAAAGTTTAATGGTAAATGCCCCCTGGATTTTCTCATCATTTGTAATGTTGTTGGCATGGATACCAAGCTATAATGAGAAGGATTAAAATTTTTTTTCTGCACGATGTTATTAACATCAATCGGCAGGGCAAAAACTACGCCGTTCATGTGCCTTAAGACTTCGTGACACTACTGGCAATTGTGACAGCTGAAATTTTTTTCAAGTCCCAAGGAAGGCAGTCTCTCACGGTCCTAAAACCACAATCGGGGTAGCATTCGCGACCGATTAAGTTTCCATGAACTGAACGGATCGAATGAACGCATCACACTCACGATCCGGTCTCAAGAACCGGATCCTCACAATAAGCCCACCCCCTATTTCCCAGGAGGGAAGCCGCCGACCACTCTCACCTCCTCCCCCGCCGCCTTCTCCTTCCCTCCCCATCCTAATCCTCCTCCTCCAACCCCGATAACCCCTTCCCATACTCCCACTCTTTCGCTGCAATCAACCCGCACCGGTTTTTCGAGACACGGGCGGCGTTGTTGCCGGCTCTAAGACCTAAGCAGAGCGCACACACATAGGCCCTTGCTCTCCCCCTACCACACGACCCACGGGGGAAGGGGTGGGAGGGTTAATGGAGGGTTTAGTAGTCGGGGTGAGGGAGGATGGTGGTTTGGGGGAACGGTGAGGGGGATGGAGTGAGAGGGATGGGAGGGGAGAGAGGTCCTGGGACCCCCTCCGGTGCGACGGGGCAGATTGCAGAAACCCTCCCCACCCCCCCTAGCGCACGCCCCCCTCCGCCGCTTCTCGCCCACCCACTCCCCATCCCACCCGGCACGTCCCGGCCATCTCCTGAAACGTTCGGCCGAGTTCGATTCCCGGGTGCGTGGGAGGAATGCCACTAGGCAGGGTCGGTGGCCATCAGGTGGCCGGCCAGCCCCTCGAGTGGGCGACACGCGCTGAATGTGCAGCACGTCCTCGATTTATGCCGTCCCGATTTGCGCGTCGCCCTCGCGCGGTTCGCGGTCATGGCGAAACATTTGGAAACGAAAAAGCACGCACTAGAGGAGATGAAAAAGTTTATGTGAAGCACCATAGGGAAACGAAAAATCGCATGGACTGAGCTAATCTTGAGACATGGGTAATGGATTCGTTGGGAACATAACGGAAAAGAAAATAGGAGGGAAGATCAATCCTTCGAGGATCAAGGAGCAAATTTGTGGACCAAATAAAGAGAGAGATCTAAGGAAGAAGCGACAAGGCGTAACATCATTAATATCGAATGTGAAAGAACATACGGCAACATTCATCCAACATCCACAAAAAGGAATTTAACAAAAAAAGTACCGTCTAGATCTACAATTTACCATTTTAGATAATATGTGATAGCGCACATTCTGCACACATTCGTAGCATTTAGTGCAGCTTATATTTACTAACTATGGAATGCACAACCCGTTTAGTCGTTCTCAGATGTTTCGTCATGCATCCCGAAACCAATTTCTCAAAAGTAAATTCAATTAACGAACACCTGGGGCGTACTCAAGCATTATTCTACGAGAATTGATAGTCAATGTATGTATGTCGCGACAGTTATCACTTCTAAGTTTCACACAACAGAGAATTACACAAGATCTGAGAACAGGATCCTGAAAATAAAACCTGAACATAAGGCAAAAAGGGTTTCGAAACAAGTTTTCTGTATTACTAATTCGGTTAGTGCATCAGTTCGTGTGAACAATGTGAGAATAGAATCGGAAATCATTCACTGTGAACTTCCGTTCATTTTTACCAGGCGATGATGACTCGGTACATTCCAAGGCATTTAAAGTGCTACCCAAATATTTAAACTATTTCCAAAATAGAAAGGAATATTAATACCATGAGATTCTCCAACGTTTCGTCATTAAATAACTTATATTAAATAAATAATCTAAGCAGTTAACAAGAGACAGATCAGCAAAAAGCGATATGAATTTCCAACTCCAACATTGGTAACACCTTGAATTATTTTCATGCCTATTTCTTTCATATATTCCGGCAAATAGCGTTTGATTCCAAACAGTGAATGAATAACACCCAGCACAGAGATTCATAGAGCAAGGAATATTTTAAACACAATGTAATTACTTTCAAAGTTTTAGTGTTGAATTAGGTACGGTGCAATTACCAGAATCACACGAAGTGGAAATCATGAACAACGAAAACGAAGCATCAAACAAAAAGTTTATAATACCATTCCTCGGTAGGTCACGTATTAACAAAACAAGAACTGCAAAGAGAGGTACATGAAATCACGAAATACAGGATTTAGGGGGAAGATAAGATAAGCTCGGTTATAAAGTGCTCGGTAACTCGGGTATTAAATACTGAAGATATGGAAAAACGCCAGCAAAAATTCAAGAATATCAATACATAACACCATGCTTGTCTCGACGGAGGGGAGATATTTTGCCATATAACTGTAACAATTATTTTTATTAAAAAAATTCTGATTTGCTTTCAGAGTACGTCATAGTAGTTCGCGTTTCATTTTTTCCGGCTCAACCACGCCATCTAAATTATTAAAGTACTGTTTTCAATGTTAAGCAAAAAAGGAGAACTCACATCGTCACCATTCAGAATGGCAAGAAGCCTCAATTTTCTACCCTAACGCAAAAATTTGAAATTTTATAATCTGATAAAAGTAGTTTCTTAGCGTCCAGAATTTTAATACAGCGCAGTCCCTCTCCATTATATTTTTAATGTAATTTATCATATTTCCTACACAATAAAAATATCAATGTGCCAGAGGCTGACCAAATGCTGCATGAAAACAACTGCATACAATTTTCTCTGAAATTCTTCAAAATCCCGCTATCTCATCGTAGGTCCCATTGTACGGAATTAAAAGTCATATATGGCACGACAAATTATTTAGCTTTCTATCGATAGTTTCTTGTTTTTAATTACTTCTATACTTTAAATAACAAATGAGTGGAGGATGGTTTCATATAAATGTTTTGATGGATGTTATCCTTAAAGCGTTAAAACTTTGATGTTGAAGAGAAAAGTCTGTTTGAGAAGCCGAAAATAAAATACTGTTTTCAATCACAAGGCGGATCCCGGTTCTGCGCCCCGGAAACTGGACCTACGGTGATACGTAGTACTGATACAATTCCGCATTATTCTTATTGGGGAATAGTATAATCTAAATCTCGTAACGTTGTTTCGAATTAGAAAGGGAAAACTTAATGAACAAATCCCATTTGGCATGAAAACGACGAAATGTTGGGAAAAGGAGAAAATCTTGGGCAAGAATAAGCGGAGGTTAAAATAAAACTGAAAAGCCTACGAAGCTGGTCCAAATGGATGTTGTTAGGAAGGGAAGGGATTAGGGCGATTGTTTTTCCCTTGGATAAGTTTCGGAGGCAACAAAAGGGATCAGACACGAGGCATAATGTTCCTAAACCATATGTTATCATTTACCTATCAAATAAAATTTTTATGATTTGCAGTAATGACCTTTTTATGGCTCAATATTGAAAATTAATGCCATCAAATGACAAAATAGCTGAAACATGTTTAACAATTCACTTCTATTTTTAAAAAATACCCTCTTCTACCATAATTCTATGTTGGAAAATTAGCGACTTGAAACAAAATAATGTAACAACGGAAAGCGATGCATTAGTTTCTAATTGGAAAGGCCACCACGTACTAACAATAAAAGAATTACAAAGTGCCATACACATCAATCACGAAATTTGGGTGTGATTGGGGAGAGGGTAAGAAGAATAAAACGAGCTCAGATATGAAATAATGGCGAGGGGGAAAATATGTACGCCGACGAATAAAGACTGCGGACGGAAAATGGAGCCGACAAAAATAATCCATGCAACCATCCATTTTGCGGGAGGGAGGTTGTTTATTTTGCTAATTAAATGTCGTACAAAATATCCCAATTAGATACTTTGGAATTTAAGTGGCGAAGTGTGGTACCAAAAGTCTGTTTCGGAGTATTAACTATCAGACGGAATTTAATTAATCAGGCTTACTCACGCCGTATTTATGAATAAAGAATTTAATTCGACGCTAAGAAAAAAAGCGGAAAAAGTATGCATAACACCAAGCGTGCATAGTTCCATTTAAAGGCTCAGAGTTGGCGAAAAAACCCATTTAAGTAGCAACATATTTCGAGTACATTTACTGCTCTCTTGCGCTTTAGAATGCGTCAATATTCCTGATAAACGAAAAATAGGCTTGTTGTGATTCTGGAATTATCAATTTCCCTACTTCTACGGTTTTCCAACTCAACATTTGAATTTTTTATAGATAAATTCAAACAAACAAAACTTCTCTTAATGTAAATTACCTTCTCAACGGTCTAAATTAGCACAGAAGCCATTAGGAGGATGTAATATGAAGTCCCGATGAATCATCGAAGATTTTGTAGAAGTATCATAGGCTCTCCTGGAGAAAAAATTTTCTCTGAAGAGTTTTTCCTGAATGAAAAATGAAATTTCATTTTCAATTTATCTGAATTTCCCTGGGAGTCCAGATTAATGTCTCCGAGATTCCTTGTTTCCCCTTTCCACAGATCGTTACGCTTCCTTAGCTTTTTCAATCTCCTATTCATTATGTCAACTGCAAAAGAAAGAATGAAACATTTTCAGAAAAAAGCTATTATTTGTATGAAATATACGAAAAAACACCCGATATTAATACATTGAGACAATTTAACCAACAGTAAAAATACCCACTGTTCTAACTAGTGAGTAACTGAAAAAAAAGGCTTATGTGACAGACAAAATATTTGCCAAAGAATCTTTTATAGGTCATTTTGTTAGTTCGTAACTTTAAGTACTAAGGCTAGGTGGAACCTCAGAAAACGATACAAAAACATTCAATGAAGGGCTTCCTTACACTCACTTGCCTTCTCATCTTTACGCACGTGAATACAATTTTCCAGGGATTAGAATCAAAAGTAGTGATATGTCTTGAATTAATTAATAATTACACCTAGCAACATAAAATGCGATGGATATAATTCTGTACGGTAAAGCCATGTGCGCGATATTATAAAATCGATATGAATACAATGTCGTAAATCGTTTCAATTCAAAATATCAACTAGCAATTATTTACAATTATATTTTCATCCAAAATTAATCGTTCCATTAAAAGTCCTTTTACAGTTTTATTTACGATGTACCTGCATATCAAAGAATCTTTTCTTTCTTAAATCCTAATTGTTAATACCGAATGAATTACACTGTCTAAAGTTGGCCTCCCCATATTTTTTAAACTTTAGTGACCCAGCACAATAATGTAGGGACGAGACTATCCTACGCAACCTTTGTTATATATCTATCGTCAATCATCATCTGAGCTGTTGCACCGCCTGGATATTCCCTTAACGAGTCTGCATTTTCGTTGTACAAAGCCTATTGGAGACCTCCCGAAAGATAATTGATTGAGCGAATCTGGGAAATTATCAGTTGAAAATGTCGAAGGCGAAAAAACACGGGGAGTTTCACTGAAAAAAAAAATCCATGCGTAAACAAGAAATTTCCATATTTTTGCCTGCGATCGTCAAGATTTGACGAATACATATGCATATGAAAAAAGTGCCACTACTGACAAATTTTTTTTATGAATCAAGGATCAACATATGCTTCAAAATAATGATGTCATCAACCAACTTCAGTAAATGCTGAAATGGAAGTATGAAAATGGTGACAGATAGTTTAAAAGGTAAAAAACCACGAAACAAATACATCATGCACCACAATGCCTAATTCAAACAAATCAATGGCGTAAACCAATTCATCAATCAGAAGCGGCTGGAAAATTAAGATCGATACCCTGTAGACCTCAAAAATAGAATGCAGCTGCCTTTGTTGCTAAAACGTCTGATTTATCCATAATTCAATATCGCACTACAATTGTCTCAGCAATTCTGCAAGATGGAATCGTTCCAAGAGCAGACAAAGCCATTTATATACGAGGCATGCTCATAAAGTAAGAGCCGTTTGGTCACGGGAAAAAATATACTCATATGAAACACATTTTATTGGCACTTTTAGTTAGCTACAAACCAACTTCACTTCTCTACATAATCGCCGTCCACTTCTAAGCATTTATCGTACCGCCGCACCAGCTTTTTAACCCCTCTGTATAGAAGCTCGCCGCCTGAGAGTTGAACCAATTCACAACGCCGTTCTTGAGTTCTTCTTCGGTTTCGAAACGTCCACCGAACCACTGTTTCAAGTGCAAGAAGAGGAAGTAGTCGCCAGGTGCAAGGTCTCATCATCTCCATCTGGTAACGACTCAAAAACTCTCGTCCACTGGACATTCTTTGCTCTTTGTGGTGATTGGCGAGCATTTTCGGTATCCACCATGCACACAATTGTGGTATCCGAGGTTTTCCGTGACAATATTGTAGACAGTAGGGCGTCCAAGTTGAGGAATTGTTCAACCAGGCCATTAATCGTCAATCGACCATTACATCGAAGTTTCTGTTCCACTTGCGAAACAATTTCATCGGTCAGAATACTGGGCCTACCACTTCGCTTTTCGTCATGGACATTTGTTCGTCCATTTTTAAAATCACGGCAGCATTGTCTAGCCTTTCCTTCACTCATAACTGTAGGTCCATAAACTAGGCATAACTCCCGATCAATTTCCGCACCCGACAATCCTTTTGCATATAAGAATCGTATGACAAAACACATTTCACAGCTGGCGGGATCAACGATTGCCACGGACATTATTGTTTGCATGTACGGACAAGCTGACGACTTCCGAAAAAAACAAATGCTGCTATAGCTTGTCAATGAATCAGCATAGGCCGCTGCAGGAGTATAACTGTGTTCTGAAGCGCCATTATTTAAACATAAGCAAAGGTCTTTACTTTATGAATATGCCTCGTATGTAGATATATACACTCAAAAGTGGTAAGTAATGAGAGAATGAAAAGGATTCAAAGTGGCCTTGTTAAGTCAAAATCTGTTCCGTGGATTAAAAGAGCAAACTTTTCAGCAGAAAACGCTGTAAAAAATTTCGCAGGGATACAGACCATCATAGAAAATCTCACTCCACCCCACAGAGATAACAAGCAAATTTTCACTTCTTTTCTTTCAGGCATAACTAGAATTGTGAAGCTTTTTTGTTCAACTACCAATTTCCTAATTTTTTTAAAGTATCATTTGAATAGTCTGACAGCGTTATCTATGAACTGCATACAAAACATGCTTTTTCCATGTGGGATCGGTCTTTTTTACTAACTTAAAATTGCACTACAAGTGTTGACTGGCTTTTCATCACATTCCATTACTCTCCAATCTAATACACACATGAAGCTGTGATTTAAGTACAATTTGAGCATTTATCAATCCATCAAGTGTCAAGTTTATTTCATTTAACTTTTTCATTCCCATTTTCCATGTACTAAGAGCCCTGAAGAAATGCATAAAACTAAGACTGCAAAATTGAAGTCTGGCCAATTTTTGACATTTTTACGTGAATAAGTAAATTATCTTGTAGGATCATTATGAAATAATTAATCTAAAAACAATTGTTTATAAAAATGTGCTATTAACGTAAATAAAAAACTGAATGCTGAATTTTTTAAAAATACGACTTAATAGCAAAGTTAGCTATTTTTGCAGAATTTACAGTTCGACCGTGTTTTCAGGATTTTAGTTTAAACTTTTAAAAGCAATATTAAAATGAAATAATCATTAAATTTCCCATATTCGAGCACAGCATCATTCCAAATTAGCTCTTAAACAAGGCTGGAAAACATGACAGCCAAAGCAACAGAAGGAACACATAGTACGATCAGTTTTTGCTCATGCAGTGGAGGAAATTAAAATTGAGATATAATGGTATGATACAGAAAGCAAGTTTTTGTGGCAGAGTTGGATGAAAGAATTTTTATATTTGGAAAATTCACAATTCTGGATGACTATATGGTGAAAACTGAAGAATGATGAATAAAAACTAAGCTTCTATTTCAATTATTATTATTGTAATCCCCCACTAAAAACTTGACGTGGTGGAAGGGCTTCTGCATTCCGATAACCCCTAGAGTTGGCGGGAGTGATAATAATTGCTCCTGGTAGGGTCACCCATACGAGCCAGATAGGTCGAATGTTAGGAGCCAGACGCAAGGTAGTCCACGCAGTCTGTTCCTCGGTGAGGTGGCAAAAAAGGTGTCTGACCCCAGTGGGATGGCCATTGGATGATGGTGTCACGTTAAAAACTCTTGAGAGAGGCAACAGGAAACTACCTCAATTATCATTCCAAAGATTTCTATGATGGTCACAATAAAGAATATGAGTCCTGGCAACTGGGGGACTCAGCCCAAGCGGCCGTGTGTCATGCTCAGAGGCAGGGGAGGCAAGGATTCTGCCGTCATCCCACGGAACCCTTGCAAGGGAAAACCAACAGCAGCTGGACAGAAGACAAAATTAGAATAGGAATTTGGAATTTTAGGAAAATGTTCAGGACAGGAATAGAGTATGATGGAAAGAGGAAATATAGATACTTCAGGTCTATGCGAGTTGAGATGGAAGGATAGCAGGGATTACCGGAGTGATAATTTGATAATTATAGAATAATATACAGCGGCGGGCAGGAGACTGATGAACTTGGTCATTCTTCAAGTCTACAAATTAAGATGAAGTTTTCAAATAAAGATGAGAAACTGCTTCTTTTATTTATTAACACCATGATAAACATATAATTCAACATTAATACATAATGATTTCATGTATTACATATAGATACCTTAATGAGGACACATAACATCAGTTCAAACTATAGAGAAAATTTCACCAAGATTACTCTTCAACTGTAACTAAAATTAATATCACTGCCGAATAATCAACCACAATGTAAAAAGTAAACTTAAAAAGTATTACTAAGGCTTCTGCATCCATGGATCCTACCTTAAAAATAAGGCAACAAAAATTTTGCTTACGTTATAATTTTTTCATTATTTCATTACACTAAATCATGAAATTGGTCGAGATAAAACCTTTAACTAAATAATAACTTGATTTTGGTAAAGTAGCTAAATAATATTAACAATGCCATTTTGATATTATCCCTTTATAACGTAAAACATTCAAAATTTAAGTAAAAACTATGATTTTACTTAATAAATTATTACAGAGAAAGCATATATGAACAAAATTTCTGCAATGAAAATGTTTAGAACAATTTTGAAGAGTAATTTAGTAACTAACTAAAACATCAAAAATGCCAAGGGAAAATTACAGCTCCCAATAATTATATGTATATAAAGTTAAAGTCACTATGGGTTGTAACAGAACAATATATGCAAATGATACTGTCAGGAAACCCAAATTTAGAATAGAACTAGTGGATCCTCAAGCAGATATGCATATCATATATAAACTATGCAATTTCATTCTATGATTCTCAATTTTCATCCAGCAATTAAATTTATAGGTTGAGACTTGTTTCACCATTACTTACTTGTACATTACCAAATTTAACAAAATACGGTCAAAATCAGAAGAAATACAAAAATATTTGATTATGCCCAAGCAATGAACATATAACAAAAATAGATCATTTAGTGGTTATAAAAATATCTGAATCTACTGAATTGATGTACTTCTAGGAATATTTAATAATTACTACATTCTCACTTTTTCGTGAATGCTTATGGTTTGAGGCTTTACAATGAACTTTAATTTCAAATTACCTCTCGTTCGAGGTTGTTTTTATTAAAATTATGGTACATTTTTACCTTTGATGTAACTCTCAAAGATCATAATATAAGCTGAAAGGTACAAAAGTACCACTTTAATACTCCATAATGGTACCACTTCTTAATTAGATTAAATAAATAACATTTACCTTAGCAGATAAATGTAGTATGAAAGTAACATGAAAACAATGAGTGATTAATAAAGAATAATATAGAAATATCTTCATAACAAAAATATAGGCCCACGAAAAACAAAGATCTCAGAACTGAGGATCGACCATCATATAACTTGGAACAAATTTAAACGACAATTTTTTAAAATACTTTCCCTACCACCAATGATATCTTCCAGAAAGATTCTCAATTTACAGTTTCTAACTGGGATATCTCTGATAAAGGTGTTGAAATGGTAGCAGTTGGTTGTGAATCATTTTCTTTATTAAATAGAGTAGCACTTGAGTTAGTAGTGCCTGATGATTTAATATTATCCCCCGATGTAATAGTATCTGATGTTTTAGGATTATCTGATGTTTTAGGATTATCTGATGTTTTAGAGTTATCTGATGTCTTGACAACATCAGATGGCTTGAAAGTATTAGATGGCTTAGTAGTATCAGACAGTTTGGTAGTATCAGATGGCTTGGCAGTATCAGAAGGCTTGGCAGTATCAGATGGCTTGGCAGTATCAGAGGGCTTGGCAGTATCAGAGGGCTTGGCAGTAACAGAGGGCTTGGCAGTAGTAACAGAGGGCTTGGCAGTAGTAACAGAGGGCTTGGCAGTATCAGATGCCTTGGCAGTATCAGATGCCTTGGCAGTATCAGATGCCTTGGTAGTATCAGACGGCTTGGTAGTATCAGATGGCTTGGTACTATCAGACGGCTTGGTACTATCAGAAGGCTTGGTACTATCAGACGGCTTGGTACTATCAGACGGCTTGGCAGCATCAGATGGCTTGGCAGTATCAGATGGCTTGGTAGTAGGCTTGGTAGTATTTGGTTTGGTTATATCTGATGGTCTGGTAACATATAATTGCTTGGTAGTATCCGATGATTTGGTAGTCTTTGCTGGTTTGGTAGTAACTGACTGTTTAGTACTCACTGATGACTTGGTAGCATTTGATAATTTGGTACTTCTCAATCGTTTAGTATCTGATACTTTCACAGCACTAGAGAAGTTTGCAGTACATGAGTGATGAGTAATACTTGATGAATTTGCAGAACTGATTTTCAAGTTGTCATCCAATGCTGGAAGAACTATTCTATCGGACACATTGGCATTTTTGCTGTGGCCCTCTAACTTAGCTATAATGGGCTCCTCAACTGATTTATTAGATGGTTTGGAAACATTCTTCCCTACCTCATTGAGAGAACAGTTACTACATTGGGGTTGACCAGGAGTTATACCAACATAAAGACAGAAGCCACCAACTTTTGGATTACAGATAGCATCAAGTTCCACACACAAATAATCACCCCTCGACCAAAGTCGCTCCTGAAGTGAAACAGGACTGTGTGGCATTGGTCTTTGAGGGTATGGTGTAGGTGGTGCCAATATACTCCACACACGGCCCCGCCATCCTTGTGAATTCCCATTCTTCAACAGGACTTCAAGGGATGCCTTTGTACCATTCAGGTGAATACCATTGTGCCCTGATCCCGGTAATGACTAAAAAAAAATATGACGAATTGAATGAGTTTATAATAAAATTCAATGAATGCTAATTTAATCTGGCAGAGGAGTCAAAGCAGTTAGGAGATAACTAGCATAATGCTCATGCCATACTACAAGTTCAAACTACTTTGAAACTTATTTTATAATCCTGTGTCCACTGTAGTGGGTCCAATTTGTTCAAACTGTAGCACAACAACCATACCCCAGTCTGTCATCCTTTTATAATTTTGTACAAGCAAAATTTCCCTGGCAAATGATACAATTCTGTGATATGTAAGAGAGACAGTTTTTTAACCTGATCAATCCAATACCCAAAATTATAACAAAATGGAAGCATGTGGCAAGACTATGGCTTTTTCTTAAGTGACAATTATTAAACAATGCACAAAATATTAGCAAATTTGCACAAAAATCACAAGTATTACCTTGGAACACAAGTTTGAGAAAATGTGTGATCACAAACAACATTATGATGCCAGCGGAACAAGTGCTAAACACAAACTGAAGCAACAGGCACACAATCATTCCAGAACATCCATCTCCTCATCACTTATAAGGTGAAAAGTGATGAATTATAGTCATATTTGTAAAAAATATTTTAACTCATTATACCAATTATCACGCTCACTAGGCAAGACA
Organism: Hetaerina titia; assembly: GCA_037158775.1. Taxonomy (NCBI): domain Eukaryota; kingdom Metazoa; phylum Arthropoda; class Insecta; order Odonata; family Calopterygidae; genus Hetaerina; species Hetaerina titia. Next base: position 58,881,381 of record CM073771.1, read on the forward strand.
CTGTGATTTAGTGGAACCTTTGTCACTAAGCAAGGTTCTCCTGTATCATGTTTGCCTACAGATTTAAGAAAAGCATCAATTCGCTGTTTCCCGGAAGTGGATATGAACTCTGGTCAAAATTTAATAATAACAAATTGTAGCATTTGATTCCAAAAGAAAAAACAGGGAAGGTAGTTTAGAAAATGGAAAGTAGAATGATAGACTAGATTGCCAAGGATGGATTATGAGAAAATTGGAGAAAATCATGAGTGAGGAAAAGGAGCTGGGTACTATTGAAGAAAATGGGGAATATCACAAAAAAGGGATAATGAAATCCATAATAAAAACTATAGAAACCATAGTCATATGTAGAGAAACTAAACTATAGAAATAGGTAAGGTACAAGGAAGCCAAGGATTATAAAAGAGATGATTAGAAACATAGATGAGAGAAGGAAATGGAAACATGTTAAAACAGAATTTGGTAGAAGAGAGTATAAAAAGTTAAAAAATAAACTGAAGCAGGTAACAACTAGAGCAAAAGAAGGGTGGTGGAAAACACAATGCAAGGACATAAAAAGTTTACATAGGAAGATGAAATCACTGTGCTACATAGGAAGGTTTAACACACTGCCAGGAAGCAAGAAGAAAAAATCTTGTGTTACAATCAGATATAAGTCAGCAAAAATATTAGTTCAACCAGAGGTCATTCAAGAGAAATGGTAGGAATATATTGGAAAAATGCATGGTAAAGATTCTAGGCCACCAAGATTAGACATAGAAAGAGAATATAATGTAGACCCCTTACTTCCAGGTTAGGTCCAGGTATACTCCATGGTGAAATAGAAAGGGCATCAGGGGAAATGAAATCAAAAAAGGTCATTGAAATAGACAACATTCCTGCGGAACTACTTAAAGGTTTATGAATATGTGGGAGAAAGAGTCAAAATAGACTGATTCGTAGCATCTATGAGGATGGAATCTGGCTGGAAGAATGTGAGATCAGTGTTAGTTCCTATTCCGAAAAAGGTAAAGGCTATATCATGTGAGGACTACAGAACAATAGGTTTCATTTTTGCTTCTCAGGATCATCAACAAAAAGATATAGAGTAGGGAAAATGATTACTTAGGGGATGATCAGTTTGGCTTTAGGAAGGGGAGAGGCACATGTGATGCCATTGCAGTAATAAGATCAATGATTGAGAGGAACATAGAATATAATCAGATAGTATTTCTTTGTGTTGTAGATTTCAAGAAAGCAATCGATAGAGTAAATTGCATATCATATAATGAATACCTTGCTGAAATAGGAGTAATTTTCAGATATGAGTAGATGGAAGACCTATTCACAACCTGTACATATTTCAGACTGCTCAGGTGTGAGTGGTGGATGGAGACTCTGAATGGGTAGTGATTGAGAAGAGGAGTACAACAGGGGTATCTATTATCACCTGTGCTGTTTAACATATGTAGTCTGTACAATAAATATGTGAACGTGTGCAATTTGGCTGCCATGATGTGGACTATAGCCCTGCCCACTAGTGGCACTAGTTGTCTGAAGTGCAATGACCCATCTGTGCTAGGCGGATCGTCGAGCTATATGTATGGTGCCAGTTATGCTACTTTCTGTTGTCCTTGTTTTTACTGTTTTTTGAAAATGAAAACTGACAATATCACAGCGCAACGAATCAACATCAAATTTTTTGGTGAAGTGCAGTGTAAGTTATCAAAAAATTACTGAAATGTTGACAGCTGTTTACGATGATAATGCTCTTCAGAAAACATCCGTTTTCAAGTGGATTAAGTGTTTTAAAGATGGCCGACAAGACACCACGGATGATACAAGGCCGGGACTACCTTCAACTACCTGTGTTGATGACCACATTGATTGGTTGCATCCCTTGTCCTTACTGATGATCAAAAAACTGTCTGAATGATAGCCGATGAACTGAATTTAGGAAAATAAACCGTGCACACTACTATTTTAACCGAACATGATAGATGGATCCTTCACCCTGATTATGTACCTGCACATTCAGCATTGAGAAGAGGGGACATCACAGAGAAGATGTGGACACGATAAAGCAAAAAACAACAAAAAACTAAAAAGAGAAGATGTGGACACGATAAAGCAAAAAACAACAAAAAACTAAAAAGCCTAACTGCCAAAGACTTCCAAAGGTACTTTAAACAGTGAAAAAGAAGATGGAATAAGTGCATAGCAATGAATGGAGAGTACTCTGAAGGGGAAAAAATTGATGTACACTAAATTTTGCAAAATAAAGTTTTTTATGGCCTCTGTTCACGCATTTATTGGACAGACCTTGTATGTCTGAAGGAAATGGCTAAAGTGGCAAGGGAAGAACCAAAGATAGGAATAAAAGTCAGTCAACATTACATAAAACCAGTGGAGTTCATGGCATCACACACAGATGTTTTCACTACTCGCATGATTTTTTTCCTTCCTGTTGGGATAACTGTGCCCAGCTGCCACATGAAATTGAAATCCAATCCATCCAACAGTTCAGTACCAGTCATATGAATCAGTTGCGATGCATATGTTATTACATTTAGAAAAAATTGAGTATCATGCAGAGATAAAATTTGCAAAAGAAGGTTTTATGCCAACCGAAATTCATTTGAAGATTGTAAATGTGTATGAGGACTCTTTTCCATCAATTTTCATTGTGAAGAAATGGGGAGTCATGTTTAAATGTGGCCATGAAAGCCTGCAAGATGATCCACATGAATGACATCCAAAAGTGCAACCACACCAGAATCATCAAAAAATTTAACAATATGATTTTGGAAGATCGTGGTATGAAGGTGCATGAAATAGGGAATACTGTAGTGATATCATAATCATTGGTTATATTTAGTACGAGGAATTGCACATGACACAGCTTTGTGCAAGATGGGCATGGCACATCTTCACTGTGGATCAAAAATACATGCAGAAAACACTTTCCAACACTGCTTGGCACGATTTACAAAAAAACAAGAGTGATTTTATACATCAATATATGACAACAGATGAAATGTGGATTCAACATTACACACCAGAATCAAAACAATAATCCATGCAATGGAGAAAGTCCAATTCTTCAGCTCTGAAGGCAAAGAAAGTGGCATCGGCCGGATAGGTCATTGTGTTGGTTTTTTGGTATGTGAAAGGAATTCTGTTGATTTTGAAAAGATAAAACAATACCTGAACAAAAAAATTTATGACAGCAGACCTGGCTTATTGAAGAAAAAAAAATCATATTTTCCATCAAGGCAATGCTCCTGCCCACAAAACATAGAACGTTGAACATAGAAAAATTAGAGTATTTGCACTATGAAGAGCTGAAAAATCCACCGTTTGGATTTGGTTCCATCGGACTTCTACCTCTTCTGAAAACTCAAAAGTTTCCTTGCTGGTGAACATTTTCAAGCAATCAAGAAGCAATTGTGGCTCCAGATGATTACTTTGCAGCACTTACAGAAGAACATTACGGAGATGGGATAATGGCATTGGAACACCATTGATGGAAATTCATTAATATTAAAGGTGATGATATTGAAAAAAAACTAAAAAAAACAAATTGTCATTTTCATTATTATGCCGAGGACTTTTCAGATCACCCTCGTATAGTTTTAGCTTTTCATCAGTTCTCTCTTCCTCTGCCATGAAAAATTAATGCCATATTATAAATAATCATAAAAATGGGATCCACTTACTTGAATTGTAGTTAGCATATACTCCTTCTTCTCATGAACAGCTATCATGTAAAGAGTGCCTCCTGCCTCTTGAAAAAATATGACAAAACTTCTTTGTTTTAATTCCTTCATATCGATTACATAAGAGGTATCATTACCTATCACCACTTTATCCCAATGGACCTTGAAGAAAAGAAATGTGTGACTGAGTAAAGTTTGTAAATCAATAAAAATATGAAGGTTTCAATATTTCCAGCCAATAACATCAATGAAAGTATACATTGAATATTGAATTTTATTTTCCAGCTTAGAATAATGAACACAGTAAATTCTAATATGGTAATTTTATAATTAAATGAAAAAAATTTCAAATGTAAAAGGTCAAATGTGTCCTTTTGTTGCAGTAGATTCAGAATATGATACGAATATGATTCTCATCATGATGTACTTCATGAAGAAGTTTGTGGCTCACTTTGTGATGAAAAAATCAATTATGAAAGTGCAGGCACCTTCACATATTTATTAACTTGAAGAATTTTATGAGGTCTGGTGTAATTTTTGTACATTCTGTTCAATTAAATATCATTAGAATTTGCTGACTACTACAAAAGGCAATTTACAAATTCCAACCACATATATACAATTACCTGTCATGTGATATAAAATATTAAGGTTCTACTAGAAGTTTTAGAACAGACCTTTTGTGTGTTATGAGTGTCACAGAAATGTTTTAACCCTTTGCACTCAAGAGGTGAGTCTCACTCACCACGCAATTTCATGCCGCAACTCGAGAGGTGACTGTCGCTCACCACTTCGTATGCTGCTGTAACTTCATGCACCATGGTAGTTGTTTACATTTAGTTCCTTCGACAAGGGTTCCTACGCTCTGTTTGTATTATTAATGAAGTGTGAAATGATATCCCTTAAAATGGAGATAAGAGTTTCTTACCCTTAGTTCCTTCAAATTGAGATAAGACTTCCTTATCCTTAGTTCCTTCGAATGAAGATAAGACTTTCTTATCTGAAATTAGTACACCACGAACCGGATTGCATTTTCGGTCTCAGTTTAAACCTGACAGCCATGGCAAAGAGTCTAGAAAAGTTGGAATTTTTGATCCCCATTACCACTGAACCCGTATCCCGCAGCTCCACCCAAGCTAGTTGATTTTTTGGGTACCAGATTTTCCTGGGAAACCATAACCGGCACAGGGAAAGGAACTGGCCCCCCTACCCTGATATGTGAGTATTCACACGCCGTTGGGCTCGGTACATGGGTGAGCTCACCTACTAAACCGACCTTCGGGTTGACTACTGTGTGTGTACCATTGAACATAATAATGAAATAAGCTATAGTGAAGATGAGTTTGATTTACAGTTGCTAAACGAGAAAATTATATCTATACACAGAGAGCTTGATGATAGAGAGAACACGAGCAGTGATGATGATGATGATGATGATGATGAAGTAAGAGGTGTAAGAAGGCGAAATATTAGAATAATAGACAGTGAAAGTGAAAGTGATGCTGGAGAAGAACCACAATCCAACAGTTCTGAATGGATTAGCTGTCCAGAATCCAAAGAAATACCCCTGAGAATACCGTTTATAGCCGGCAACAATCCTGCAGGACCGCACATACTCACAGATGCAAAAGAACCGTTAGATTTTTTAAAACTTATTTTTTACTGATGAGCTCAAAAATGAAGTAGTTACAGAAACAAATAATTACGCTAGAAGAAACTTAGAGAACAAGACGCTATCACCATTATCGATATGGCGAACTTCAACAGTGTGACTACCGAAGAAATGTGGGCATTTATTGGCATTATAATAAATATGGGGGCAATGCCGCTCGTGAATTTGCAAGAGTACTGGTCAGGAATGATGTCAGTTACACACCTTTTTGTTCAAACAAATTTACCAGAGATAGATTCAGCCAGATTTTTTGGATGCTTCATCCCATTGATTTGTTCCACATTTAAAAAACAATCCCAACAACAGATGCAGGTCTAAGAACCCATTTGCAGCTAGTAAGCTGCTTTCTAGAATATATAAATTCGAAGCTTTTGAAGTATTTTACAACGGGAGAAGAAATTTGCGTGGATGAGTCCACTATCAAATTCAAAGGTTTCTTTTATCACGAACAACCCGAAGAAACCAACGAAATGGGGTATTAGGGTTTACACAATGGCAGACTCAAATACTGGTTATATCTGTGGTATTCTTCCTTATTATGGAAGTCTTACCATGGAGAAATTGATAAGGCCTGACCTTCCAATATCTGCAAGAATACCGCTGCACCTTTATATGATGCTCCTGGAGAAAGTGCCTGGCAGTCAAGGACACCACATGTTCACCGATCAGTACTACACCAGCTTTATCCTAGCTGAAGAGTTATTGAAATTGAAATGCCACTTGTCAGAAACAATACTAACAAATAGAAAGCATTTGCCAAACCAAATCAAAAAACCAAAATTTGGCAGGAAATTGACAGTAGCATTCCGCAAGGGAAATACATTAGTTTTATCATGGGAAGACAAGAGGGTTGTCACGTGCTTGACGAATTGGAACAATGCAGGAATGACTTCTGTGAGAAGAATGTTACGAGGTGGTCAAGAAGCCTAATGTTGTAATAAATTATACAAAACATATGGGTGGTGTCGATCGTCCAGATCAATTAGCTGCAATGTACTGTTTCTTACGAAAATCCTTGCAATGGTGGCGTAGACTTTTTTTGGGGGCTTGAAATTTGCTCAATAAATTCGTATTTACTTTATAAAATGACAAAACAGCAGGGAGGAGAACAGCCGCTTAGTCACTTAAGGTATGTGAAAACCTTAGTTCAGCAATTGACTGGAGATTTTCATCAGACATGTGCTCAATCTTCAACCTCAACCTCCAGTTCTGAAAATGACCACTTAAATGGAAAGCTGCATAACATTCTAACAGGAGTTAGGAAGGATTGCAAAGTTTGCTCTCAAAGAAGTAGACATGGTAAAAGACATCAAACAATGTACTATTGTGATACTTGTCCCGATAAGCAGGGCATACATCATGGCAATTGTTACATTAAATATCATACAAAGCAAAACTACAAAGAATAATGTCAAACAAATTATCCTCGTAAAGATGTAAAGGTACACGAAATATTAAAATATAAAATTTTGTATGTTACTTTGCGTGTGTAATCATGTTATGTTAGAGGTAGTAAAGTCACCAGAAGCACTACAAAACATCTCGAGTTGCTGGTTGGTCTGCACGGGAACAGCCTCGAGCGCAAAGGGTTCAATTTTGGGAGGTCTAAAACTTGCCTGGTTGCCTCCATACAGGGATAGACAAACAATCTTCATGACCTGCATGGCCATAATGTCGATTGCCTGTTATCGAACCTTTTATCCAATAAGTAATGAAAAACCAAAATAGTATTTATTAAAAAAATAAGGACATGAAAATTGTTTAAATTTTGTCTTCATATTACATAAACTTCTCAGAGAAAATTTAAGTGTAATATCTTTCATGTAATTACCAATCTAATTCATTAGAGAATCAAAATCACCACAGGCAATCAACCTAGCAAATTGGGTTTTGCTCGGGTTCCTACCAAGTATTACTTCATTCATTTGTGACACCATCACTGAAATGACCACCTCACTGAAGAACAGATGTGTGGACTACCTTTTGTATGGCTCTTCCTCTCCAGCCTATCTGGGTGATCCTAAGAGGGGAAATTCATTGCTTCTACTAGCACAGCTCCAGGGAGACATCAGAACTCCTAACCCTTTCAACACATCTACTTTTTAGTTCATGAGGAAGGTTCAATTAGATAAATGGATTTTGTTACACTTTCAATACAAAGTGAAGGAAACATTTGGTAGCCCTTAACACTTTGTGTATCGGTGGCAAGAATTCTAATAAGGAATATAAGAACAGTCTTAACTTCATATTTGATTTCATTATGTAATTTTGATAGGGCAATTTGTTTAACAGAATTTAAATCCCAGACAGTTCTTCCATAATGGTGTGCAACTTTAATTTTAACAGCTTGAAACTTATTCGTTGGCCCTCTTTATTTCGGAGGTAATATTAATTGATAAATATTTCTTTTTACGAACGTAAGGACAATGTTGAGGACAGGCAAATTATAAAATATTAAGCGAGAGATGGAAAGAGGTAATATAGATGTTTTAGGTCTCTGTGAGGTGAGATGGAAGGGAGCCGACGAACTTGGTCATTGTTCAGGTATACATGCCACAGAGCAACCAACAAGGAGAAAGAAGTCGATACGATGAGTTAGAGGATATAATCGCGTGTGTTCCTGCAGGGAAACATTTGATAGTGATGGGGATTGGAATGCGACAGTAGGCGAAGGAAGAGATGGTGGTGACGTGGGGGACTATGGGTTAGGCACAAAGAATGAATGCGGGAAGAAAGCAATTGCATTCTGCAGGAGACAGGGGTTAGTCATCACCAACACAAGGTTTAGACACCACAAAAGGCATAGGTATACTTGGAAAATGCCAGGTGACTCAGTGAGGTATCAGTTAGATTATATTATGGTTAGGCACAGATTTAGGAACGGTTTGATAAATTCGCACAGTTTCCCAGGAGCGGATGCGGACTCTGACCACAATTTAGTTGCAATGAAATGTAGCGTCCGTTTCAAATAGATAAGGCAGGGGCGGCGGGTTAGGAAATGGAATGTAGAAGCATTAAATGGATTAACAAGGAAGGAGTTTCAGCAGGCTGTAGAGGAAATCAAGGATGATGGTAAAGAGCTGGGTACTATTGAAGAAAAATGGGAATGTATCAAGAAAGTGATATCGAAAGCCGCTGAAGACACTATAGGAACCGTTAACGGGAAAAGGATAGGGAAACCATGGGTAATGGATGAGATGATTGCAAAGATGGAGGAGAGAAGAAGATGGAAGAATGTAAACACAGAGTTAGGCAAAATGAAGTACAAAGAGTTAAACAATAAATTGAGAAGGGCCACAAATAAAGCGAAAGAAGAATGGTGGAAAATGCAATGCGAGGATATGGAAAGTTTGCAGACAAAGAGTGAAATTGGTGCTCTATACAGCAATGTTAAGTTCTTATCGGGAAATAAGATGGCAAGATCTGTGCTAACAGTTAAAGATAAGTGGGGTAAGATAATAGTTGAACCAGAAAAAATCCAAGAGAGATGGAAGGAATATATAGAAACACTGTACGGTAGAGAACTTAGGCCGACAAGGTTAGAAATAGAAAAAGAACATGATGTAGATAAAGATAGCTTAGGTCCAGGCATACTCGATGATGAAATAGAAAGGGCATTAACGGAGATGAAAGCACATAAGGCTGTGAGGGTAGACAACATTCTTGTGGAACTGTTGAAATGTTTAGGAAAATGTGGAAAGAAGACTCTTTCTGGGCTGATTCGTAGTATCTATGAGGAAGGAATCTGGCCGGAAGATATTGTGAAATCAGTGTTAGTTCCTATTCTGAAAAAGGTAAAGGCTACATCATGTGAGGATTATAGAACAATAAGCTTAATATCCCATGCAGCTAAAGTTATTTTCAGGATCATCAACAAAAGGATAGAGAGTAAGGCAAATGATTACTTAGGGGATGATCAGTTTGGGCTTAGATAGGGGAGAGGTGCGCACAATGCCGTTACAGTAATGAGATCACTAATCAAGAGGAATATAGAATACAATCATGATGTATTTGCCTGTTTTGTAGATTTCGAAAAAGCATTTGATATCTTATACTGTGTTATGATCAAGGAAAATTACATCTTCGATAAATATCTTTCCAATTAATCAATAATTCTATTCAGTCATTAGATTTAGGAAATTGTGGGAGGAAGAGCCTATATGGACTGATTTTGAAGGAAGGACGGAAGGTATTTGGCCAGAAGACTGAGATCAGTGTTAGTTCCTATTCCGAAAGGGGTAAAGGCTATATCATGAGAGGACTACAGAACAATGTTTGATTTCCCATGCAGCTAAAGTTGTTCTCAGGATCATCAACAAAAGGATGGAGAGTAGAGCAAATGGTTACTTAGCGAATGATCAGTTAGGATTTAGGAAGGGGAAAGGTACGCGTGATGTCATTGCAGTAATGAGATCACTAATCGAGAGGAATATAGAATACAATCAGGACGTTTTTGCCTGTTTTGTAGATTTCGAAAAAGCCTTTGATAGAATGAATTGGGAAAAACTAATGCATTTATTGCAGAAAATAGGAATGGGTTGGAGGGACAGGAGACTGATCCGCAACCTGTACATGTCTCAGACTGCTCAGGTGGGAGTGGGGAACGGTCCGGACCGGACTGAGTCCGGATGGGCAGTGTTAAGAAGAGCTGTAAGGCAGGGTTGTCCATTGTCACCGGTGCTGTTCAACGTATATGTGGAGGAAATGATTAAAGAGGCATGGGAAGAACTGGAGGTAGGAATGAAAGTCGGAGGGGAATTCGTAAAATCGGTTAGGTTCACTGAAGACCAAGCATCAGTTGCTCAGTCAGCCAAGGGGTTGCAAGCATTGCCGAGTGAATTGAAAATTCAGTGCGATTGATATGGAATGAGAATAAATGTAAATAAAACAAAGGTTTTGTGATTTTCCAGGAAGAAGAAGGCTAAGCTAAACATTAAAATAGGAGGGGAAAAAATAGAGCAGGTAGAACAGTTTACGTATCTCAGAAGTGTTCTGGACCAACACCGTCAAAGTAGTAGGGACGTAAGGAGAAGAATTGCACTAGGTAAGGAGGCTTTCTCAAGTAGGAGGGAGTTGATGATGGGGACATTGAGTAGGGAGGTTAAGAAAAGACTCGCAAAAACTCTGATATGGAGCGCGAAACGTGGCCGCTGAAGCAGGAGGATAGACATAGATTGGAGGTTTTTGAAATGTGTGTGTGGAGAAGAATGGAGAAGGTGAAATGGACCGAAAGGAAAACAAATGAGGAAGTACTAGAGATGGTGGGTGAGGAGAGGGGTTTGTTGAGAGAAATCCTATGGAGGCAAGAAAAATGGATGAAAGGCATATTGAGCGGTAGTGGAATGTTGAAGAAGGTAAAAGAGGGAAGGATGTTGGGCGAACGAGGAAAGGGCAGGAACCGGATAGGGATGTTGGACAGGATGAGATGAAGGGAGAAAAGAAGTACACAGAGATGAAGTGGGACCTGATGTAGAGTAGGTTGCTGGATTGGGTTTTGTTTGTAGTTACAAAATATTTATTTGATATTTGTGTCCATCTAAAAACTTACCTTAACCGGTAGATTACCTAATAAAATATTTATTTTATCTCTTCCTGGGGTACCCCACTTTGCCTCATTATTTATTGAGTGTTTATTCACATGGCCCTAGTGAGGTATCAGCAAGTGAAGGACCATTTTGCCCTGACTGCAAGTTCCACCCCCAGCTAGTAGAATGCACTCTCAGCTCTACTCCATCAACATATGCATTTATAACGAAAAGAATGAGGGAGTCAATAATGAATTTCCCATTGTCCTTTTATGGCTCTGGTTAGTTCCTTCTCTCTGTGTGTCTTGAGAAGTTCATTTCATTAAGTCCCGGTGGATTGTGATTGTGGTTTGGCTTGCAAGAGGATTTTCTTCATTCATATTTTTTTAAATATTTAAAGGAATATTCCATAAAATGACTTTACATAAAAAAGAGAGTTCAATGCACAATGAATAATTTTATTAGATCTGTGGGCTGATAACTTGTCGGATGTGCCATTAGAGTATGACGAAGAGAGGGATGCAAGTGGAAGTGATTCCGATATTGTAGTGAGGGTCAGAAATAAGAAATCCACTCCTCTCTTGATAAGTGAAAGTGACTCCGATAAGAGCGCCAATGAAGACAATACTTAAATAGGAATCTCTTCAAAAACCATCAGGCCAAATAGACGACTCCCTGCCACATTGAAGAGTTTGGCGAAAAAAAATGAAAAAGGTTAAGTGCTCATTTTTTCATAAAGGTGGAGTGCTTCTGTTGATTTGGAAATACAAAAAGGAGGTGAGGATAATTAGCACTATTCACAGTACTAGGATGAGCAATACACAGCTGAAAGATAAGATCATAGGACTGCCAATCAAAATACCTATCTGCATTTTAAAATACAATAAGTTCATGAAAGGCAGAGACAGGGTAGAAATGTATTTATCGTATTTTAATATATGAGAAAAGTAATGAAATGGTCAAAGAAAGAAGTGCTGTGGTTTATTAATTGTGGTCTTTTTAATGCTTTTAGAGTTTATAAAACACTAAATGAATAAAACAGCATTCAATTCAAAGGCTTTCTGCTCCAGGTCGCCAGAGATTGGGCAACTAATAGAGAGAACCCAGATGAGTCATCTTTGGAGGATCACAGCAATGATAGGCAGACATAGCGTTTCTTCAAGGGAAGACCCACATCTCTTGAGAGACCTTGGTAAACAACTCATTCTTATCATGGGTAAGGGGAAGAAAAAATACCACACACAAGGAGATGTTAAGTGTGCTCTTCAAGAAATATCAGGAAGGAGACTAAGTGTTTGTGCTCTTCTAGTGATGTTCCACTCCACAAAGGAAAATGTTTCTTGAAGTATCAAGTAACAAATAGAAATACTAAAATTATTTGGGAGTATTACATTCAAAGTTTCATTAAAAATTTTCAATTTTTAAGAAAGTTACGATGATTTTACTGAAGCAATGCATGTTCAAAAACTTCACTTTAAAAATCTGCTGGGAAGGAAGGTTAAAACCAATTTGAATACCACAGTACGCAACAATTTACGGTATTACTAGATAAAGATAATGATTATTCTACTGAATTCTTAAGGTCCTGTTTCTACAAGTGGATTTTCTTAAGAAAAGACCTTCATTATGCAGTAATGTTATTAACCTGGGGACCAATAACATTACTAAGTACATAGTGTCATGACTCAAGTTTTAAATGCACATTATTTGTGCAATGTGCTAAATAAAATTACAGACTTATCATCAGTCCCTAGTGATTACATGCATTCATACCAATTTAAAAATAAGGATAAACTCACCGATCGAACATGACTGGCCAGGGTAGGAATTCGACCAACCCAGATGCAGGCACCTCTGTTGCATGGGCATGAAATCAAGTCTTTCTTTGTCATTGTCTTCCCACGTGGCCCAGATCGTTTGAGAGATTCACTGCTGCTACTTTTACCACCTTTGACTTTATGATGCTGAATTTTTGAAGATTTTCCCCTGGCTGGTTGACATCTTCTTTTAAAGGGTACTGCTGGAGTTTCCTTGTCATCCTGAGTACCTGGAGTCTCATTATCATCCAAAGAAGACTCCAAGGATGAACTACTCAGATGAAGTCTCAAGGATGAATTCTGTGTTCAAAACAATACTATATAACTGCCAAAGATCATGATATACTACCTCTTTCCTCAAACAGTAATCGAATAAATGTTAAAAGCATTAGAAAAATAATTTGGCCAGCACTTAAAAAAACAAAAGCAATGCAAAACATTAAATAGCTACAATAATAACATCATAACTCATCTTGCTCATAGTAGCTCACAAAAACACCTTTTCCTAAGATAATCACACAAGCACAATTGGTAATTAACTGGCTTCCGAGAGTCTATTTAAGGCCTATGTCAAAAAGTTATCCTAATGTCACTGAAATTGGAATTAAGGGCATCTCTATGATCCTCTTTGAGATGAGGGAAAATTAACCACTATTGAGATGTAGTTCTGGAGAGCAATTGAGTAAAAAGGTAGGATAGAGAGGGCTAATAAGAAGTTTTAAATATGGTTGGAGGAATGCTTTCGCTGGTCCCCAAAAATCCAGATTATTTATCACAATTATTTAGTAAAAAAATTCAGACTATGAATGTGCTACATTGCTAGTTGTTTTCATATGAATCTTTCATTTTAAAATGCGAAAAAACATTGCTAACCCTCAATATTTACTACTTCAACCTTGCAAATAATGAACACCTCATCAAGCTAATAGTTTCATTTATTTAGAAATTTAGAATTCATCTTTACAATGTTAGAAAACAAAATATAAAAAAGGAAATGAAAGAATGCATAATAAATGGAATATTCTCATTGCATCCATTACACCTTTCCTTCCTCTCCTCCACAAACATGATCACACCTATAAAAAGAGTCGTTTCAGGCGGGATATGGCAGAATATCATGATTAATTAAAATTGGCAATTTTAATTAATAAATGATCACACCTAACATCTCAATCCCACTCCCAACTTGAACATGCTTGATAACAGCAATGACCTCTTCCCATTGAAAAGCTCCACAGTCCATCGTTCCCACAGTACAAATTTTTGCTTTTTTTCATCTTTCATTGTTTCTTGCATTGGCTATATACATACACACCAATTGGGTTAGTAAACTTCATTGAGAAAGACACCCAATACACTAGTTTCCAAGTGATTATTGTTGCTTAGTTGCAATTAACTAAGGGAATCTCTTCAAAGGATGTCCAATTATTGATACTTCAAATAAAAATTCATCATAATCACTAATGATATCATATAATATCATATAATATCATAATATATCATAATCATCATACATAATCATATTATGATGTCATATAATCATTATGATCGAATCTATGAATTCTGACAATCACTTGAAAATCTGTTAAAAAATCTTTGTTTAGTCAAGAGTTTGATACCAATGAAGAACAAGGAGGAAAGTCTTCAGCATTGATCTGGATGAAAACTGAACACCTAACATTTACCATGTGAAATGAGTACATATCTGATTGGTGATAACCACATTGGGAAAGAGACAAAAGGCTCAGTTGGCAGCAATGGAAATATAGATTTGCAGAAGAATAACAAGAATTAGATGGATGGACAAGAAAAGCAACCTAGAAATATTGAGAGAAATTAAATAGGGGAGGAATTTAATAAAAGGGATAAAGAAAAGGAAAATTAAATTAGTTGAAAATGTTCTCATACGTAAATCTTCCTAGATAATATCATGGAAGTGAAAATAATATGAAAAAAGGAAAAGAAAGGCCAAGAAAGAAATTTATAGATGATATAAAAAGTACTACAAGAGTAACAACCTACGATGGACTGAAAAGAACGTCGATGGAGAGAGAGACCAATGGCTGCAATGACAAAGCTCTGCCGTTAAAAAAAGATGATGATCTGGTTGGTTCTTAGCTCAGAGCAAGCAGTCCTACTCCACACCTAAGCTCTCTAAAATAGAGATATTCCATGAATGTTAATGTCATACCAAAAATTAAGATCAATCAATTGCTGTCATTGGAAATAGCATCTGCTTGTGAAAGTCTGTATGGTTTAATTAGACTGTCCAACCAGAAACATTAGTGCATAGCTGGTTAAGCACACCCTATGCAGAACTCCGATCCACATATTACCTCTTAAGATATAGATTTAATGAGGCTCTACAATGCAATTAATTTCATAAAATAATTATATCAAAAACCAAATGATCCTGGGCACTTCACAACATTAAAACTACAGTGAACCCCATTACAATGGACACTATTAATGATAACTCGCTTTAAATAAAAAATATCCAATTTTTATGCATATGGCATGTCATACCAATAATGGTTGAACACTTTACCTACCTGAATGATTGTCACTGTAATGTAAAATATTTCATACTCATTCAGTTCCGATTGTTGCCACTAACACTGTTAAATAATTAAAAACTGGGGAAGCCATTACTGCCATACACACAATGTTTACCTATCATGTACATATAAGACTGAATTTACAACATCATAAGGGATGACATTCAAGATTTCACCAGGATGTGAACGCCAGTAACATCACTCCATGGCTCAAATACTACCAAGGAGCAATCTGGACATGGTTGATAAAAATTGGCCATGTCCAGAAATCAGCATTAAATGAATTAATTAAAACAATCTGTGTAATATAACCATTTCACCGGAAATAGTAAGGGATCACAATTGTTATATTTATATGATACAGGTTCAAAAAAATTTCGAAAATATTGACTTCCACATCCATAAAATAAACTGGATCAAAAAACAAGTGACTTTCCCCCCCCCCCCTCATAATGGATAAGTTATACAAAGTAATTAACACCTGCAACAATTCTACTATTCAATTTCCATTTATGTATCTGAGCAAAGAATAATCAGAAATCAATTGACAGTGCTCTATTCATCTTCAAATACTATAAGTATATACTCCTTTAAAATGAAAAGATTTAATCCAAGTCAAAAGCTCTTCTAATTAGGAAACCAGTGCTTCAAAATATTTCACTACATTTAAAAATAATCCTCTCACCTCTGACAAATTGCTGCTTTCACTTGCACTCAGTGGCTCTTTTGAAGGAGATGGCAAGGATTCATCACTCCCGGTGCTGTTGCTTCTTTTCTCACAGATTGGCTCCATCTGATCTTCAACAGGAGACTCACTTTCAATCTGCTTTTTCCCCTTCTCCTCAATGGATGACCCCCCTGAAGATGATGATGATGTGTCACTCTCTCCATTCGGCTCCTCTTCATCCACCTTGGCAGCCAAACCCCCTTCAGGCTCACCATCTGTTGTACCCATTACATAGTCATATATGTTGGGAAAAGACAGGCCCGGTTCATCTACCATCTCAAGGTCTCCATCATCAGGAAACACCCCTTCCATGCAAGTATCCCGAGAGCCATCCAACTCTGTGTCTACAGGAGAAGAAGTGACCAAAGGGTTGTCGAACTCTTGAGCTGATCCTTGTGCTGATGACCACATGCTTTCCATTGAGTTCTGGCAAAGGTAAGATCTTGAAAAATGTTCATTGACCTGTTGATCTTGAGCATAACCATTAACATTATCATCTGAAATGTTACTGGAGTCAATTTCTTCATTTTCTTGCCCAGGATATGGAGAATATGACTGTTGGCCATAATGATACCCATACCCAGCGGCATTTGAATGATTGTATTGGTTACTTTGAACAGGGGATGAGTGAGAAGAATTAAGGTTACCCATGGTATGGTAATGTGTATATTGGTGAGAACACTCCGTGCATGGCAATGAATTACCATTAGGTGGTATGGACCCATACCCTGATACACATTGTGTATTAAAACCAGACGTATAATTGGGAGAATCTCGGGGTTTCATTGATGGATAAATATTGTTCCAGTAATTGATATTAGCTTCTACTGGTGTGGGTTGAATATCAATAGCAGCAGAATCTTGAAAACATTCAGATGCATCGTGGGTACTTGGTAGAAAATTACCAACTTCGTTATTGAGGTTGATATCTTGTTCATCATTACTAGAATATGACTCAATTGAAGAACTACTTGTGTTGCCCATCAAATCAGAATTTCCATCTACATTGTTTTCACCATGTTGTGATGGCATATGCATGCTTAGTAAATTCTCAGAACTCTGTCTATGCTTTGCTACCTGGGCTACAGATGCATTTGCATTATAAATGGGTGGCTTCTCTGAAGAATTTTCACCCTCAATGCCAACTCTTGGAGGGTGGTATAAATGTGCAGGTCTACCACTAGCCTGCTCCAGATAGTCACCCTTTGCTTCTTGGCTTTGAGTTTGAGTAACCAAACCTTTAGCAGATGGAAAATTTTCCAGGGAAGCTTCATGGGAAGCACGGCGGGATGGCATCGTTAAATCATGAGCCATAACTGATGAATTGAGTGGAGTATCATTATAATTCAGAGGCATACCCTGGTAATGCCAAATGTTGTTTAAGCTGGGCAACACTGGTTGGCACTTCTTGTGCATCTCCTGGGATACAGCACAGGAACTGGACACATTACCACTTTCCCAATATTTGGCCGAATTATTTGGAAGAGTAGGTAATGAGGAAACTTGATAAGGTGGGTAAGAATGGCCTACTTGCTTGTGTGTATTATCATCTAAAGTATTGAATGAATAACTGCTATCTCCAGATCTTTGGTTGGCGAAGAACTTTTGTCCATATAGCTGGGATACTGACTGCTTTTCCACCATTGAGTTTACTACTTCATTAGATGATGATTCGCCTTGCTGTGAATACCCAAAGCATCCCATATTACTGTCACCAACACTATCAGGATGAGGAAAAGGAGGCTGCTGAGGATGCGCATTAACACTGGAAGGATTTGGGTAATGAGCTAATGCAGAAAAAGATGGATGAGCAACATATGAACTGTTGTAATTGCACTCTGATAACTGAGGTGGCTGGTGCATAGATGGATACATATGGTCTCCCTGAGGTATTTCTTGCGTAAATGTATTTGATTCTTTGTTGACAATTGTTGATGCATTTGTTGGGATCGGTGGATTTGGCACATGGTTATAGTTGTCATTCTCAGCAAGTGAGAAGGGTGAATTAATATTTGACAAAGAAACTGATGGATTGATGCCAAAACCACTGCTAGGCTTGTACCTTAAATGACTTTTAAGCTGAATTGCTGAAGATGACTCACTGTTGGACAGAATGCTGGCCAGAATGTTTTTAGGCAGAGTGATTCCAGAACCGGCATCCATGGTATACCTACATGGATATACCACCTGAAAAAGGCAAACAAAAATACTCAGTATCACCTCTGGATAGATAAAAATAGAAGAAAATACACTGAAAAAGTAGAAAACATACTTAAAAAGGATATTACACAAACTCTTTAGCCATAAAAATACATAAGTGACAACTCAGATATACTGGCTCTACAAGGAATTGAAAGATAAAAGGTGATGAACAGAGGAGAAAACTAGTGAACTGAACATTAATTTGGGGGATTAAAATGCCTGATGCAATTCAAATCATACATTTGAAACTTTCGTTGTAATTCAATGATTCTGAACTAGATTTTCAGATTTAATAGGTGAAATGCATCTTCTGGTTCTATTTTTATTCTAGATTTTGTCAATCAAATTGTGGGCACAAAAGGGCAATTTGGGGAAAATGGTCCACACCTAGACCTTTTATGCTCAACTCCATATATTCATGTAATTAATCCACTATCTTTACCGAACAAAAATTATTACAATACCTGATTTCTCAAATTTTAAATGTACCATAATATTTTTCAAAAATGTCATTTCCTGCTTATGTTGATTATTGGGTGAAAACTCCTTTAACAAGTATATAAACAAAAAAATCAACATTCTTTGAATGCTTATGGCAATTACCATCATGTTTATCACTTGAAAAGTATTGTGAAAATTTCAAGGTCTGTAATCAAATTTTAGGAAATTATCAGTTTTTTAAGCATTTAAACAGGAAGGGAAAAAAACTAAGAGTAATGCACTGAGTAACTGAATAGGTTATTAAATCTAATTATATCCACTGCTCAATTTATTTGCCTCACCAGTGTCAAGAGACAGTGGTTAAGTGTAAAAAGAATCCATTCATCTATATTTTCATTTGCAAGATCAAAGGAGGGAATCACCGTCTTGTCAAGGCTTACTAAAAGAAGAGAGCTGTTCAATGAAGTGTAATCAAACTTCTATTTGCATAATTTATTATGCAAAACTTCAATTTCATATTACATGTCAACTTACTACATATTATGTATTTGGTAAGTTTAATTAATTTGAATTCAGTGTTGTATCAACAGTTGCAAGTTGAAATTTGTTCAGTTTGCCTGCAGCAATAATTGAGATCACACAAAAGCAAAAAACAGCAGTGAAATTTTGATTTCAACAGAGCCTGAAGGTTAGGTTGGCGCAAGTGTATTTAGTTGTCTGGTTATATATATATATATATATATATATATTTATATATATTGTTTCGGTAGTGGAATGTTGAAAACTGTAATAGAGGGGAGAATGTTAGGCAAACGAGGAAAGGGCAGGAACAGGATAGGGAGGTTGGATGGGATAAAGGGAGGAAAGAAGCACACAAGAGATGAAGAGGGACTTGGATATAGAGTAGGATGCTGTATTGTGTTTTGCTAGGAGATAGTTATTTGGGAGTTGTGTCCATCCAAAACTTACCTCAACCAGTATATTATATAATAATAATGTGATACACAGATGGGATATGATAGTAACTACGACTTTTACTTCTTTCAGCCACTCTTATGCCTCAATTATATTAAATTCCAGTCCATCATTGATAAACAATATCATTTTACAAAGGTGACTTTTTATCTGGTCGTTTGCATTTCCATCTTGACTAAATAAAATTTCAAAATTGCATTTTATCTTGAGTCAGAGTGCATTTAAAAATATTTCTCAACTAAAATATAAAGCTAGTAAAAATGCATGACTTCATTGATTTCCATGTACAGAAAAACTGACTACTGGTGACAGAAAAATCAATATGTATCAAAATACATGGAGCAGTCTTTACCCAGGCCAAGCCAACAGAATATTGAAATCACTGTAGCTATGGTTCTACAGCAAGAAAAGTCATGAATCTTACAATTAATTAGCCTGATTGCCTGGCAGTTGTGAGCGACCTACCTGATTGGAAAGTGCACATGGAATCTAATGAATACAAAGTACTCTGAGAATAAAAGGGGTTTTGATTTTGATGGTTAAGAGATTTATTTGCTTAAAAGCATTGTCTACTCATAGTAAATTGCACCATATTCCCAAATGGTTGGCAAGTTACTGGTTTTACCTGACTCAATTTGAATTCCTAATATATCCCTGATCCAATCCTGAACACTGTCAGCAAACAAGAGAAAATTTCACCATGTGTCCCACTGTGGGCCATTAAGATTACATCAATCTTGAAACACCTGAGACCTAACTAATATCTCCATGAAAATCTCCTTGCAAAAATTATCACAAAGTTCAAACCTATTAAGAAACCTACACTTACAGTTCAGATCAAAATATCTACTTCCTAAAGACATCTACAAAGACTACTAAATAGGCCAAACCTAAAGAGTCATCAAATACAGAAACCCCAGAAAGCCACCAAGCAGTTCAGACTGTCGGCCATAGATAAGAATGCCTGGGAATGACATGGAAACGATATCTGTTTCTAGTACACCACAATCTCCCACAAAGAGTAACTGGTGTTTCCTATGCCTCATCAGAGATGTGGAAGAAATTACTAGGGAATCCAGAAACCTCCAATGGAAAAGACTGAGTTGCACATACTCCAGTAATTATTCTAACAATACTTCGACAGAACAAAGGGGTAGTACCTTGTGGAGGGCAGACATAAACTTGACATTTTGCGTGCAAGAAACGATTTTGGTGCTCCTTCAGTGTTAACTCGGTACCAATATACCCCTGCCTGCACCTTCCACTAGATGCAGCCACTGTTTCATGTAGACTTCACATTTCGATGGTAACTATTGTAGGGAAATGAGATTAGCATTAAACCTCGCAATAAAAGTTAAACTGAGGGAACAAAAGAGGATTTGATATTCAAATATTTTTAAGTTTATAAGAGTTACCTTAATAGTGTTAACATACCAGCTTTCGTTTGAATGAAACTAATTGATGTGTTGGGAAAAAACAGCAGAAATCGCTTAGTCGGTCCGAAAGAAGTTTTGGTGCACATTAGATAAACTTTTTGAGAGATGAAAAATGACATGATTCCTTAATATTTGTTTACGAAAGATAAATGAATGAGTTCAATATATTAATTTCATCACTCGTCATTAATTCATGAATTAAGGTAAGTCATTGACTTTTCTGTCACAATGGCGTCTCCTCAAATGAATAAGAGAATTCAAGTCAAACATTCTCTTGCGTGCAGTGGGAGTAGAACTTTTAATAACTACTTATCATGACTATATGCAATTTCAGAGTTGATATAAGGAGCCGCATTCCCCACTGTTTCTTTGGCAAAGATAATACAGGGGTTCACCGAAATTTAAGTACTAAAACAGCTGACTGCTTACAATTTTTTCTCATCAAATCTCATTCCCAGAGAGATTTACCAGTGAACACCACCTCTGGCGTTATTTATTCCAAACAATTACTCTACGACTAGACGACTTGGATGTACCTTGCAATTAAGCATATTACTAGGGCCTCAAAATAATAGGGGACCGCATTGTTTTACACAAGGGACGAATGGAACTAAGTCTGGGACTAACGGATTCTAATCCAGTCCGTAATGGTAGGCAGAGTAGAATGGTAGGTAGGGGTGGGGGGGTTCCGGCGAAGCCAACTTGACACGCTTCCCTCTCCCAGTTGTGAGTGGGTCCATGGTAGAAAAAAATAACGCACACCGACCGCAGACCCTCAATAAACCTTACCCTTGTGGCCCGAGTGGGGATTGGGCTCTTGAGAAATGCTAGGATATTTCCATCATCCATAGCATTTGTGTTTTCCATCATATGATTTTGTCTTCCACTTTCATTCACTTCTACTTCATGAGATACTCTTGACAACCACTCCCCTAATTGCAATCAAGTCGCAATGCACTCAAAATAAATTTAACAAGCAATGTTGACTCTTTCCCATCAATAACCTAATCCACTTTGAAATTTAATAAATTTGCACGCGACGAGCAATCCTGCATTGACTCCAGGTCCCACGGGCATGACCCGCATTTATTAGCGATTGCGTTTAAAGGTGACGATAAAAATTGTGGAAATAAAACAAGTTAAAATTCCATTAGTTCAGTCGGTTACTTAAGTTCGGTAAAACCTGCAGTTCTGAAAAAGGCAGAGGTACCAGGACAACATGTCTATCCAGTCTAGTCAGCTGATCCCCGATATACGGTGACGATAGAATTCAAATTACAGAAAGAGCTCTGTGAACCATTATCATTATCCATTACGTCATAGAGAATAACGATGGCCTAAGTTGCTATTATGCCCTAAAGTTTCGATTCCTACCGAAAACGGCAAAAAATGGAAGAAAAATTATAATATCCTTACGTGTAACCGGATTCGGGACATTTCTGGGTGACAATCCATGACTTATTAGAGTTGAACAAAGTCATAGGCAAATATGCATTACATGTTGATATCTACTTATACTGATAAGCACACTCGCTCTCCTATTACCTTAATGGACCAAATCTGCCCCTGGGACAATCTATGCACTTGGAACGAAAGATTCGGCCTTCACAAAGGCCCTTTACACCAACCATATCGCAGCTTTAGTGCGTAGAATGCGATTATTTCGCCTACCAGGCAAGTAATCCGTAATAACAGCTGTCTGTGTAAGATAACATTCACGTCTCGTCAACCGATACAACAAAAGCTTTGCCTGCCTTGAAAATATCACATCCCAAAAGTGAAACTTTCCCTAAGGATCAAAACAAAAAGCAAATGCGCACTTGTCCGGAAAGTCGACCGACCGTTTCGGGGTAGGGAAGGGTCAAAGTGAAAAAAAGGGAGCAAGCGACCCAGACGCAAGCACCAAACAAACCACTCACACCCGCTTCCCCATTACTCACGGGAGATCGGTCCCAACACCCCCATCCCTTCTTGTGGCATCCCGAATGGGTGCCAAGTACTCACCCCACACTCTGACAATTCGAGGAATGGAGGTCCCACACACGCACAACTATTGTAACTTCAAAACTTCTTACGTGAGATTGAGCGAGGCGCTGAGGCACAAAAAATTACACTGCACAGAAAAAACAGCAGCGCAGCTCTGTCATCCGGAAGAAAATTATTGGAAGACCTTGAGACCCTATGTACCTCTCAGTTGGCAATCATTGGATGAAACTTTTGGTGCACAAAACTTATTAATAATGTATGCAAATGAATATTAATACGAACTTTTATTGTAACAATAATTATTCGGATACACAAATACGTTTTCCTACGATCCGCAACAGAACTTGGAAAAGAATTATTTGAAATATCCCGAGTCCTGCTGGTAGGAAATGAGATTAGTTATTGTATTTTTTTTAAAGACAGCCTGGATCTTAGAAAACATTGAAAGGAAATTCTAAATGTAATTTTTATCACTCAATTTCCCTCAGAAATGATTATAGGGCATCTGTAGATAGACGAGTATTATTCTCTTTCATTCTTCATGTCCCATGTTTTTCCTCACAAATGATATGTTTTACTCCATATGTCCTATTTGCATGGAAGAACATAAAAGAAAAATAATTCAGATTTGGCCTGTACTATACTAGTCAAATCAGGCAACGCTATCACACTTTCCGCCAGAGAAGGAGTAATTTAAAAAATAAACCCATTTAAACTAAAAAAAAAACCCGAAAAATTGAATTATGAATGGCATTTTATCATAGATTATCCATGGACTAATTTTAACAACCATAAAAACATGCGCCATATGTAAGACAAGATTGAAAAGTCGAATGTTTATATATACGGAGGGTGGTGAGACATTTTTGAATATAGTATCCTCTTAGTTTGACAGTTACGAAAACAACAGTAGGGAAATGTGCCTTCATTACATATTTACCTTTCATAAAGCTCCGGAAAACAATTGTTTTAGGGGATAAGATTCGAATTTGAAAGTAACCCTATAAGCCCAGAGTTTTTGCCATCTCGGAAACCAATATGAGAGTTCTAACTAATAAAATTTTTTGGACATTGGTTGTTTGCAAGCAAGATGGATTCCATGAATTTCCCTCAATCCCCAGTTTGTTAAATGATTCACCAGTACAGAGAAATGCCCATTAACTTGCCGATAAAATTGCAAGACTATAAAAATATTACACCAATCGACAACGATGAAGTATTATCAGTCTATTAAATTTCTTTTTCATACCCAATAACTAATAACGGGAACTGTTTTAGGTACTGGAAATCTTATACTGTGTTATGATCAAGGAAAATTACATCTTCGTTAAATATCTTTCCAATTCAATAATTCTATTCAGTCATTAGATTTAGGAAATTGTGGGAGGAAGAGCCTATATGGACTGATTTTGAAGGAAGGACGGAAGGTATTTGGCCAGAAGACTGAGATCAGTGTTAGTTCCTATTCCGAAAGGGGTAAAGGCTATATCATGAGAGGACTACAGAACAATGTTTGATTTCCCATGCAGCTAAAGTTGTTCTCAGGATCATCAACAAAAGGATGGAGAGTAGAGCAAATGGTTACTTAGGGAATGATCAGTTAGGATTTAGGAAGGGGAAAGGTACGCGTGATGTCATTGCAGTAATAAGATCACTAATCGAGAGGAATATAGAATACAATCAGGACGTTTTTGCCTGTTTTGTAGATTTCGAAAAAGCCTTTGATAGAGTGAATTGGGAAAAACTAATGCGTTTATTGCAGAAAATAGGAATGGGTTGGAGGGACAGGAGACTGATCCGCAACCTGTACATGTCTCAGACTGCTCAGGTGGGAGTGGGGAACGGTCCGGACCGGACTGAGTCCGGATGGGCAGTGTTAAGAAGAGCTGTAAGGCAGGGTTGCCCATTGTCACCGGTGCTGTTCAACGTATATGTGGAGGAAATGATTAATGAGGCAAGGGAAGAACTGGAGGTAGGAATAAAGTCGGAGGGGAATTCGTAAAATCGGGTAGGTTCGCTGATGACCAAAAATTAGTTGCTCAGTCAGCCAAGGGGTTGCAAGCATTGCCGAGTGAATTGAAAATTCAGTGCGATTGATAAGGAATGAGAATAAATGTAAATAAAACAAAGATTATGCCCTTTTCCAGAAAGAAAAAAGATAAGTTACACATTAAAATAGGAGGGCAAAAACCAGAGCAGGTGGAACACCGGAATGGAATGTGTGGACTCAATACCTAAGCGTTACCCTCACTAAAGATCTCTCCTGGGTGAAACATATACGGGGAATATGTGGACAAGTTAACAAAAAATTAGGATTTATTAGAGGAGTACTAGGCAAATGTAATGAAAAAGTCAAAGAGAAATTTTATACGTCGCTGGTTAGGCCTCATTTAGAATATGCTGCAAGTATATGGGGTCCTCACGAAGTTGGATTAATTGCCAAATTGGATCGCTTGCATCGTAGAGGAGCTAGATTTGTAAAACGTTGTTATGATAAACTTGCAGCGTGTCCAAAATATTGGAGGAGCTAGGCTGAGAATCACTCGCGGAGCGAAGGTTAAATTATAGATTGAAGCTCTTGCATAAATTGGAAGGGCGTCTCTTTAGTAGTAATGTCGAAAATGTATTATCACCCCCATCGTTGTACATTATGATATATCATGTCAATAAAATTAGAGAGATTAAGTGAAGAGCAGATAGATTTAAGATGTCATTTTTTCCCCGAACGATAGGGTATCATACGTAATAACATTGTTCGACCGCGGCAGGGTCATGTTCGGGTAAAAAATAGTCTGGTGTTTATTTAACCCCTACCACACATCCTAGCGGTGGCTTGCCGCCATTTTGATCCAAAACACTTCCGAGACTTCCGTGTCTCGGAAGTGTTTTGGACCAAAATGATCAAAGAGTGGAGGCGTTAGGAAAGACACTGGGAAAAGAAGCTTTTACAAGGAAGATGGAATTGATCATAGGGACGTTGAGTAAGCATGTTAAGAAAAGGCTTTTTAAAACTTAGATATGGAGCGTAGTTATGTACGGCACGTAAACATTGTTCACCGAGTGGAGTGATAGGAATAGATTGTGGAGGCTTTAGAAATGCACGTGCGGAAAAGGATGGAGAAGGTGAAACGGAAGGAATGGCAAACTAATGAAGTAATAGGTATGTTGGGCGCGGAGAGAATACCGTTGGGAGAAATCATCAGGAGACTGGAAAAATGGATAAAGGGCGTATTGATCGGCAGAGAGACAGTGCTAGAGGGGAGAATGTCAAGCAAACGAAGAAGGGTCAGGAATAGGATAGAGATGTTGGACGGGATGAAGAAGTACACAGAGATGAAGAGGGCTTGTTGTAAATTAGGTTATTGGGTAAGGTTTTGTCAGGAGAAACAAAATATTTATTTTTTAGGTGTGTCCATTGAAAACTTACCTTAACCGGTAGATTACCTAATAATAATTCAGCCCTTAGATTTTGCTGACATCTCTTACATTGACGGGCGGCACCAAGAGAAACAAGGGACAAAAATAAATTCCTTACCTGAGAGACGTAACCACTCTGCCCTTCAGCTGGAGCTTGAGGGCCTTGGGTAGGCGCGGACGAAAGCAGAGGCCCCTCCTGGGTACCCTGACTTGCGATTCCAACCCGCTTTTTTCTCGGTCGCTCGTCACTCCGGGACGAGGTCCCACCGTCTTCACCGTTGAGCGAACCGCAATTTGCCCCAGTGACTTCCATGAAGTGCTGCGGGAGGGCGCATATATCTTCGAAATCTTCATACCGCCCCCTGGCCTCTCGGTTGCGTTTTAGTACGAGTTTCCTGGAGAGTCTATGCTCTGCCACAATTTTCTCCACGTCCCCATCCCTGTTGGAACGCTTGGCTTTGATTAGGTCCACCAACGTCTTGTGCTAGTGGACGAAAAATGTTTTACATTGATACTAAATTCTAATAATTCAAAATTTTACTTTAAAGATAATCACATATGGTTATGTTGTATCTTATCACCAAAGGCTATAGCGGGATAAGATGGTAAAATCTGCACTCGGCTGGATTGTTTATTTGGGATTGAGCACTCTAAAGTAAATATTTAAAAACCACTTTAGCCAAATTTTTAGCTCAATAGGTAGTCAGCGGTATCCTATCGCAAAAAATGTGAATTTTCGAAAGCAATTTTTCCTGAGCAATCCTTGGCTTTAAAAATCTGAAAAAATTCATGAACATTCATTTTTATACCCAAAAATATTCTGATTTTTTTCAGATTGTTAAAATAAAAATTGAGTTCAGGAAAAATATTTGAATTTTTCAAAGAATTTTTAGGTCATGTAGGTAATTTTTGGCAAACTTCTAAATAATTATTTTTTGTGTAAATTTTTTCATTCTTTTGAATGGCGGGGTTAGATTCGCCACTTTCTCTCCGGAACATCCTCAAAATTCGGCAAACCCCATTTTTAATTGTTGCCTCCTATATGTGCGAGAAATAATACCTGTCGTCGCCGGGATTAGAACCCGGGTCCTCAGGGTGGGAACTTTTTTCTTCCATGCATCATAAGCATGATATTGCAGGCGAGGAAACTACCTTAAAGCTTTCAATAAATTTGTTCTACCATGCTAACAAGATTAGCGGTTATATGTTAGATGAGCTCATACGTGTGCATTCCTATGCCAGAGCAATAAGAAGATGGCCGTGACGACTTTTTTTTACATCCTTTAGGTAGCAGCGTACAATGCCTTTGTTATTTGGACGAAAAATAATACTTTTTCTGCAGCAAGTTTGTACAAGTCCAGAAAATTATTTTTGGAAATCTTAGGAATGGCAGTGATCAAAGAAAACACTTGATAGAAATGCTAGGTGTCTTATAGACAGAATGAGAGAATCGATAGAAACTATAAAAGGAATTAGTGACCACGGGGTAGTAAATGCTAAGTTCGGACCCCATGTCTGGCTACACGGGGTCCGAAATAAGTGGCCTAAAAGAAATATTGACTTGTTTCATGAACGGGACTACAATTAACTGAAATGCGTGCTACAGAATCAATTTGCAAGTTTTAAGAAAGATAGTTATCACCAAAATACTGAGGATACGTGGAAACACTTCCTTGAGGTTACCCGCTCAGCAGTCAACATGTTCATTCCCAGGAAATTTATGAAAGAAAATACTATGACTACTAGGCATCTAGGGCAAATACCAAGAATGAATTTCGGATAGCGTTAAGGGAATTCTTAAGGAAAAGCTTGGCGGAAATTTTGAAAGAGAAGCCATTAGCATTTTGATCATACGTCAGAGAAGTTCAGGGAAAAAAGTCAACTGTCAATTCACTCAAAAATGATAAAGGCGAAAGAGTAACCAGCAGTTTGAAAAAGGCTTCTTATTAAATTCCTTCTTTCAAAGAGTCGGCAAGCGTCAGCGTTAGTAAATAATATCTCACAGAATACCACCGATAGCTTACCAAATCGTGCCGGTCAACCGATGCCCAAATCTCATATAATGGAATAGAAAGTTTGCTGAAAAATGTTTATCCTAATCAATCCTCCGGGCCCGATGAAATCCCAGGTCGTATATTTAAGGATCTAGCTTCGGACATGACGCCGTATCTAGAAATAATATTTAAGAAGTCGCTGGCAGATCACAATGTTCCCAAGGATTGGAAAACGGCTAACGTAACACCAAATTTAAAAAACGGAGACAAGCAGAAACCGAGTAATTACAGACCTATTTCCCTCACATCAATTTCGTGCAAGGTTATGGAACATATAGTCGCTAGTTCGATCGTGAGACACCGAAATAATGAAGAGCTATTAATGAAAAATCAGAACGGTTTCCGAAAAGGTAGATCCTACAAGACAACTTTCCCTTTTTGTTCATGATATTCTTATTTCAGGAGAGAGCAATGTTCCAGTGCACGCGATTTTTCTATATTTTAAGAAAGCCTTCTACAAAGTACCTCATAGTAAACTACTCGCATATGGCATAGATAAAAATATCTGGGGTTGGATTAAAGACTTTTTGAATGGTCGGGTTCAGAGAGTAGTGACAGATGGAGTTAGCTCTCAAATACAGCACTAATTACTTCAGGTGCTCCCCAGAGAAGTGTCATCGGACCTCCTTTTTCCCTACTTTTACGTTAACGCCATTGACTCCGTAGTCACTAGCAAGATACGTTTATTTGCTGACGATGCAGTGGTTTACCGTGATCTCTGTACTCCCGAGGACAGCACCTTTATCAGATGACCGTAAACCTATACAATGCTGGTACGACACTTGGAAGATAGAATTAAACTTTTAAAAGTGCATAATGATGATTTTTTGGAAAAAGAGCAATCGAACGCCAGCTGCAACGAGAACAACGAAATGTAATGAGTAGACTCGATTATATTCGAAGGCATTACCCTCACTCACGACCTCTTTTGGGTGAAACATACACGGGGAATATGTAGAAAAGCCAACAAAAAATTGGGATTTATTAGAAGAGTACTATGTAACTGTGAGGAAAAAGTCTAAGAGAATGTTATATGTCCCTAGTTAGGCCTAATTTAGAATATGCTGCAAGTATATAGGATCCTCACGAAGTTGGTTCCACCATATCACGCCTGAAACGTTTCTTTTTACAGATTGAAGCTCTGGCATAAATTGGAAGGGCGTCTCTTTAGCAGGGATGTTGAAAATGTGTTATTACTCCCATCGTACTGCGGTAGGAGATATCATGTCAATCAAATTAGAGAGATTAAGTGTAGAACAGAAGGATAGGGGATCGTGATAACATTGTCCGACAGCGGTAGGGTAATGTTCGGGTAAAAATTAGTCTGGTGTGTATTTACCCCCTGCCACACACCCTAGCGCTGGCTTGCAGGGGACTTAAATAAAATTACCAATTAATACTACTCTTACTGATATCCCGAAAAAGGAATGCCGTAATCACTCCAATACTATCTCAACACTAGCGAATATAAAAATGATGCTAGATAAAAGTGGTATCTCCTTCAATCTCCCGATACATGTATCTCCTTCAAATTAAAGACGTGGTCGTTTAAATCATGCAATATCCCTTTAAGTTACCAATAACATATTTGACATAAATACATTGGTCTTCCTTCTCTTCTGAATTTCTTTGATCATCGCCGAATATTCAGATAAAAATTCTTCAATCAAATTTTCCCTTCGTTGTCGAAAACAGAGTGAAATATGACACTCGCAAGGTCGAAATTACAGAAAATTAAGTATCAACTACACTCATTTAATGAAAGGTAATGAAGACTGAACTCACATCTCCACATGTCTCGGTGCTATCTCGTTCTCTGGACACCTTTCATTCAATAACCCTTCTCACGAAAATATAAATTACATTCACAAATTTATTTAATAAAAAGCGGTTGGGCGCAAGTGGCTACTATCAAATCACACGAAAGAAAAACTTTCTGACAGTGCAGTAGACATGTACGTGCCGTATCAAAAAACCGTGGGAAGTCAATGACTTGGAACTTCCCAAGGAACCTGATCCCTAGAGCAAGGGGGCACCGAAATAAAAAGTGTTTTTCTCATATTACCAGAAGTCTAAGAATTGTTTGGTTGGATGGGTGCTCCTGACGTGCGACATCGCAATGCACCAAAAATGTATCAAATCACCATATCTGTTTTGTGATTGTGAATTTGGCCGGAATATTACGCCAGATCAGAGACAGTCCTCATCCCAAAAAGGGAAAGGCAGCGATGAGCACTATATGAAGATTGTAGAACAATAAGTTTTGAGTTCACATGCAGCTAAATTGTGATTCAGGATTATCAAAAAAAAAGATGGAGAGAAGAGTAAATTATTACTTGGGGATGATCAGAAAGGCGAGAAGGCATGCGTGATGGCATTACAGTAATGTGGTCAATCATATAAAAGAGCATAAAGAATTCATTTAGGACGTGGTCGTTTGTTTTGAAAATTTGAAGATGTCATTCGATGGGGTATATTGGGTAGAATTAATTAATGCAGTGCAGAGAATAGTGGGGCGGAGAATCGGGATGGGGATTACTGAGAAAAGGAATAAAAGAGGGCTGTCAATTATCACCCGTGCTTTTCAACGTAAATATGGAAGGTGTGGTTAGATGCATGGGAAGATATGGAGATGGGAATGAAAGTCAATGGGGAATACATAAAAAGTCAGGTTTGCGAATGATCAAGCTTTAGTTAGCTAGTCAGCCAATGAGTGGCAATCATTTCTGAGCGCATTAGAAAATCAGTGGATTAGCATCGAATAAATGTACATAGTACAACGGTTATAAGATTTCAGATAAAGAGGCAAGCTACGTTAAGCGTTGAAATTGGTCATGAACAAGAGCAGATTGAACCTCTCAAGTGATTTAGACCAAAATGGTCAAAAACCTTTCTATGAAGAATGGTTTGTGAGGCGCTGTAACACTGTCGTTGAAACAAAATGACAGGCTCAGGTTGGAACCACGATAAATGCGGGCGTGGTCGACGGAAATGGCGAAATGAATGGTAAGGAAAACAAACAGAAAACTAGACACGTGGAGGAGAGAGGATTGCTGGCAGAGACCCAAAGAAGACAGTAGTGGAATCGTAGAATTTTGATTGGGGATGGTAATGAAGGCTGCGTTCGAGTTTCGGGAAAATGCCGCGCAAGCAGGGGAAAGTGTGAAAGATAACCTATTGGACGGAATGAAGTTGGGTATTATGCTGAATTGAACATCATTATAGTGTTTGTTGTCTGTTTGTTTGTTTGGATAGGCAAAGAAAGGAACTAGATCGGTGACCGATCAGTTTCCATTCAAAACCTACCTTAACCGATAGACTATCTAATATTAATAATTCCATTCGTAATTTTGATTATCGAAATAAAATCTGTCCAGGTGATGGATTTTTATTGGGCGTAATATATATTGAATCGGTGCAACATTTCCTATATCGATATCGTCAATATGAATTTATTATCAAGGCGGAGCTTAATCAACATATGTATGACACAAAACTGTTAAACGATTTGCAGTTCCTTGCGAATTCAGTGTACGTTTTCATCACGCTTTCACGGAAGAGTGGGACTCTCCGACAACGCCAAGTTTGTATCAAAATGTCGGGAAGTTCGAAAAAGTACTAGGTAGTTAAATCTATAACCGCCAAGAAGTGAGGTGGGTAAAGCGCTTCGAAACCTTGATCGTCGATTTCATATCTCTTCGTTCCATATCCGCAGCATTCAAAAGCACTTTAACGGCTCTAATTAGTTGACTACATAGCAAAATTGGAGATAGGAAGGTAAAATTACATATTCAAGTGACTTCAAAATTCGCAAAAATATGTATGCCGAAAAAGTAATAGGTATTCTCTTAATTTTCTATTCGTACGTTGATGTAGCATGGTTGCAATACGAACTTATCAAATGCAAAACGTGTGATATCTCCCACATCAGAATTCCGTACATTTCGAGTCTTTTGCATCTCAGTGAGTCAAATGTTCACACAATTTTAACTGATGGAGCCCTGGTTTAAGGACCCCGGTAGACTGCGGTGGCTGAATCATTCCCTTGTTGTCTGCCGACGGACTTAGGAATATGAGATTTCCTAAGACATTATGACAAGCATCCAATACAATCCTAAACGAAATTAACGTAAAGAAAATGAAGTTTGCGGGTAGATCCAATTACTGTTACTGTTAGTGTGAATGGTATTCAGCAGAGAGTATAACTCTGTAAAACTCTCCGCGTCAAGAAACTCTACAATGCGAAATAAATATAGCTAAGAATGTCGGCTACATAAGAGGACTCTACAAATTGCTCTTTTATTGACATTTATCCTCACTAATATTTCCAACAACAAAAAATTTTAGAACAAAAAGGGTATCTCATTTAAGCTTCATTATCGTCGCCTGATGAATACTAGGAATAGGAACAGCAATTTTTGTTGTACATTAAATGAAAAAAGATATTAAGTAATGTTTAAATGATTCCTAAGGCATAAAAAAATGTACCTAATCGATACATTTATTGACAGGTAAGTCCACGTGTGCATAAATGCATCGAATCCTGGAGGTGGCAGATTTTTCTCAGTGGTATCCCGATCCCTACTTGAGGTGCTTTGTGGAGAGAACTTTTGAGTACGACGTCTGTCGAATGGGATTTAAAAACTGAGGACCCCTTGGCGCCTTTCGACAAGACCAGGCTAATGCCGACGACGGGTTTCTCCCCACCCTTCCTTTCCCATCCATCCCCATTAGCACAAAATGACCTTGGCTGTCGGTCGCCTCCCCTAAAACTACTACTACATAAATGCATACGCGAATCGCAGCGGCGTAAGTACTTGAAAAGAATTAATTCCACATAAAGTAATATTCACATCGACTACCTATTTATCTTGTTGGTTACTGATGCTGACGTTGTAATAAGAATAGTAAAACAACATAACGAGTATTCTACATAAATTAAATCAATCATTTCACGAATCACAAGGCACGCTCGTTGGTAAATTAAAACTGAGGACATTTGATCAACGTCAAAAACTCGGATTAGTTCCCCAAGGTTACTATTACTTCAGAAGTTCTTATCAAAGCACTCATCACTAGCCTCGAAGCCTTCCCCTTTTCTACGGTGTCTTAATAACTTTCGTCCAAGAAACTAAAAAAATATTCTGTCGGTGAAATAAGCAAATCTCGGCGAAAACATCACATCAGGGTTGGCTTCCATCTGTACGTTCATCGAAAAATATTAAGATGAAACAGAAGCTGGTTTTGAATTACGGAGGTTCAGGCAATCTTTCTACTCCTAAGAAAAGCAGTGATTATGTACTAGTTACAGAACAAGATAAGACAGGTGAAATGTAATAACACAGGTCTAAGTTGATCCGGCCTGAGAGTGCAGATAGCTGCGTCAAAAGATAACATTTAGTTCTTCTCATCGCTCAGGCTGAAAGAATCCCCGGTAATTTGCACATCTGCCACTTAACACGCAAAGAGCAACGTTTTTACAACCAGGTCATCACTTTCTAGTATCCTGAAAGCATTAGGACACTCGGGAGTGTTGGTGTATCACGTGCGACTTCATTAGGTATACAAAATCAAAACTGAGGAGGACAGGAATGATTAAAAAAAACGCAAGGATTACATTTCTACCTTTTCATTGCAAAAGGAAACTCTGCACTCTTTTGAGAATAAACAAAGCAGATTTGAGTTTTGTCGATTGAGCAACGCCTCCAGAAAAACAAAAAATCCCAAAGTATTTGAAGTCAGTTCATCGATAACACTGTACTTTATTCGGGATAATTTTGACAGTGGTAATTTTAGTGAAATAATCCTAATTAACGGTATTCTACCAGCCTATGGAGTTTTTATGAACCCTATCACTTCACACTTGAGCACTCTTAAGCCGCGATTAACATGACACAAAAGTATTCACCTTATACACCGCATTTTACAATTACTCATTCTTTAGTATCGAATGCTTAACCCCGCTTTAACACCATCCAAATACCTAATACTTCCCTCCCTCTACCTCTCTTTCCCAATATTCTCACCTCTATCCCTCACCGCTTACAGCATCCCACCGCCGGATTAGACAGAATGGGCAAAGTATTAAAAGGCAGCTAACTCGATAAATTCAATCTTATGGCGCTATTTTTCATTAATCCTAAAAAAAAATTAAAAATAACCAACCTACCAAGCATAGCCCAGGAGCCCGAACACGTTAATATGGTATATGTCCACCCTTTCTCCTTGCTAAGTTCAGCAAATTGGGAAGTCGGGAGCAAGAAAACGGTGGATAACAAAACAAGCCAGAGGTCTGTTTCGTTAGAAGGGACGAGAATACCTCTTAAATTCACACACGGTACCTCTCTTCCCAGTGTCGCCGACGATTTTCACTGAAAAATCACTTAAATTGGGGGAATATGATGC
Source organism: Hetaerina titia (assembly GCA_037158775.1). Taxonomy (NCBI): domain Eukaryota; kingdom Metazoa; phylum Arthropoda; class Insecta; order Odonata; family Calopterygidae; genus Hetaerina; species Hetaerina titia. Next base: position 58,916,294 of record CM073771.1, read on the forward strand.
CCAAAGTCACAGAAATGGAACCGGATGCAAGCGGTCGGTGGCTGAACGCTCTCTACTATGCCACAGACAAAAACAAGGATTGATAACAATAAAAACAAGAGTAAAAATCGGAAGTACACATGTTTAAAAAAATGGACGTGTGTAATGGAAACCAAATGCGTCCACCGAAAAACCTTAACCCCCTAATTTGTTGGTTTTAATTAAAACAGCAATATGTCAGCCAATACCGAGCTTCAGAAAAAAACCTAATTACTGGTTGCTCTGGTTACTCAGTAAACAATCGCCATAGCAACCACTCAAACATGGCGAAGATCGTTGGCTGCGATACGAGCTTCAGCACGAATAAATACATTGCAATGCTAGGAAAGCATCCAGCATCACTAGTTGCTCTGGTTACTCAGTAAACAATCGCCATAGCAACCACTCAAACATGGCGAAGGTTGCGATGCGAGCTTCAGCACGAATAAATACATTGAGATGCTAGTTAAACATCTAAAAAAGTCCCTCTTCAGGGAAGAAACCTTATCATCTTTTGAACTTTAAGAAAATCACGTACCTAATAAATAACTGATAGTAGCACTATTCCACTGGATACATTTTATTGTACGACCGGGTTTCGATATATTACGACATTATTAGTAATCAGTTAATTATTATGTTGGCTTTCGACCACATCACGTCTGAAACTACTCATTTGGTTTTCAATACGTCCCTACTTTGGAAATATTTTTTAATGCCAAAAATATGATCAAGGCAAGAATAAATTTGAACCGTCAACACTTCAACGATTGCCAAAGAATCCAGTAATATAGTTTCCGATATTTTGTAAAAAATCTACATCCTGCAATTAAAATCTAGGTAATGGCATAACAGTCTTGAAATCTAGTGCAGGGTTTCGATGAATTTAATGTCATAGGTTTTCCTAAAAAAGTTCGGCAAAAATTAGTGATAATCGGCTAAAATTGATTTTCAAAACAAAAATATTCTAGAAAAGGAATTTCCACAACGCAAATCGCCCTAATTCGGAAGGAAACACTACTATTATTATTATTACTTCGAATAAAAAGGAACAAAAATCGGTGCTATATGGAAATTCTGTCATTTAAATTTTAGAAGCAATTTTCTTTTAACATTTAGTTATCGGGCGAACAAAAATTAGTACGCGAACATCACATGCAAGGCTGTCTTTTTTTTGGAAATATTTTATGGAAAATTTCTAGAAGCTAAGCGTGAAAATTCAAGAGCATATAATATTTTGATTAACATGTCGATTATTATATGTTAAGAAAAAAAATTCACCTTGGCGATTTTATGAAAATTTGCCCATGGCCAGGCAATAATAAAAAAAATTCAAAATCAAACTGCAGTTATTAATGCAGACGATGAAAATAAAGTGTTCAGAGTATCGATCAGACTCGAGAAGCTATTTTTTTAGACACGTTTTATAGATTGAAACATTTACATAATATAAATACCGAACAATTCACTTCTGAATGCGATAACGAACGATATGATTAAAAGATTCTATAGTTGTATCAAGGGAAAGCTTAGGCTTTTACTTTTGTTGCATTATTTACCCCTGAAAAAAATTTTTTTAAAGAAAACGGAAAAAATGTCACCAAACGGCCACCAGTTACACAACTTTTTTTCTAATTCTGAGATAAGACAATGAGAAATTTCTTTCAAACGTTTCGCAGTCGAACTGAGTCTAACGGTTTCTTTTTCACTCGTAGGCAATTCGAGACTTCTGCCTGGTTACCACAAAATAGAGAGACAACTTCTAAGAAAGAACAAGAAAGCCCGAATCCGGCACGAGAACTCCTAATGCCGCTTTATAAAAGTTTGAATTTATCCCAAAATGAGTGGTGCCATTCTGCATTGCAAATAATTCAACCGTACGAAACTTCACCAATTGATGAAATGGCACCGGTGCACAGAGTCAACCGGCCTAATTAACATTGTCTTAATTACTGCAACTATAGTATGCTATATTGTTTGACATTGCAAGGGTTCCTCACTATTATCGAAAATTCAGATTTGAACAACTCATCGTATTTGTTGTCCACTGTGGCAATTATAATTCAGGATAACGTTCGGACGAACTGCGGTATGTTCGAATTGCTCATGACCATTCCTCCGACTAGGCGGTTGCCGTTTAAAAATTGCTCGTGTAAAATGACTCACGGAATCACGACCCAAGAAAGAGTTTAGTCAAAAAACAGAATCACGGAAAACACTGCAGAACGACAAAATAGAGGACACAAACAGAATAAAAAGTTATGACAGAATAAAAATAATTGACAAACCTTTAAGTTTCCAGGTAAGTTGAGAGACATAGCTAGCTGTTGAAGATCCTTATAACGCATTAAACTTAAGGATTTGTCTTGATTGCTGTCCGGCGTAACTTGGTCACAGGAAGATTCAACAGCCTCATAACTCACTTGATTATTCTCATTCATGGTTTAATTCACTTTAATAACGCGTATGTCACAAATAATTGGAGCCAAGTACGCATCAAATGCCCCAAAACTCATACAGTGGCGTTGCATGCCACATACAAATATTCGCGAACGACGAACCCAGCTCACTTGACGAAGGAAGACTAAGCAACTGCCTTACAGCATCCAAATATCCCAGGGCCTCTTTCAACCACCAACCGCCTCATCAGAGATGTGATTGGCTCCTTTGAGCTAAGACTGCAGACGTCAGACAGCGGTCGTTTTATTCTAGTGAAAAAGGCGGAATAATAATAGATGTCAACTAATGGTTCAATGTTGAATTCACTTTTAAGATATTGGGAAATATTCAGTCGTACGGCGGCTTATTTTTTAATCTTGTCAATCTAAATGGCTCCTATGAATGAGATTTTTCGTGAATATTTTAACCTTTCATGGACTTACTTACTTATGACAACTATTTTACTTGATGACAAATGAGTGCGAAGTTACGTAGACATTACGGAAATAAAGTATGTGTTCATGTCATTTTGTATTTATGTAAAATACCAGTGACATTGAAGTATGTTCATATCTTGACTTCTGCTCAGCTCGGAAACAGTTGAAATACCAATTTAATTACCCTTTTATTTTTATTGTGAGTTAAGTAATTAGGATTTTGTTGGAGTTGCTGTATAGTGTGGTTTATATAGGTGTCAATTGGTAGAAGACATATTTGGTGATTTTCCACACCTTATGTAAACACTCGTCCGGTTTAGATGTCTTAATAAAGAGTGAAAATTATAAAGTGTTAATAAATGAGCAAATTCCAAAAAGTGACCGAAATACAAGTTTTTATAAACCAGTGCCATAACCTAAGAATCATCTTTACCACCGTGGGTGGAGACGAAAGTAATGTTGATTAACATTTTGGCTAACCAGAAATAAAATTCAGGTTAAAGTTTACGTCACCGTCTTAATTAAAACTTTTCGTTGTTAGCACGCCTAATTCTACTTCTGTACATAGATAATAACTTCAGATAATCGCTCTTAATACTGTTATTTAGGTGAACTTATAACTGAATATATGAAGTATTGAAGGATTCTTCGTGAAACGGGGGATATCATTGGCATTCCAGGTCTCTAACATCTTATTTTAACCATACTATAACTGACTACAGCATCGTCCAAACCTTGGTACTGATATCTGTTCACCTATCAGTGTTGCTACGTTTAGTCCTAGGAAAGACAAAACCAGCAAAGGTTAGGATATTTCACTCAATATTTGTAAAGGTCCTGAAAAATAGGATATAGACACTTGAAATGCAACAATTTCCTTGGATGCAAAATATTATAGAGAATGTTTTATAATATCATTTACTCCCAATGTTATTTGTTTTATTAACTGATTATGAATACATCCAGTCATCAAATTGGCTTCTTTTCTCTATCATAACAATTATTAGGTTCCTACTTTTGTCAGAATTCATGTTAGCTACACTATTTCTTCCATTTTTTCCCCCAAACTCTTATCATTGGAAGTATTACTAAATGTTAGTTAAAACATCAAGATAGAGAACAGAATGCTTCAAATGCTTCCATAAAACTTGTATTACCTTACATATAGTTCTCACTTTTATTTTATTGAGGATTCAGTTCATATATTTGGTTTCATGGAAACAAATCTCTGCTATGAAGAAGGTTTTTTCCTCTTGAGCTTTAGGATATGATTCATATATGCAGCAGTGAAAACTTGAGTCAATATTTATAATGTTTAAAATTCGAATTTAATATTGTAGACATTTGTAAAACAATTTTACAAGAAGTACAACTTTATTATTGATAATACAATGATTCATAAATCTTGAAAACAAATGTGATACCAATAAAAGTCAAAAGCCTCAAGAAAAGAATAATTTTCAGAATATGATGTTCATTCCAGTTTTCACACATTATTTTCTTTTCCAAAAAAAGGTAGGGAAATGGTAATCCCAGATGAGTGTGAATCTGCATGATATTTTACATGCACTGGCACTTGTGCTGCTTGTGTCATACTTTTGGCTTTTTTGACTAACTAAGAACTGAAGAAAGTGATGGTACTGATGTGCCTTAAGATTTAATCTACAGCCCTAGGACTATTTAGTAAATAAGAATATGTTTTAGACAGCCCATAAAAAATATTACATAATATGTATCATGGTAACTTTCTCTCTTTGCTCTACATAATTTACTTTTTTAGTTTCTCATACCTTCTGCATGCCTTCTTCCCATCCAAATGTCCTCCATCTTTAAAGTCTCTTATCTACCACTCTCCTTACTAACTCAACCTTCAACATCCAATTGTCTTGCAATATTCCCTCACCCATTTCTGCCTGGTTGGAACCAAAGTCATAGGAGTTCATTACCATGACCTTCTCTTGGGAAATAATTTTGGGTAAAAGAAAATTGAAAATGAAAATCACTCACATGTCCATCACAGTTTTTGAATATCTTCTATCATCTGAACATAAAATTATCTAACATAGGGGCATAGTAGTGTCTGAATTAGTGAGATTATTTTGCTTTCTGGGTCAGTAAATGCTTATAAAATTATTTTTGCTCATATTTGAAAATATCCCCCACCCTCTTCTTTAAGAGGCTGTCTAGATCCTGTATTTTTGTCTGCATTCTTCAAATTTCACTGAGCAACTTACTCTCCTTGCCCACCATGTTTAAAACTTCACTGATAGTCTTCCTTTCTGTCCAACTTATTTTCTCCTTTATACCCATCTTTCAAAAGCATCCAATTTATCACATGGTGTCCACCAAACTGGAACACAAAGTGAAATATGCTGTTTTAGGAAACTCTGAAAATTTGGCATTTGATATGGAAAAATTGGTATTTGACACATTTTATGCAGGAAAGTTCCTGTCGTTTTTAGTTTCAAAATAAAGAAACTATAGATTAGAACTGTATATCTTCATTCTCCTACAGCCTACAGCCATTACTCTACTTGACCCTCCACTGGAAGGAAGTGCATTAAGATTATACAAATTAAGACAATGATTCATTCTTTCATGAATATAATATTGACCCTCCACTGGGAGAGAGTGCTTTAAGATTGTACAAATGAAGACAGTGATTCATTTTTTCATGAAAATAATGACCTGAATATTTAATTTTCTAAATCTTGTTGTTTCACAATTTAATATTTTAGTTTTACTTGTGGTAGTTACCTTAATATCAGTGATTTTTATACAAACGTCATTTTTTCCTCAGCTGTCTTTTTGCCTAGAATGATTTTCTGGAGCTCAAGCCTTTGAAGAAGTTTGTTAATATCACTGAATGTTACTGCTCTAGCTACTGTTGGCATTCATCTTGTTATATATCATCTTGGTGGGACAGTACATAATAATAATATAAGTAATTTTTATTGTGGATTAAAACAAAAATAATCAAAATATCATAGAATATAGTCATAGGAGGTAAAGTTGCTCAAACTGCAAGCTGCTCTTGCCTAACACAGTAATCAACCTGGGTTATTTGATAGGTGAGGGTGCTGATTTCTTGTGGATAAGACCAACAGTGTGGGAATTCACTGTTCAGAGAAGAATGGTCATTACTTTCCCTGTTCCAACTTTGGTTTCCTAGAAAGACATGATAGCTAAATAATCATAAGGCTGGAGTGATTCTGAGTCTCTGAAATCACCAGGAATCAAATTCCCATCATCAGTTGTTAAATGCTCTACCATCTAAGCAATGATGTCTTATGCTGTGGTATTGTTAAAATAAATAATGAATGTCCGATTATTTAGGTGATCTCTTGTCTACCAATTTTATTTTTATATTGATGAGGAGAAAGATTACAAATTTTTATTTTTTGCAAACTTTTATGGAACTACACAATTATATAAATCATGATCCATTTCAGTGTTTCAGTATCATCATTAGGTGAATTACAGACATAATATACATGTATAGTGAAAGTGGGGAAGAAAATAGGAGAAAGTTAAAGGAAGAAGGTAGGGGGCAAATATTAGAAGACTGCCTTGGGGGTAGGGCAAAGGGGCTGGATGTGAACATTCAGTGGTATAATAATATCAGGGTGTAGAAGTTTTTTTTTTAAATCTGCATTTATTCCAGTGGATTGAACTCACATTGCGAATAACTATTATATAAGAGATTCATAATAAAATCTCTGTTATGGCCATTAGTTGAAAGGTGTTTAGTAAAATTGCTTCTTTGTCCACATGTTATAATTATTATATAAATCTCGTTGCTATTAGGCAATAGTCCTGGTGGCAATGGTCAAGTCTGGTCAACAGTCACTCTTACAATGCCCATGCATGCAAACACGAGAAGAACAGATATGAGGCAAAATGCTCTTAAATGCAATTACACTTTAAGATTACCACTGTACCTTTACCATCACACAAGGGGTAGGTCCACACCATACCTACAACACTCTGTCCATCGCCACACTCCGTCCATAATCACATACTCTTCAAGCTCATATACTGTTTAAAATCAGGCACCACTGTTAACTTAATGTTAATTCACTTTGCAATACAACTTATCAAGCTGTCCACATTCTTATTGTTCTTGTATTAATGAAGGGATTGAAAGACCCCTTTGTCCAGATGCTCAAATTTCTTATAATTTATCTGGTTTTGGCACTTTCATGATCATTATATTTTCAAACGTAATTACTACTTTTCTTCTCTGATTCAATAGTCTTTTCACTTAATTCTTTTTATAACAGGAGTCTCAAAAACATATAACATTCCTATTTAAGATATATGTTAAAATATAATATGCAATACTTCCTTGAAAACATACCATATTTTAAAATATTTAAAGTAAGATGATGTTTTAAGGTTGTTGGGGCTGACAAAAGTGATTATGGACTATTTATTGCATATAGCACAATTTTGGTGAATTTTTGAGAGGGCCTGATTATTATTCATTTAAAAATATTTAAAAGTAATATTACAAAATAATTCGTATTAACACTTCCATTTTATCATAGATTTCGAAAAGGGATTTTATAGAGTAAACTGGGTAGAATTGATGAATGTATTGTAGAAAGTAGGACTAGATTGCAGGGATAGGAGACAGCCTGCCAAGGTGTTGCAAGCATTGCTGAGTGCATTGGAAAGTCAGTGCAATAGATATGGGGTGAGAATAAATGTAAATAAAACAAAGATTAATTGGTTTTCCAGAAAGAGGAAGGCTTAGTTAAATGTTAAAATAGGAGTTGATTTTCTAGAACAGATGGAACAATTCACGTATCTCAAAAGTATTTTGAACCAAAATGGTCAAAGTAATAGGGACATATGGAGAAAAATTGCATTAGGTAAACAGTGAGGTAATTGATGACAGGGAACTTGAGGAAAGATGTTAGGGAAAGGCTCATTAAAACTTTATCTCAAAAAACTTTAGCTCATACAGTTCAGAAACTTTGTTATTAAAGCAGGACGATAAGCTGAGATTGGAGGCTTTTAAATTGTGGGTGTGGAGAAGAATGGAGAGGGTGGTGTGATCAGAAAGGAAAATAAATGAGGAAGTGTTGGGGATATGGTGGGAATGGACAGGAGATTGTTGGAAGAAATTTTAAGGACACAGATGAAAAGGATGCAGAGTGTATTGATTAGCCATAGGACATTGGAGATTGAGATAGAGGGGAGAAGGGTTTGAAAAACAAGGAAGGGGCATGAATAGGATAGGGATGTTGCATGGAATGAAAGGAGGAAGGAAGTATGCAGAATTGAAGAGTGCTTAATTTTATGTTGGTTGTCAGGTTTTTTTTTCTAGGGGTAGAAATTATTGTTGTACTGCTATTTAGCTTGTGTTTATCCATAACCTACCTTAACTATTAGATTTCCAATAACAAATTGAAGTATGATTAAAAATGTTCAAATTATATTATTTACATTTTTATTGACAATCAGCTTTGTGGAATTGAAGAAATTATTTACAAATATTTATCCACATTTTTCACAATTTGGGGTAGATGGAGGGTTCATTGTGGGGGGTCTCAAGCCTGACCACAATTTTGAGCAGGTTTGAATAACAGGCTGAAGTCTGTAAGATTTGTATTGTTGGTAAAAGTTTGGTTCAATTGAAATTAATGTGGTTTTGGGGTCCTTGATCATTTTTAACAATCTGAACCAAACAAATGAAATATATCACGGAAGGTATTCCATGGTTGAAATGCATGGCGTATGTGATAATATACTCATTGCAATTCACGTGAATAATAAAACTGTAAGATTTCCTTGTTGAATCTTATCTTATTCCTTTTTCCGTTCTTGCAGGAGGTACGCGGTACAGCTGGGAGAAGAGTGAAGCCAACTTGGAATCATCTTCAGTGCTGGTTTTCCAAGGAAACCTTCAAGGTAAGAGAATCATACAAGTAAGGGAGACTTAATATTATTCTGTAACTACGAGGTTAAGGAAAAAAGTTCTCGGTCTGAGACGGAGTAGGCGTTCCAAACAGCAAAATTTATTATTTCTGGAATATGGTACCATTGCCCCCTCCCCCTTTTATCCACAACTGACAGTTCATATATTATGTCCGTGTTCAACCAGATTCTGTGTTATCCTATTCTTCCTAAAATGGCCACAGCAAATTCTTCACCAAGGATGATATTTAAATAGGTACCCTTCTGCTCCAATTTTAACACAATCATTTGTCTGTTGGTTGATCTATTAATGTTACTTCAGTTACATTAAAATGGCTTGTGAAATGTTGTAATATTTTTCAATTGAAACATTTAAAGTATGGTTATCTTATATTATTTTAATGTAAGTTTTGAAGTTGAAATTGTATCCCTACATATATTGAATTCCTCATTTCTACTACCTTTCCTTGGCCATGTCACATAAGGCATCCTTATTCACTTGGGGGCAAGTCTCAATTTTGATTCTTCTTAAATGATGTGTATCACTTAACTCAGCTGGAGTATTATCTTTGAGCTGCAATAGCCACATATTTTTTCCCTTTCAATGATCTTTATGTAGGAATTTATTGTTTAATACCCACAATGTTACATTAAGTGAATTATCATCTATTTGTAAATTATAATCTATTTATTTGTAAAGAGCTGATTAGAGATTCTTTTCTGTTACTTCATGCCTAATGCTTAGAGGAGAATTATTTTCTTTGCAGAGTTTGAAATTGTTCACTATTGCCATATTAACAACTAATGCCATAAAGTACTGGATTCATTTTTAGAATACCTGTCATAGTTGTACTAGTATTCTCTGATCCAGCCTGTGAATATTAATTCTACTTGTAAAAATTGGATTATTATTATTAGGTAATCTATCGGTTTGGGTAGGTTTTTGGATGAACACAAGTATCAAATAAATATTTTGTAACTCCAAACAAAACCCAATCCAGCAACTTACTCTACATCAGGTCCCTCTTCATCTCCGTGTACTTTTTTCCTCCCTTCATCCCGTCCAACATCCCTATCCTGTTCCTACCCTTTCCTTGCTTGCCCAACATTCTCCCCTCTCTTACCTTCTTCAGCATTCCAATACCGCTCAATATGCCTTTCATCCATTTTTCCTGCCTCCATAGGATTTCTCTCAACAAACCCCTCTCCTCACCCACCATCTCCAGTACTTCCTCATTTGTTTTCCTTTCGGTCCATTTCACCTTCTCCAGTCTTCTCCATACCCGCATTTCAAAAGCCTCCAATCTACGTTTATCGTCCTGCTTCAGCGACCGCATTTCCCCGCCGTACATAGCTATGCTCCATATCAGAGTTTTTATGAGTCTTGCCTTAACCTCCCTACTCAGCATCCCTGTCATCAACTCCCTCCTTCTTGAGAAAGCCTCCTTTCCTAGCGCAATTCTTCTCCTTACGTCCCTACTTCTTTGACCGTGTTGGTCCAAAACACTTCCAAGATATGTAAACTGTTCTACCTGCTCTATTTTTTCCCCTCCTATTTTGATGTTTAGCTTAGCCTTTTCTTTCTGGAAAATCTCATAACCTTTGTTTTATTAATATTGATTCTCATCCCATATCTCTCACACTGAACCTCCAATTCGCTCAGCAATGCTTGTAACCCCTTGGCTGACTGAGCAACTAGTGCTTGGTCATCAGCAAACCTAACCGATTTTACGAATTCCCCTCTGACTTTCATTCCCACCTCCCTTTCTTCCCATACCTCTTTAATCAATAATAATGAGAAAATAGGAGGGGAACCAGTTGAAGATTTAGAGGTAAATGTGTAGGCTAAATAAAAAACGGATGAAATATGAAGAGAAAGTGATCATAAAGTAACAGAATCAAGAATAGATAGGGAAAAATTTTGTGCTACAGGCACTTATTTCTGATTTTCCAAAGATGACCTTCCTGTTTTTAGTTGGAAAATTTTGCAGGGGAATAGCATGATATCCTCAGTTCTCCACAGTCTTCCAGGAATTTAGGAAGACGTATATCAAAGCCAGAATAACTTCCTATTTGGGTAGCTGACCCGAACATGCATCTTCAACTTTAGACTGTTGTTTCATAAAAAGCATCAAAAAGACTATTATTGGACTAGGAAACAGGTAAGAGAATTTAGGAGATCCAATTTAACAATAAAAAAAACAAGAGGTCTCATATGTCACAAAATATTGGTCAAATATGGTTCAGTTATATAGAGAAATTTCTAAATTTAATTTTCAAAACAGGAAAAAATCGTGAAAATCGTGTGAAAATCACGAGTAACTAGTGCTTGGTCATCAGCAAACCTAACCGATTTTACGAATTCCCCTCCGACTTTCATTCCTACCTCCAGTTCTTTCCATGCCTCTTTAATCATTTCCACTAAAAATTGGATGTGAAGTTTAATTTGGTTTGGACTGGAGAGCAAAATTTGTATGGTTTATTTTCTGTTTGTTCTGTTACAGTAAGGTGCAATCTGAAACTTTGAGGTTGAAATTCATTTGAGGGATGCATATTTTATGCTTATAGTGCCATTTGTACTAGTGTTATTTCCATACTGTAACTGAATAGTTTGGTACACAAAGTGGTTTGCCTCATTCCACACTGTAAGCTCTGTCCATTCTCCTGAGCTTTATAGTTTTAGGATATTTAATACCACAGCCCTTCTCTATGAGATAGTCTTGTAATTTTGCATGTATAAATATAGTATGCAAGTCCTGGATTTTTGAGTTTCACAGTTAAAAATATGTTGTCAAAGTACACAGATGCTATAAACCTGATTATTGAGTTATCACAATAAAACCAAAAAGCATTGTAAAACTGGTACAATGTTGAACAGAATATTTAAACCCTTCTTTCCATGCTTTTTTTTTCTGTGGTAGATCATTTAAATAGAAATATTTCAGAATGTTAATGAACTTGCAATACCTTTTAGTTACAGACCATTGTGCATTCATATCTTCACTGTACTAATAATTGTTTATTAATCCTAAGTGATCCCTACTTTCTGTAAAATCAAAACCTGTATAAACATCCACAAACAGATATGCTAGAGTTCATTCATATAATCCTGATGTTATGCAGGAGGGGATGTAGGTACAAGTGAATGGTTCAGGTTGAGGGCATATGAGCATGCATTCGCCCATACCTCCAATGTATATGAGCTTATATGCATTGGACCTTATGAACTGATTTTGGTTTTGGTGAGCCCATATTCATAATGCTGTCCATTGAGATGAGTGCTTTTCATAGGCACACAAGCAGATGCAACAAAGCTCATCTACTTGGAGAGAGGAAATTAAACCAGCCTCTGCCATTATCTTTCCTTTATTCTTCTCTCCCCAAATTGCTGCTTGCTCATGCCTCCCCTCTGAGCCAGTACCATGCACTCTTTTATCCAAGATGGATTAGACCCTTCTGCTTATTAGAGTGCTGGGTGTTGGCCATCTTATTCTCAACAGGCTACTATATTTCATGTTATGTCTTTCTAGTGAGTATGAACTGAGAAAATTCATCAGTGCAGAGTGCCAAATCTAGATTCTTTCACACCTTTGGTATCACAAGGTTATTCAGTATGAAAAATATCTCCCATGAGATTTTCAGCCCAAAGGAAACATAAAAATTTCTCATAACTGACATAATCTCGTCTTCAATTTCAAACATAACAGCTTCAGGCTAAACTTTGTGGAATTCCTTCATGAGGGTACAGAAAGAAACTTTGCACTTCCACATAAAGATTTATTACTTCACACGACCATGGTTTTGATGCTGTGCATCATTATCAGGTGACAAACATGAAAAATGTTTTAACTTATATAGCCTGGCTCCAAGAGGGGAGGAAGGTAAGGGGATTAAGAGAGGGGGGTCTGTTTGTCTAAAATGGTTTGACATTCATTCAGGGGCGGTCGACAATCATCACTGCCTTGGTGGGGGTGGGGTTGGGGTGGAAAGATATTAGAGTCTTTTAAGAATTCTAGGAAGGGGGAACGGGAGAGGTATTTTGTTTCATTGAACACCTCAAATCTGTCAGACTGAAGGAATTGCCAAATTTCCAACTCCTCCAAAGCATTCAACCTGCATCCTTTCTTTTCTGTACGAAGAATGTCTGGTGTGAAGTTACTGGTATGATTTTTTTCGAAGAGGTCTTTGGTGAATCAAGTTCTGTTGTTTTTCTTTGTGAAGCTTTTTCACTGTTCTTTAATCCTAATATCAAATGTCCTCCCTGTCTGTTCAATGTAGATGGCGTTGCAGTCAGTGCAATTGTGTTTATTTATTTATTTGATGATATTCGTTGCAATTAGGCAATTGTCCTGGTGGCAACGGTCAAGTCTGGTCAGCTGTCACTCATGACATTTACATAATACGTACCATCCATTTACCATCACCCATGGGCTAGGTTTACACCATTTGAGAACATACTAACCACCGTCCTTTGCCACACTCCGTCCATAATCATGTACTCTTCAATTTCATATACCGTTCAAAATCGCATCCCATTAACACTTCATTCACTTTTGAAACACAACTGGTAATGGCATTCACATAACTACAAACAATATTTTAACAGTTACAATAGTGTAAAAATTAATGATCAAGGGTTTATCACCCAGGGGCCACTTTATATTAGTACTTATAAAGTTTATAAACCCCACTTTGTTGCATTATGTCAATTTTGTCTTTGGATGAACCCATTATGTTTTTAAAGTGTGTGTGTTGTAAAACGCTGTCTTGATTTTGTTCTTGGAGAGTATTTGTTGTATCTTGAGTGAAATGTGGCCAAGGAATGGAATTCTTTATCATCAGTGCTCGTCAGGTTTAGATGTATGGTATCTTTCTGGGCTATCTGTGTTTGTTTTCTGTTGTGCATGTTATTAATAATATTTTCCCTGTACCCATTGTTGACTGGAATTTTTTTTATAATATGGAGTTGCGCTTGTTTGTTGTTTGGCGGCATTGGGATATTTCATACCTGTCTAACATGGCATGAAAGGCTGCATGTTTTTGTGCCAGCTTCTTTGATGACATTTAGGGTCCCATGGTGGTGGAGAGAGGATTACACTTTTGGGAATAAGAAATAGTTTGCTGGTACCAAATTGGGACTGTAAGAGGGTTATGGAATCGTCACGATGCCCTTGCAGAAGGCCTTTGCAAGCAGACACTCAACTCTGCTTTTGGTCGTCTCTGAAGACCTTTGGAATGAGTTTAGCATAGATAACAGAGATGAAAACTCATGCAATTTTCCACTTAATTAGAAAGTGGAAAATTCCAAGAGTTTTCTTCTCTGTTAATATAGAATGGTGCCACCACATCATACCTGAATCTGTAAGTTATTTTAGCACAGATCCTTTGCATTGCCAAATTTTCAGTGATAATAGTGTGCACTGATATCTTATCAATGCCAGTACGATCTTCGATTATGTGCACACTTAATGCATGGTCTGAATTCAGCACTTCACTTACACATAAGGAAAAAATTGTTACTGATACTTTTTACACAAACCTTGTAAATAGGAAAAGGATTATGGGGCATTGGATTCCAGAAGACATTGTTAAGAATATGTAGGAGAGAAGTAAATGGAAAAATATAAACACCAAATTATGATGAATAAAGTACATAGAACTAAATCATAATTAAGCCAAGAAATCAATATAGTGGAAGAACCATAATGAAAAGGGTACTGCAAGAATATCCAGGAGTCTGGCTAAAAAGTGGAATGTATAGAAAGATTAAAGAACTTTTGGAAGTAAGAAAGGAAATATCAATTGACCTAATGAGAGATTAAACAGGGAAGTTATTGATGAAAATAGAATTGATTTAGGCAAGGTGGTAAGAATATGGAGAAGAGCTATATTGCAAACATATCTGGACAGCAAGTTTAGATATAGGAAGGATATATGATGCCAATGAGGATAGATTTGGAGGAAACAGTTCAGGGTAGAGAAATATATAAGGTATTTAAGTAAAGAAAATAAAACGAAGCTATGGGAGTACATAACATATCTACAGAACCACTCAAAGGTTTAGGAAACAATGAAGGTATACTTTTTATGATATATTATCTTAGTATTTATGAGAAAAATTTGGCCAGATCAGTCAGAATTAATTCCCATTCCAAAAAGAGAAATCAATGCATGAAGGATATAGGGCCATCAGTTTCTTGTTTCTTGCAGCTAGGTAGTCTTTGAAATAATAAAAAACAGGATGGAATGTGAAATCTATAGTTGTAGTAATAATTCCAAAAATCAGAGTTAAGTCGTATAATAAATGTTGAAATCTAAATTAAATATGATATTTTTAACCGGTACATGTACAATATTTGAATTGTGCTCTAGTATAGAAAACAAATTTTAAGTTTTTTAGAAATTATGTCTTTCTTGTTAAGTGAAACAAAAGCACCTGAGAGTAAATAATCAGAAATGTAGTAATTGGTTCAAAACACATAAATTATGAAGAATGTTTTAATTAATTTCAGCTGATCAATAATATTTTTATTCATGTATACGAATAGTTCTGTATTGGTAATGTGTTGAAGCATTAACTAAATTTGAGCCTATCAGGATGGTCCTATGTTGATCATATTTTGAGGTGAGATTTGTAACAATAGATGAAATATCTCTGATACTACCTTGTAGGTTTCCTCTGTTCACAAAACAGGCAGTACCTTGACTTTCACGATTTATTCCTCTTTTGCAAATAAAATTTAGAAATTTCTCTATAGAACTGAAGCATATTCGACCTATATTTTGTAACATATGAGACCTATTGTTTTTTTTATTGTTAAATTGGATCTTCTAAATTCTCTTACCTGTTTCCTAGTCCAATAATAGCCTTTTTGATGCTTTTTATGAAACAACATTCTAAAGTTGAAGATGCATGTTCGGGTCAGCTACCCAAATAGGAAGTTATTCTGGCTTTGATATATGTCTTCCTAAATTCCTGGAAGACTGGAGAACTGAGGATATCATGCTATTCCCCTGCAAAATTTTCCAAATAAAAACAGGAAGGTCATCTTTGGAAAATCAGAAATCAGTGCCTGTGGCACAAAATTTTTCCCTATCTCTTCTTGATTCTGTTACTCAATGATAACTTTCTCTTCATATTTCATCCATTTTTTTATTTTGCCTACAAATTTACCTCTGAATCTTCTACTGGTTCCCCTCCTATTTTCTCTTTATTATTATCTGAGCAAATCCCTTGTGTCTCAATGTGTTCCCAATTCATTTTTCCTCAATATTCCCTTTTTTGTTCTACTATTTTGCATAGTTCCTCCTTTTCCATTTTATATCCATTTAATACACATAATTCACCTCAAGCACCATGTGTTGAAGGCTTCTATTTTTCTCTGGCATGCTTATCCAATGGTCCATGACTCTGATCTATACAGAGGGTCCCTTACTCAAATGCTCTCACATACTACCTCGTTTTTGCAACGTTGTATTCTTTGAAGATACGAGTTAGTAATAGTAGTTGCCTGTTTGTTGTAAATACCTTCTTAGTTCAAACTATTTTGTGCTTTCAGTCCATGGAGACTGTTATTGAGCAAGGTGGAGGGCACTATTTGTTTCAATTTCATCTCTCATTGTGCAACACTTACCTGCATCTTCTTTTTTCTATGTATCATGTTTTTAGTTTTTCCTGTTGATTTTTTTATAACACCCTTGAAGTATTGGACATGACTTCTCAAATACCTTCTTTCACTGCAATGACATCTGCAAAACATTACATGTTTCTTTTTTCCCCATTTAATTTTATTCTTCGATATTCATTCTTTTTTCTTTCATCATCCCATCTTACCAGTATACATTTTGGAGTCCTATTCATTTCTCTCTTCATTACTCCCTTACGCATTTATTTATAATCCATCTTTCTTTCTCACTTTGGTGACCCCGGGGTCATTCCAAAAATGTATAGCAAGTTTCTCGTTTCCCTTTTCTTTTTAGATATGGGAACGAAAAGTTTCTGCTTAAGTACGTTGACATATTTTTTCGGTTATATAAATGCTGTAGGTCAATTGGCATAATGTCTTGTGGAACTCTTCCCACTGTATTATATGAAATACGAGGAAATTTTGTAAATACCTTGCCTTCCCGTAAATTTTTCACATCAGCATCAAATTCCGAGCTCAGGATTAGGTCTCCCTTTCTGTATACATGTCATTTTCCTTTCCAATATTCTTTATTTGATTCTTTCTCTTTCAGAAGATTCTCTAGGTATTTATTCTCTCTCTTTTACTTTAGGTTTTACTTTTCTTTGTTTTTTTTATTATCAATTCCCTCATTTTATTTCGGATGGTGGTGCTATTTCTTTGACATTCTCTGCTCCTTAGAACTTAGCTCCACAGAATGCTTTAACGTTTTCATGTGTTTTTTCTTGCTCTTCCATAAATATATTTTTCCTTCACTGTTCCCTAGATATTATCAGCTTGCCTCTGTCTTTTTTCTGATCATATTGCACGCCTATTTACCTTGAGTTCTAGGATCTACTTGATTATTTTTTTTACGAGATCCAGTGACTTCTCCTGTCGCTCTCCTTCTGTATTTCTCTTTTATGTGGTGCCATTTACTTTACATATTCATTTTCAAAAATTCAATCTCGAATTCTCAGAAAAACAAACTCGTATTTTTTTCTCCTGGAGATTTAAACTAGGGTGTGATTCTTTATTTTTGTTCCTTGTATTTTTCGTATTCGCGCTTAAACAAAACTAAATAATGGCTTTGGTATGTGGACCGAGGTAGATCTCGCAGTCTTTAAATTGTATTGTTTTAGCAGAATATGTTCAATTGAATTTTGAATTTCTTGGATATTTTTCTCCGTAAAATACGTTTCTTGTGAAAAAGCCATTAAGACATTAAAATTCGAGGAGCATCTCTTCTCTTCCATTTCGCTTTCAAGAAACCCTGTTTACCTACTGTCACTCCTATGTTCAGTCGTCAAAATAAAGTCAAACACGGAAAAGAGAAAGAAAATATTCAGTTCACGCGATGGTATAAAAAAAAGCAGGATAAATGAAGAGGTAGAACACGCACAACTCCTAAGTTTTGTTGAATTTATTCCTCCATAGCAACCATAAATTAACAAAATGAACTCCCTAATCGATTTTAATGTAAATAGCTTTGTGCATAATAAATGCTCGTGCCCTTGTTACTGTGGGACCCGCAATTCCAAGCCTGCTCTAAAGCAGCTCGAATACGTGCCTTCATTTAGTGCAAATCATATTATTCGACCAGATGACTTTACAAGCAGTGATTCGGATGTGAAGATTTCGGATTCCGAGTTAACTGAAGCAGACAAGGAAAGGCTGAGGTGTTTGGAAGCTACAAAGTACTTGATACAATGTAATAAGGAGATCCAGAAGATCACAATAATTTCCACCGTGGTCAATGTCGTGTTTTTAATAGTGAACTTATTTCTGAACTTACTCGGAGACATAACTCTCATGAATCTCCATCCGTTGTGTATGGTACTATCGGTAAGGAACTTTTGATTTGTCCACTGTGCAAATATGTATGAATGCCGAATAGAAAATATTATATATTCATCTATTTTCAGGTATTTTGCTTCCTCCTTCAAATTATATTGAGGCTATCGCCAGAATTTAATATCTGTGCAATTATGTCTGCAGAAGAAAGACTCAATTACATTCGTTGGCTGAGATTAATCGGACTATTCTCTTACACCACGGGCATAGTGGCGATATGGATAGTTAAACAACTGAACAATGAATGTCATTATATCTCGTGGCACGGGATTTTTGGGACAATTTTCTTAGCAATTTTGATTCTGAGTGACAAGCACTTCATACCAAAGGGTCCAATCAAGCGTCTGATAGTGGCGACTAAATTCCAAGTGGGGGTCTTACTGATTCTCATGGGTTTCCGATCTGATTGGGCACTTGAGTGTTTTAGTCGTTCGTTCATATTTTTGATATCAGGACTTTTGCTACCTAGTGTAATCATCATTTCCCTCATGATGTGGTGTCGTTTATTGTACAGGTAACTACTATTTTTCATCCATGAAATGTGATGTCATTATAAATGTTGATAATTTTAATCTACGTTCAAATCAGGCTATTGTCGATTGGAAGTATTGGAAACCATTCTACTGAGGATAGGGTATATTGCGCTGACGGGGACTCCCACCCCCCACTCTGTGTCATACGCAGCTCCAAGTAGACGTAATGGTTCTATTAAGATGGTTGAAATATCGGACTATTAGATAAAAAGACATAATATAATTCGATCGTGAAACAATTCTAATTAACCGTCACTTATTAATGTTTTCCAATGTTTACGGTAAGCAGATTTGTTTCGTCGTATTAGGTAATGGCTTCCATGTGTTTAACCCTACTTTTAAAAAAAAAAATTCGTGACTGCATTGTCCTTATGTTGTATAATTGTTGTATATGGATCGTATTTTTAAAATATATTAACTATGCTGCGTTGTATTTTGATTTTTAATGTAAGTTTTTCAAAAAAATCGACCAAAAGTCTTGGTTTCATTTTCTCGAATGATAATATTATTATTATCGGTAATCTACCGGCCAAGGTAGGTTTTGGATGGACACACGCTACTTAACGCCATAGCGACAATTCCCTTGTCTCCTAACAAAACACAACACAATATCCTGCGCTATGGTAAGCCCCTCTTTGACTCCGTATACATACGTACATCCTCTCTTCATTCCGTCAAACATCCCTATCCTATTCCTACACCTTCCTCGCTTGCCTAACATTCTCTCCTGTATCGCAGTCTTCAATATCCCATTGCTAATCAAAATTTCCTGCATCCATCTTTCTTACTACTTTTTTATTTATCCTTACAATCCTTCCCCGCTATAACTAGCATTTGCTTGTATGGTTTCCTTTATGTCCACTTCAAATTTACTAATAATATTACTATCGGTAGTCTACTTTTTAAGCAAGGTTTTGAATGGACACAGTTTTAACATCACTAAGTTTCATCTAAAAAGACACAATCTGACACCCCATTGCATCCCTGACACGATATTAAATTTTTCTTCAATTCCAGTAGTGGTATTGGGTTTTTATGATGCATCGACAGTTTTGGTGATTTTGCACCACTGTCAAAACATTTAAAACCTCAATAGAATTTGAATAAATACATAAATATTTAAAACAAAAATCGTTGAAAAATAAAGAGACCACAACTATAGTTATCTCATTAGGCCAGTTTCTCTTAAAAATGTTAAAACTATTTAATGAGTTGGGGTCATCCCCTAAAATATTACTTAAATCTACCCTTATTTTAAAAATTTCTCTGGCTCTTTGATAAATATTGTTTTGTGTCAGGATATGTTTAACCGTCAGGGACAGGTCACAATCATTACTGCGAGGTTGTATTTTTCCCTCGGTGAAGAGGTATGAGTGTGTCAGGGCAGAATGCCCTATCCTCAAGCGCGTGATTCTGAACGCGCGATTTTTCCGGATGGAAGAGGGCCATGCCGAAATTGATTTTCTGGTCCTAAGTTTATTATTATGTAAGGACCGCCAAGCTTCCTTCCACTGATTTAAAACCAAACTCCGCAAGGCGGCTTTTAGATTCTCCACAGGTACCAACGTGGAATCGGTCTCGAGTTTGCTCAGGGTTTCCTTCGCTGATTTGCCGGCTTTTTCGTTGTCAGGTATATCACATGGCCAGGTGTACATATAAAAGATGCCCTGTTCCCCTTTCTCTGATGAATAAGCGGGTATAATGGATCTCCTGAACTATCGGGTGCATTGGTGAGAAGACCGGTATGGATTTTAAGGCGCTCAAACGAGTCCGAACAGATGAGGAAAGGGCAGTTATTTTCTTTCATTTCTTGTAGAGTCATCCTGATAGCTGACAGTTTGGCTGTAAATATTCTGCAAAACCTTTCAGTTTTTACCTCAAGACTCCATGGCAGCGGGGGATGACCGCACAGGCATATGCGGATTCCGACTTCGACCCATTGGTATAGATAGGAACGTAGTCAGTAGTGCGATTCGAGAAAGACACAAAAGGTGTCGCTGGTATTCCGACTCGGTCGTGAACGCTTTAAGGGTGCGCGTTTGAGATGGTTTTGATATCCAGTTTTGATATTAACCAAGGCGGATGTGTAGCGTAAAAGACGGGTATACTTCGGGAAAGGTAAAATTAAATTCATGGATAATATCATTAAAACGAACGGCTAGGGGCCTAGTGGCCCTTCTCCGTTAGTTACATAAGTCTAAAACCCGTGGGTTAAAAAGAATGTTAAAACATGGGTGGTTCGTCACGGATAAAAATTTGCAGGCATAATTACCCATCAAAAAGACCCTGCGGGTTGCCAATGAAGGCTCCCCTGTGCCAGCAAGTAGGCTTGGGACTGAGCTGGTTCTAAATGCCCCAGTGGCCAACCGTATCCCGGCATTGTGAACACATGTTACGGGGTTTCAAATAAGACTCTCGTCCTGACGAGTATACTATAGAACCGTAGTCCAGTTTCGAACCGACCAAGGCTCGATACAATAAAAGCATGGTAGTGCGATCTGCTCCCCAGGGGAGTTACAAACCTTAAATCGTTGAGGGTTGACGACACCTCTCGCGTAATACGTGGATATGCTCCCACCAGTTTAGTTTTTGATCAAGGGTCATACCCAGAAAGCGGACTGACTCAACAAATGGGAGATTCCTGCCCAGCAGGCTTAAAGTCGGTGGCATGTGATGTCCGCGAAGACGGTGGAGATAAACGCATTACGTTTTCTCCGTGAGAAACGACATCCGTTCCTTCGCGACCAGTCTCCTAATTTATTTACCTGGGGTTGCCTGGAGGCGTTTACCAGCCGTGTCGACCGGCAAAAAATAGCTAGGTCGTCAACAAAGAGCGATGCAATCACCGGAGCATTGATGCATTCCGTCACGTCGTTGATTGCGATGGCAAATAACGCCACGCTCAGGACTGATCCTTGAGATACCCCGTTCTCCTGTATGAACGATCGGGATAAATACTTGCCAGTCCTTACTTTAAAAAACACGGTTTGTCAAAAAATTCCTAATTAATAGGGCCATATTGGTTCTAAATCCTAACTTATGCAACGTGTTTAAATTTTTCATCGCCAAACACTATCGTAGGCCTTCTCAAGATCGAAGAAGACGGCTACGACGTGTTGGCGTAGGAGAAAGGCTTCCTGGATGAAATTGTCAGTGCGAACCAGATGGTCTGTCGTGGACCTCTCACGCCGAAAGGCGCACTGAGCGTCGGAAAGGCGTTGTCTCTCCAAGCACCAAACGAGACGCGGTTAACCATTCTTTCCATCACTTTGTACAGGCAACTGGTGAGAGAGATGGGACGATACTCGTAGCGATCGGATCATTTTTGTTCTTACCCTGTTTCGGAATAGGTATCACCACGGACTCTCTCAAGGAATTTGGGGGAAATACCCTCGATCCACAGCTGGTTGAGAGTATTGAGGACCTCCCCCAATGCTGATTCCGGAATATCCCGGAGAAGAGTTTTGTGGATTCGGTCCACTCCCGGCGAGGTGTTATGGGAGTCTGTGATGGATTTCAGTTCCCAGGGCGAGAAGGGCACATTGTATTCTGCCGGTGTTCAAACTTCACCGAAATTAAGAGGGACTCTCTCGCATCGCCTCTTCAAGTTTACAAAGTCGGCATCATAGCCCTCGTCACTGCTGTTGGCCGCGAACTGCTTGGCAAATATGTCGCTTATTCGGGTTGAAGTCACCACCAGGGAAGCTATAACCAATGGTGAGATGACGAATGAGCCCTTGGACCTGGAGATTTTCTTCACTTTATCCCATACCTGAGCAAGTGGAGTTCTATGATTAATAGTAGAGACGGAATCTATCCAGGAAGCCCTCATGGTCTGCTTCACGACCTTTCGAACTCGCGCTCTCAGCCGGCGAAAATATGACAGAGTAGTTACCGTGGGATGCTTTTTAAAAATAGTCACCGCTCTTTTCCTAGTCCGGATCGACTGTCACATTCCTCGTTTAACCAAGTGACAGGTGCTCGATTGAGGTTGTCGGTGAGCGATGGACGTTTTGGGTTACTGCTGTTGCGAGCGCTGAACTTGACGTCGCACAGCACGCGAAACCAGCGTCTTGTTGGAAAGAAAAAAGGCGCTTGAATAGCGACCATTCAGCATGGCAGATGAGCTAGTTTTCCGGAGGTTTATAACTATTAGGCGAAATATCTTCTTTTGCGAGTAAAAGAGGAAAGTGGTCAATCCACAGAGATCATTATGAGCTAATATCTTCAGCTTTGGGGCTAGACTTCTCGAGCATATAGAGAGATCTATAACTGAGAATTCCCCATTAAAACTATTGAAGTGAGTTTTTTTCCCCTCTATTAATGAAAACAGGTTAAAATCCTCAATGAAAGTAGATAAATCCGTCCTCTCCTATTACTTTGAGTCATTGGCCCTCCCATAAAGGATCATGGGCATTAAAATCGCCATCAATATAAATGGCCGAGGTAGCTGACGGACAAGGGTTTCTAGATGAAAACGTGTTACCGGTGCACCCTCCGGCAGATAAACGTTACATAACGTTATCTTCTCAGGGGTGTACACTTGGACAGCCACTACTTGGAATGGGAAGTTCAATTGGACTCGGGAGGTGTAAAGTGCCTCGCAACTGCTACTCTACCTTTTGGTTCATTGACCACTCGGGTTATCCAATCTAAAAACAACGTACCCCTTTAAAATACCCTTGTATGCCGCCTTAAAATGTGTCTCTTTAAGACAGATGTAAGAGGGATTAAAATAATGAATTAAAACGTCCAGCTCCTCCTTGTGTCGATGAAAACTATTACAGTTCAACTGCAATATAAAAGACATAAATGTTAAAAAATAATAATATTAGTAAATAAGTTTTCAATTAAGTTTCCAGGGCTAGAAAGGCACATTGTATTCTGCCGGTGTTCGAGCTCGAAGCAATGTTTTCTTCTCTACTCGCTCGCGAGGACATTAGTATCCGAGATACAGTATTCAAATCGTATTGAGCGGACCCCGAAACTCTTCAATGTACATGTATACTGGATGGCTTAGGATTCGAATCCGTTGATGTCTCTGAATTCTTCCGTTTAAACCCACATGGTGTTTTCTCAACACCAGGTTTTCTGTACGAAGTGCAGGGAAAGTAACTGAATCCATAACCTGATACATGAATTGCGTATGTCCCAGGCCCACTACGAGGTGAGATCTATCTTCAACTATTATACTGACCGACGGGTTGATTACCGTGACAGTTAGTGTATAGTTACGCTTAACAAATATTTTCGATAGAAAAATGACCTCACCACTGGGATGGGCTGGGATACAGTATTTTTGCACGTGATGTTATCGTGAAATAATTTTACTGAACTATCTGTTCAGGTGCCATAATAATGAAAACTAGAAATCCTAATGAATCTGAGAAAATATTTTCTTATACCCAGCGGGTTTTGACGCTCTAGTTGTAATCATTGTATCATATCCGTTTGCGTGAAAAAATATCGCGCGAATACAATTCTCTCGTAGCTAAAGCTGAAGCTTAAAGAAATAATTATATCGGGAATAAGATACAGTAAAATTAAAGTCTAAGAAGCATGCCATGGTTGCTAGTTTTGCCAAATGAATTTATTGGATATAATCGGGACATAAAACTGAATTCAAGCATGTTGTACATGTTATTATCATTAAAATATGAGAGAATCATGAAACTTGAAAATTTTACTTAATTTAGATTTCAAATTAGAATACAATAGCCGACCATTTCCAGAGGTTCTTTCAAACATGAGGATGATAATTTGTCTGAGCAACGAAAACGGTTGGTTTCTTACTACCTGTATTTCTGCCAAGTAGGTAAGCAGCTGGCTTTGTTTGTGTCAGTTACCTTCTCCATCCTGTTGATGTAACAAGTGATGTATTTGGGGCTGCTCTTTTATAGTCTAGACTGTAACGAAAAACGAGAATTACATGTCGCATTATTGATTTAAAACGTACTTAAATTTAAACAAGAAAAATTTTCCAAGGGATATACTTGTAGTTAGACTGCCCGGGGATAGAACTATAAAACGCGTGTCTACGCTGGATTATACATCCACGCGGTAGATATTTCGAATTGAAAAACATAAATTAAAGTTTATTATATCTAATAAGATATCAAATTTGAAGTGGGAAAAATTTGGTGAATTGAGAAGGAATGAACAGGTTTTGATTCAATCATTGTCGATTTAATTATGACGGGCTGATGTCGAAGAGCACGAGTCCAGTTTTACTATTCTTAGTTAATATGAATCGATCATGAGTCACTTCATGGTAAATATTTTACACATAATGCAAATGACCACGGAGTACAAAAATTATGCTATGGCTTGTCACGCCAGGTGGTTCTTTTTCATAGTTTCGCACAAATCGTGTTATTCAGTTCAAAATATTCATCGTGGCGGTGCGATTACTGAGGAGGATTCAGGAGAGAAAAATCTTACGTTTTCGTGAATAGCCAGGATTCCGTCTTCTTCGTCGTGCAAAATTTCTACATACGCCTTTCCATCGTTGCCAACGTTGACACTTTTGCCAGTGCACGAAGATCCACTTTTGAGTCCCGAAATGACATCACAGTAAGTCCCAGCAGGAAGACAGGTCTGGAAAAAAATTGGGGGAAGTTTTACGTATTCCCAAACGATGAATCGAAAATGTCGAAGAGGCAAAAATGGAAACATACTATGACATAAAATCAATACAGAAAAATTATATAATATTTTTATAATGAATTCAATGCGAATTTAAGTACCTATCCTATCCTGTATGTTTGAATACAGAAATATGTGGCAGTAGGTACACAGGACCAGGTTAATTAAATATTTCGTTAATATAACATGGGAAAAGGAATCATTTTGACGAATCAGATCATAAATAAACTGTTATAAACCAAAATATTCCAAGCCAGGCTACAAAATAGCCTTATATTTCAGTCTTGGACCAACTAGTTATTGCCTTTACTAATAATTGATTTTTTTCAATTTACTTTCTCAATTACCTGTAAAGTTTGTTTAAGATCGATCCCGTATTCGTCGTTGAAGGCAACAAATCCTTTGTCACCGCGGCAGAAGGCGATCTGTTTGCTGCCGTTGTCCCACCAGTCATTCACGGATGTGTCTATGGATAAGGAATCCAAAAAAAACGCCAAGGTGATAGTACATGGTTAGATAAACGCAACAGTTTATATTAATTAATTACCAGCAATAAAATTGTTGGGTTTTTCGAGATTGAAAATTTTCTATTTGCACAGTTCGCCACTTTGCAGTTAAAATTTGGATGTATCAATTGTATGTTTAAAGGAGTAATGGTGACGCATGGATTGTATTTTAATAGAAGTAATGGTGAATATTATAAAGATACATTTTTGGATGTTTTCATATCGCCCCGACGAGTACCTCATTGATACCGAAGTATTTTTGTACCTTCACGGTCATTAAGGATAAGTGATATACAGTATAATTACCACAGCAGTGTTATTTAAAATGAATGTAAAACCAAGCATACGTGTGCGTGTATGCATTACCCACATTCATACACCCGAACAAACTTCCGTTCACACATACGCGTGTATACACTCGCATGCGCCATCACATGGGCTCATGCACACACTGACATGTAGTATGTTATAATAACTTTTACCATTTTAAATTTTGTTTGCGTTTGCCCAACTTTCTGCATTGTTTCTGTGGTTATCATCATGGAGTATCATCATCCTCTTTAAGTGTTGCCGAAAGTTTAACTGTAATTAAACATCTGGGAGTGATGTTATATAGTACACTAATACAAAATATCACATAGTGTGTTAGCGGAAAGGTGAACGTTAGTCTTTCTAAACTTCTTTTAATTAAAAATTATATCCACCATCTTTTCTGAAAGTATTATACCACGTTGAGATAAATATTTTTGCCTGAATATACATTATTATACCCCAAACAGCTCTTAAGATGTTAGAGGAGGTAGTACTGTAAGTTGCTTGAACCTACTGTATTTCTATATTCTGTGATCTCTCACAATATGGATTTCTGTACAAGTGAACGATTACTGCTTTTTTCAAGTATTTTTTTAGCTTAGATTCGGTAATGGTAATAGAGGTCAAAATACTGTGAATCGAGATGCCATCTTCTGTGCAGGCGCCACCGAAATTCCGTTCCCTAAGGCATAGTTAAACAAAATCTAACTAAATAAATCAATGATCGAATTCATTTCATTTTTAAAAGTGATTATCTTTCTTTTTCACACTCGCTGTTTGCTTGGTTTGATCACTAATTGTAAGAGTAGATGAATGAACCTTTTGCCAGAGTTGGACGTTAACCCTCAGTATCAAAGCACAATAAAAATATTAATAAACGCTCGGAAATAAGCGTTCATTTTCAGTACCAGCACCACAACGTAGGCTGGTTCAATAGGTGAGGATAGAACTCACATAGTGGTAAGCTCAACAGCGTGGGAAATTCACACAGGGTAGGGAGATCAGTTCCTTACCCTTTGACGTCTATGGTTTTCTAGAAAGATCTGGTGAAAAGCCACACAGCTTTGGTGAAACTGAGTGCCGAAAAGCATCACCCGGAACCAAACTTGAGCTCTCTGGTCAATATCCCAGCGCCCTACTTACTGGGCTACCACGTTCTCCCTTTTTAATGCAAGTAGTTCAAAAAGTTTCATTGTTGGTAAAAATCATTGTGGTACAATTCAGCTATTTTGTCATCGAAAGCAACTTGAGAATTTTGGAGATGGGAGAGAATATTAACTGAAATTTTCCGATGCGTTGCATATGGACGGTTGATAAACAGCCATGCCCGCAGTAATGTGTTTAAATTCTGTTTTGAAGACGATGTCAACGGTTAAGATTCGATTTTGGATGTCGTGTAGAATGAGAGCTGTTTGTTAATTTGTGGAAAAAAGTTGGTTAAGCACCTTTAACGGTATTGCGGAATCCCACCATGCTGTATATTTGTCTCCATCTGTGCTCGCACACCCATCCATTTCCACACGTCATGTCCGGTTTAATAGTGACATCGAGTATATTTCCTTGTTCATCCGCTGGGGGTCCGGCGTTGTTGTCGTCGAAGAAGAAGCTGGACATGATGCGAGGGTAGCCGTACGGCCAGGAAAGCATGAAGCCCACAGCCATCTGAAAACGTTCGGAGTAACAGAACTTCAGCTTGGTGACCTCCCCGAAATTCAATTGGTCAAATTTATTTGAAATTATCGATTCGGAAATATTAAGTACACGAAGAGAATTATTAATTGTTTAGAGAAGCCCAGTGACATCCGGGAAGTGCGCCTCGGGCGGAAATATCAATCCTTGAGAGTTATATGCTACCTTTTGCGAAGAAAATTATCGATAGTAAATGTCTGGCCGTATAGAAAGTCTTAGCTTTTGCTGCAAGATGTGACAGGTTTGACAAAAATAAATCGTCTACTACTTAGCATTATTTGTCTTTCCCTAAGGAAGAGGCTGGCCTTTTTGAATATAAGATGAAGAATCTTGAGATAGATCATTGGTTGTCATAGGGTGAATGCACAGATTGTGAATCATTACTAAGTTTCATACGTATCAGCATTATGCTTGTTTCTGAAAGTCTAGAAGAATTCGGTATGAGATATGGGGACCAGATTCATTTTTATGTTAATTAGTAAAATACTTGTAAATCGTGTAAGAACTTTTATTTTGACATAAAATTGTCTATTGAATCTGAACATCATTCACAAATATGTGAAAACAATAGAGACTAATTAAATTAATAAATAAATCATATGTACAATCGGCAATTGATATTCGTGTTAAAGCAGAACCTATCGTGAAAATAAAAATAAGAAAACAATTAAATTACTACCAGTTAAAACTACTAGGAAGAACTAAAAGTAGTTGAAGAGGGGGATAAGTGATACTCATTGCACATAATACCTCCCAGCAAGTTTTATGTTTCAACGAACGTTTTCCAGAGTTCGATGTCGCATTAGAAGTCAAGTAGCAGTAGGTTGCCAGGCAGAATAGCTATTGGTGATGCCTTATATATGAAGCAAAGAGGATTTGTTGAATGTTAGAAGTTCATGGGAATTTATTTTGCTCCAAAACTTTTGAAGCAATAACAGGTAGGTCATTGTCCCCCAAAATGCAAATGTCACCACAAATTTTCTCTGGGCCAAAAATGTCTCTGATGATATGCTTGTGCGTAGTAACATATTAAAAACGAAGATATGATAATAGTTTTTGCAATTTCTCCATGACGCGGATTGCAATTAGATCAAATACAGTTGGCGTGTCCATTTGAATAGAGATAGATGGACACATTGCTACACCAGTGCGGCCGTAAAATAACAAATACGTACTCATGTTCCTGATGACATATCCGAATATAGTATGTTCAGTAATCTACAGAATATTTTATTGAGCGAAATGCCCCACCCATCGAGATACCAAGCTTTATACTTATCAGTACTTACTTTGTACAACTTGGGCTCTTTGTATGTAAGAATTGAAGATCCACCAGCACCGCTACCACGCTGGTTGTCGTGGTTGTCGATGAAAACAAGACTGTCGTTGCTTGGGATGAAACCCCAACTCTCGCCTGCAAATTAGGGGAAAAATTTGATCGTTAAAATTTAGAAATCTAATGAGTAGTAAGTTGAGCCGGTAAACGTATTACTGATCGGCAGATATAAATTATGGCTTAAGAGTAAAAGCGTAAGTTCACTGGTTGGAAAACCCATTATGGAAGAAGCAATTGAATACTAAACACTGTGCCGGAATAGGCATTTTATACTCGAGGATAATTTCAGAAAAAAACATTCTACTACGAATGAGCTACCATCGAGTAGTATTAGCAGTTGTAGGGGAGGCGATCCACAGCTGAGGTTATTTGTTCCATCGGGAAAGGAGGAAGGGTGGAGAGAAACCCGGTGTTGGCATAAGCCTACTCTTATCGAAAGGCGCCCAGGGGTCCGCAGTTTAACGTCCCATCCGACGGACGGCGTACTCACTCAAAGTGCTCTCCACAAAGCACCTAAAGTAGGGGTCGGGATACTGCTGAAAAAGATCTGCCGTCTTCAGGACTCGAACCCTCTGGGTGAGAAGCCAGTACACTAGTCACCGCACCATCCTGATACCCGAGAGCTACCATAGAACTAGCCGAGGTGATCTGATAATGACATTTAGGTATCATTCATGTCATTCCAAAACTTTATCTGTCTTAAAGGGATGTTTGAGACAAACAATATTTCATTTTTAAATCAAATGAGTGCTTGGTTTACTCGCGAAACATTTGATCTACTCTGTGGAAGCGAGAAAATTTAATTTGAATCACAGTTGAGACATCTATTCCTTTATCGATTGATTTCCCTAAATTATTTTAGTTGCGTTAGGAAGTGCATTTAAATACACTTATTTCGCGGATATTTGAAATTATCTACTGAAAAACGGTATATTCACAGCTTTTGTAGTCAAATAATTTTTTCTAGTTACATCGATGGTAGCAAAATTATTTAAATGTATTGAGGATTTGTGACCCATGAGATTTATGCTAGTTACTGGTTAAGTTGGACTTACCAAAATTCACCAAGTATTTGATTGGATTTTCTCCGCGGAATGCTTCGCCAATTTTAGCGCAGTACTTGAACTCCGTTACTCTCCCAATGTAAAGGTATTCGCGCGCCGATACTGCCTCTCCACCTGTTGGATCGAGTTTATGAATGCGCTTAGGGGCCATACAAAAAAAGGCAAACGCAATATTTTCAGAGTCTTCGTTATTTCAAATACCCAAGTCAATGACTTCCTGGTACACAAAAGGGCGAGTTCCGGGTGGGAAGCCGTGCTCGGTGTTCACATCCTTCACTCGGGAAATTATGTTCGCAATGTCCGCTGGCCACATGTGCTTTGCAGCGTCCAAGCTGAAATAAATGAGCAAAAACAGTGCGTATATAAACGGGTCTATTCCATCGAAAAGCATCTGTTGAAATGGTGTTCTCTGTAGTCATATTTCTGCTGTAAAAATTGGTCTGCTCCTTGCGACGTAATTGATTGATGGGTTCCGTTAGTGATACCAAGCTTAATTTATGACATTCATGGGACGGAAATTTGTAATTTTCAATGCCATAATGACGTTCACCAAGCAGTCTATAAATTTACGGCGCTTGCGGTTTCGTCCCCCCCCCCCAAAATTAGACTCGATTACGCCACCATATAATAAAGAAGAAGAAAAAAAAAGAAGCCACGTACAATTTTTAGCGCAAAATTTGACGAAAATGGCCTAAAAAAATAAAGCTTACCGAAATCCAGCGACCCCCAGGTCGATGAGATGATTCAAGAAATCCACCACCTTTCCACGGACATACTCGGAACTCAATTTCAAGTCGTGAAGACCCACCAGTTCGCAGTTCCGTACCTTAAAGCGAAAAACATCCCATAAAAAATCCGTTCAACACCACATCGTTGTCTTATTTTGGGCTTATTTGTTTCAGAGGCCAATGACCTTCTCGTACCGGCATTTATGTATGCTGACTTGATGAATGAAATAATTAAGGGGCGCCTCTGCAATATTTCTCATCACATATTTTTTCGGAAAAATAGTCTTTAATTAGGAAAAAATGTAATTTTTCATTGTCAGAATTATAGATTGACAGTGGCAAATTACAAAAAAATAAGAAATATCTGGATATCCCTAAATATGGGCAATTTCATGTTCTTGACAACAGCGTATTGGTAAGAATGATAGGGTTGAAATTGCTTTGCTTATTGCAATTCAGAATAATTATTTCCTCATCTATCACTATTATTTGAGATGAAAATTGATAGCGGCCACGATACAATATGGGGATCTTGTACTTCCATACGCGCGAATTTCTACGCGCGTGACCGGCATAATTCTGTGTCGAGGGATATTCAAATTTGTTCGTGTATGTATTTTGTCTATTCTCGTGGTTTCTGCGCCTCGCCCTTTAAATATAGAATGATGATTATGTAAGATGAGTCTGATTTGATGGAAGAACTCACGTTGTTAGGATCTTGGTAATTGTTGACGTCGCACTTCGGGTTGAAGTCATTGGGCCCGTAAGGGACCCCAGGGTACTTCTCATCGTACGTGTCAGCAGTTGAGCCACCCGTCCCGTGGGCATTCGGGTGATCGCCAGTCATGTGATTGAACACCGCATCTACATATATCCTGGAATTTAAATTGGATAAGACTCATGTAGTATGGTAGTGCCACTTCTCTTAAATTCCAAGAAAGATTTTCTTAGGAGACCACGCCTGCTGACCCGCTAGGACATCAATACTATATACGAGTTAATTCCGTTCTTGCCCAATCAAGCACATCTACTCGTTATTTTATCCTCGACTAAATGAAAAGTCTTGTATTTTAAAATATAATTTTAAATTCTCCTGCCCATAGAGAGACAGAGAGTATTTTCAAGGCGAGGAAAAACATCCAGTATCAGTAGAATTGGATGCAGATGTGAAACGTAAATGCTTCTAGCGTGCAATCACTGGTATTTTTGCTAAAAACACATAATTTATTTTTATTTATGAATTTCCACCGATTTGTTTGTCGTGGCCAATCAAAAGACCCCAAAAGTAAACAGGAGTGATTTCAACCTCGCACTACATTGGTATGCGAGACCACGAGTACAAGAGACACAAGCAAGAAGTTAATGAAAATTGACTACAGGACGGAGAGATGCAAGGAATCCCCTTTTCCTCGCAAAATTCATGGGAACGATAGTAAGAAATATCACGCCCAATCATATTAACTTTTATAAAATTAAAATTGACGGAAATTCATTCGGAACCATTTGCACTAATTTCCATCGGCTGGTGACCGGACACCTCCTGACTCACTCTCTCTCATTTCTGCATAAGGATGTTGATTTAGATGCTGCTCCGGGGAAATTATGTGAATATGAATTACTTAAGATTTACTGTCGTAGTATATCCATCTTGATGAAAAAGGAAACAAAATATACATTTTAAAGACACTGCTAATGTTTACATAGTTGAAACGTTCACATTATTTTCCATGAAATAATTGCAACTGCTCTCTGATAATAATGACATACGTATTGCCTTCAAAAATTCATTTGTTTTGGTCATGAACATTATGAACGGAGGTTACAATCACAACAATTTCAGCGAGTAAAAATCATTCGCCTTGACCGGGATTCGAACCCGGATCCCTCGATATCCGGCCGAGTGCTTTAGCCAGTTAAGCTACCGAGACGTCCTCTTACACTCTGAAATTTGGAGGACGTCTCGGTAGCTTAACTGGCTAAAGCACTCGGCCGGATATCGAGGGATCCGGGTTCGAATCCCGGTCAAGGCGAATGATTTTTACTCTCTGAAATTGTTGCATTGTAATGCACACTTAGCGGGTGACTCCGTTAAAAGTTACTGTTGCGGCATCTCCCACAGTTTCTTTGAAATGAACGGAGGTATTTGCCTTCTGTATTGTGAGGATCTTGGAATCTGCAGGAAACGAAGTCGGTAAATACATGACGCAAACAGTACTGCCACATATTGCCATAGAGTTAACGTCTTTATTAGGCAAGGGCAAGCGTGCAAACAACTACATTTTAAAATGGTTGCCTTAGGTTGGTCAAGTAAAAAAATAAATATGAAACCTTGAGAAAGGAGAAAAAATGATTTTCGCCGGTTGGGAAGGTTCTTATAAAGATATTACTCAGTTTAAATTTAATGTTTTAAAGATTATATAGCGTGTTCTTATCACGTTTGTTTCTTCGTATAGAGGTATGTATTACCTTTTGAAAGGATACTGCTATTAATGCTTCACGAATCGGAATGTGAATAGTGTGCCATTAGAAAATCGATCCAGAATTAACTATCGTATCAGTCCCAATAAAAGAATGACCTTATTTTGGTGCAATTCATGTTGGAAAAAGTTTGGCGGAAAGTTTACAAATTGAAGAGAAATGCATAATAATTTTGAAGTTACTTGAGTATGCAAGTCCTTCGGGAGGCAGCTGGGCATAGAGTACAAATTTATCATTGATCTGATCAATTACTACCCTCTATTAATGACTTGATGCAGCTGCGGCAAAAACTGATCATGAAAATATCTGGTATTGACGCAATATCTGTGTACTTTACGATGTCTGTTTGTTTGAAACCATTGCATGGTAGATCTTCGAAATGATGCCATTTTCAGCTCTGTTTGACGATTTTGGGTAAACATCCACGACGAACGGAACCATCACTCAATGCGTGACATCATTCAACGCTGGGAAGCCATACTGCTCATCATATTGCGTGCAGTTTAAGCTAAATATTTGAAGGCTTCTTCTTTTAAAGAATTCTACTATACGAGTCGAAGGAAATAAGGTCTTGATATTTGCATTCGATCTTGCATCTATAATTGTTTACCGACGATCTCATCCGAGCACCTGATGCCACAGTTTTCCGACCTGTGTTTGCATTCTGGAACCATCTAAAAGTTCTCATGCGTATCTTAATGCTACTTGCACCTGTGTAATTGCAATTGTCACAACAAGACTATGATGGAGTCGGGGAAGAAGGGTTGCCATTTCGTAGTGAATCAGAGCGGAATACCTTGAGTGTGTGTCCCGAATGCTTCCAATTAC
Source organism: Hetaerina titia (assembly GCA_037158775.1). NCBI lineage: Eukaryota > Metazoa > Arthropoda > Insecta > Odonata > Calopterygidae > Hetaerina > Hetaerina titia. The sequence goes on from CM073771.1 coordinate 58,950,750, forward strand.
TTCTGCAAACTCAAGTGGGTTACTGTCATCGTTCCCAATGATACATTGTCCGTAATAGTCGTTTATATACTTGTCTAGTCCGAAAATAGAAGCTATAGACATTAATCGAAAGCCATTTGACAAGCGTCGTCTCCTAAAATGAATGATTTAAATACCTATCTAAATCATAGATTCCCATCATGGGTGTGGTGTGGCGTATACAGCGATAAGATAACCTAGAATTTGAATTATCAGAATTTAATGAAAACTTCGTTGCAATTTTCCACAGTTAAAACTTTATTGCCGACCATGGTTTCGATACACTGTATCATCTTCAGGTGAGGGAAAGTACAAGGAGAACGGATATATATACCAAGAAGGGGTGGCAGGGGAGGAGGGAGCGGGTGGGAAGGGGGGGGTGGGGTTTTGTCATACAAAGAAAGGCAGGAAAAACCAATGGAACCCCCGAAGTGCGGGCAGCTCACTCTTCGGTGGGGGGGGGGGGAGGTGTCGTCATAAAGGGCACTGAGGGAAGTTAATGGACAAAAGTGGGGAAGGGCAAGAGAGGAACTGAATGTCGTTAAGTAGCTCTATCTTCTGGTTTCTCCGTTGGATAATCTCTAAACTCTCGAGAGCGTCCAATTTCTTGCTCTTTTCGAATTTATGCAACGGCTTAAATTCGAAATCCGGGGAATGGTTCTTCTCCAAGAGGTGGGTGGCAAAGATGGATGTGGTGTTGCTTAACGTATAACATTTCCGATGCTCATTGATGCGTGTGGCGAAATTTCGTCCAGTCTGTCCCACATAAGTCGCATTACATTGGCACTTTAATTCATAAACACCACACTGTTTTTCGACGTCGAATTTATCTTTGTTTAAGCAGAGTGCTTTGGATATGGAAAATGGGGTGTAAAATGAAACACGGAATTTATCCTTGGGTAGAATGTTGGCAATTCTATAGGACAAAGAGTTTTAAGGGGATTTTGCTCCATTTACGTGAGGGGTTGGAGTATGGCAGGAGTGTTGTGTGGAGCTCGACGGCACTTTTTCTCAGGAACGCCTAAAAACCATAACGTTACCTCCGAACTCCAAATTAGTGTCCTTCGACGTATGCAGCTGCTTTACTTCTATCCCGACCCAGGAAGCCTTAGAACACGCCAAGAACATACTGTGCAAGGCCGGAGCCAACCAACTCCTCATCCAAGAAATTTCTATGCTTCTCAACATATGTGTGGAACAAAATTACTTCCTTTTCAATGGTACATACTAGAAGCAAAAAACGGTCTTGCCATGGGCTCCCCTCTCTCTCCCCTGTTAGCCGAAGTCTCTATGGACTTTTTTGAAGAAAAGCTGTTTGATTCCAACGAAAAACTTATTAAGAACATCGTCTATTGGTATAGGTATGTGGACGACATACTATGTTGTTGGTGTGGTAGTGAAAGGCAGTTGAGCCAATTTGTGCAGTTCTTAAACAACAGGCATAATTCAATTAATTTCACTATGGAAATGGGAGTGAACCAGTCAATAAATTTCTTGGACCTCGGGATTGAAATCAAAGAGAGCCAACATGTCTTTTCCATCTATAGGAAACCCACGTATACGGACCTAGTGATTCCTTCTGATTCTTGCCATCCCATTTCCCATAAGCTGGCAAGCTTCCACTGCATGCTTCACAGATTAATCAGCATTCCAATGCCTAAAACTTCCTTTAACCGAGAACTCACCACCATCAAGTTCATTGCAGAGAGGAATGGCTACAACGACGACCTCATTGATTCCCTATTAGGGAAAAAACTGAGAAAAAGTGCCGTCGAGCTCCACACAACACTCCTGCCATACTCCAACCCCTCACGTAAATGGAGCAAAATCCCCTTCTCAAACTCTTTGTCCTATAGAATTGCCAACATTCTACCCAAGGATAAATTCCGTGTTTCATTTTACACCCCATTTTCCATATCCAAAGCACTCTGCTTAAACAAAGATAAATTCGACGTCGAAAAACAGTGTGGTGTTTATGAATTAAAGTGCCAATGTAATGCGACTTATGTGGGACAGACTGGACGAAATTTCGCCACACGCATCAATGAGCATCGGAAATGTTATACGTTAGGCAACACCACATCCATCTTTGCCACCCATCTCTTCATCTACATCTACATCTACATAATACCCCGCAAGCCGCCGCAAGGGCGTGTGGCGGGGGGTGTTAGGTCACCACCCAAAAAAGGAAAAAAGAAATACCGAATTACTGTAAACAGCAATACATTACTTAATGGCATGCGGGAAGGGTTTTGACACAACACACAGGAGGTTAGTGAAAGTGCATGCAATTGAGTTTAACTAATTGTTACCTAGACGCCGAGAGTGGCAAGTGGCATTTTTGTTATCTCCGAGTGTGACCCTACAGTTGTTATCCCGTATTGTCCATGGGAAGAAGGAGTCCTTGAGTCTGCTAGTCCTGGCATTATTTCCCGAATTTTGTACCCATGATCCAAGCGACCAATGTATGTTGGAGCGCGAATAATTTTCGAGACCTCGGTGCTGAAACATGCGGATCTGAATTTATTTAGTAAGTTTAACCTAGCATTGAGTCGTCTTTCTTCCAATGATCCCCATCCCAACTCCATAAGCATTTCAGTGACGCTTTTCGTTTTATCGTAACAGTTTTCCACGAAACGAGCTGCCCGGCGTTGGACCTTCTCAATTTCCCGAATGAGGCCTTTTTCACACGGATCCCATACGCTACATGCATATTCTAAATGGGGCCTTACAAGAGCGTGATAACAACGTTCCTTGACCTTGGAGTCACTTCTGCCGACAATGCGTCTAATAAATCCTAATTTTTTATATGCTTGGCCGCAGACTTTACGTATATGGGTCCCCCAAGTTAAGTCTTTAGTGAATGTAACACCTAGGTATTTCACCGTATCAACTACTTCAAGGTCAACTCCAGCTAATTTGTAAACTAATCCCGTGGATCTTTTAAAGAAATTTACCACCGAACATTTATTAAGATTTAAAGGCAATCCCCATTTTGAACACCATTCATTAATGCTATTTAAATCACGTGCTAGAGTTAAACGATCCTCATCCCCAGATATCTCCCGATAAATCACTGTGTCATCCGCGAACATCCTTATCTTACTTTTCACTTCGCGGTTCAGATCGTTAACAAAAATCAAGAATAGTAACGGTCCGATAACACTTCCCTGAGGAACCCCCGAGGTTACTCGTACGCTGGTAGAACTAGCGCCGTCAAGGACTACCCTCTGTTCCCGGTCTGAAAGGAAGTCTTCAACCCAATTTATTGCCCCCTTGTGTATACCTGCGCCCTTTAATTTATGGATGAGTTTACCATGCGGAACCTTATCAAATGCCTTTTGAAAGTCTAAAAAGATCGCATCCACTTGCCTACCACTTTCACCCGATAAAAGTAAGTCATGTGTGAACAATCCTAATTGGGTCTCGCATGAGCGGGTTTTTCTGAATCCGTGTTGATTGTCACTTAAAAAGTAAATGTTATCAAGATATCTCATTATGGAACTGACAATTATGTGCTCTAAAATTTTGCAACATATAGAAGTGAGAGAGAGAAATGGGTCTGTAATTGCTGGGGTCCTCCCTGTCACCAATTTTAAAAATAGGCGTTATTTGCGCGGTTTTCCAATTTTTAGGGACTTTGCACTTAGTCAGTGATTTGTTAAATATAAATTCGAGATACGGGGCGATGTTAGGAGCTAAGTGTTTTAGCACCCTAGCTGGTATGTTTTCGGGACCCGGGGATTTGTCTGGTTTAATGTCTTTGAGCAATTTGGTAATTCCTTGCTCTTCCGCTGTTATTTTTGCCATGGGTTAAGTATATATTGTTTCTTGGAGATACGTGGTGGCTACATCGTTCGTGAAGACGCTCTGGAAGAATTCGTTTAGAATGTTGGCTTTACCCTCACTGTCAGTATGAATGATATTTTTGCAGTCCCTTAAGCAAGCCACGGTTTGTTGACCCCCATTTACTTCCCTAACATATGACCAGAAAGCTTTGGGGTCAGTGTTCAAATACTCGCAGTGTACTTTACGCTTAAAGTCTTGCAAAGCGCTACGTAATTGTGTTTTAGTTTCAATTTTAGAGGATCTATACTTGTCCAAAAGCTGTTTATTGTCCAAGGGTGATGAGTTCAGACCTGCTTTCTTTACCCTAGAGTGTAACATTCTCTGCTTTCGAAGGGCTTTTTTAACGCTTTTGTTGTACCACCTGGGGTCGCGATTTGCTTTAACGTATTTTACAGGGATGAAATCTGTTGGAGAAGAACCATTCCCCGGATTTTGAATTTAAGCCGTTGCATAAATTCGAAAAGAGCAAGAAATTGGACGCTCTCGAGAGTTTAGAGATTATCCAACGGAGAAACCAGAAGATAGAGCTACTTAACGACATTCAGTTCCTCTCTTACCCCTACCCACTTTTGTCCATTAACTTCCCTCAGTGCCCTTTATGACGACACCTTCCCACCCCCCACCGAAGAGTGAGCTGCCCGCACTTCGGGGGTTCCATTGGTTTTTCCTGCCTTTCTTTGTATGACAAAACCCCACCCCCCCCTTCCCACCCGCTCCCTCCTCCCCTGCCACCCCTTCTTGGTATATATATCCCTTCTCCTTGTACTTTCCCTCACCTGAAGATGATACAGTGTATCGAAACCATGGTCGGCAATAAAGTTTTAAGTGTGGAAAATTGCAACGAAGTTTTCATTATGTCTCGATTCCACAATATCACGCCTGATTCTTCACTTTTCGTTGTCAGAATTTATTAATTAATTATGACGTATAATAGTTTTTTTATAAATTTGTATCATCATTGATGATTTTCAACCATTTATCTCGTAGTAATGGTTTCCCTTCAGACTCTAAATTACTCAGGGGATAACGGAACACATTTTTGCACCATAGAACGCGATACTGTAATACGCCATAACGAGGAAGATGAAGGTTTCTCGACCGTTTTTGAAAGAGAAATAAAATCGATTAAACATTTGAACACAATTATTTTCTTATGGCTTTCTGTCACATGTCCGACAAAATCAAATCCGACAAAATTAACAAGTAAAATACAATGAAATTAAAACTGACCATGGCTGATGCTGTTAATTAGACCTTCCGTTCCCATGCATGCCTTTATAGGTATTAGGAGATTGATTGTTGCGACGATTCGAGTTTGGGAAGGATTAGTGGAGAAATAGTGGGCACAGCATCCAGTAGATGCTGCGCTGTGCTGAATGGTTATCCATTCTATACTCATGTAAGAACTAGAATAATGCAGATTATAATCTCAGGAATGGAGTATTCTTGCTGCATAGATTAAATTAAACCTGAAGAAGGGCGAGGCTGAAACCCACTAGCTAAGGGCTACAGAAATCTAAGAAATGATTTCCGTAAAACCCCTATCAAAAATGTATTTAGTTTCATCCAGATAGGTGTCATGTCAGGAAGCAGGTTGAGGTACAGTGTTTTTTGGAGAGATGCCTTCAATTCATCATCTGCAGCTCTACAGCCCGGTGTGGGCCTTGGCTTCCTCTATGATATGCCTCCATTCAGTTCTTGTTCTTGCTTTTTCCTTCCATCTTGTAACTCCCATTGCCTTCAAGTAATCCTCCACATCCTGTAGCCATCTCTTCCTTGGTCTACCTTTTCTTCTGACACCTTCCATCTTGCTATTAAGTATCAGTTTGGTCATTCTGTCATTTTCCATCCTTTCTAAATGCCCCAACCACGCAAGCCGCAGGGACTTGGCAAATCTAACTATGTCCTTCTTTTCTAGTAATTCATTTGTCTCTATGTTCTTTCTAATTCTCCATCTCTCTCCTTCTCTAATTGGGCCATAGATTCTCCTTAACATTTTTCTTTCGAATTTTCTAAGTGTTTCCTCATCCTGACTTGTTAATGTCCATGTTTCAGCTCCATAAGTTACCACGGGTCTAATAAGCGTTTTATAGATCTTCATTTTTGTGTTCCTTGATAGTAACATTGATTTGAGGATTGTTACATTTGCAAAGTATGCCCTGTTACCTTCCATTACCCTTTGGTTGATCTCCGTGGATATCTTATTTTCATTGTCAAGTCTTACTCCTAGATAGGTAAATTCCTTGACACCCTCAAACTCATAATGATGCCTTCAATTGCTTCAATTTATATTTCAGTAGTTGTTACTGAGGAAGTTTGGTGGTTACTGGATGAGTTTACACCGGTTAGGATGAAAATGTTTTGGTTAGGTCTTAGGTGTGAGTGAGAAGAGGAGAATAAACTCTCATCTGAGGGATTGTTATAATGACTTCCACAACATTGGCCACAGTAGTAGTTCGGTGGCTAAATAAAATAGTGAATATACATCTACATAAATACCCTGCGAGCCACCAAAAAAGGTGTGTGGCAGGGGGTGTAGCACCATGAGGGAAGGGTAAGGGATGAGGGGGTTGGGGTTATCAAATAGGTGAGGAAAGGTGGGGGGAACCTGTAAGAAAAAAATACTCGTATACACATGTACATACATACATGCATATACATATATATGCATTCATATATATATATATACACACATACATACACCTACATACATCTATGTACATACACAAACATATATATACATACATATCCTCGCGCAGTCCCTAACCTGTACGTTAATACTTATTGTAATGAACTAACTCCTGGGGAATTTTGAATACAATCATTCTGATCCCTAATTTTTCTTGAAAAAAATGACATTTTAAACCTATCAGTCTTGCAGTCTATCTCTCTAATCGTATGTTCGTGGTCCCTTCGACCGTAATACGTTGGGGTTCGTATTATATCCTTGATGTATAAATGAGTTATTCACTTTTTTATCTACTAAATACGAATATGTTTACAGCTTCTGCAAGCGCTCGATAGAAGGCGATTTAGTGACAGCTCAATCGAACGTCTGGGCCATTGTGGTCCTTGAAACGATCTGGGGAGATAGGGCGAAAGCCACTTACCGGACGCCGGCCTTGTTGCATCGAGCCGTCATGTTGGCGAAGTCACGCTCGCCCCCAGAGCGTGACGCAATGTGGTAGGAGATGGGCTGGTATCGTTCGTACCATGGTCTTCCATCCACGATAACGTTCTCACTCACCGGAGATACCTGAAAAACGTGCCCGAAAACGATATTCCTCGATGAGAATAATTTGTTTCGTGAAGTTCCATGGGCGAGTATCTAACCTAATGTATACAAATCTGGGTCACCTACCTTATAGATATTTAAATATTATAGTACCCTGCAAGCCACTGCTGGGGTATGTGGCAGGGAGTGAATACACACCAGACTAATTTTGACCTGGATTTGACTGTACCGCGGTCGTGACATGTTATTATGATCCCCTATCGTTCGTGGAAAACATGACGTCTTAAATTTACCTGTTCTACACTTTGTCCGTCTAATTTAATTCACATGATCTCTTCTACTGTAGTACGATGGGGGTAATAGTGCATTTTCAACATCACTGCTAAAGAGACGTCCTTCTAATTTATGCGAGAGATTTAATCTCTAATTTAACCTTCGCTCCGTGAATGATATCCTGTCTAGCTGCTCTAATATTTTGGATACGCTACTAAGTTTATCATAACGTTTTATAAATTTAGCTCCTCCACGCTGAACGCGACCCAATTCGGCAGTTAATCCAACTTCGTTAGGATCCCATATACTAGCAGCATATTCTAAATAAGGCCTAACCAGCGATAGGTACAAGTAATGGTGTTCTCCTTAACCTTTTTGCCACATATACCCAGTACTTTTCTCCTTAATGTTAATCGGAATTACACTCACAATTATGACCCTTTCGTGGAATGTTATATATTCTTATATACTCTATGAATATACAGGAGCCGAGATAAATATTTGATTTGCTTGAAACTGAGGCATTGTTTCATGGGAAATATTTATAATTGACGTTTATGAACTCACTACTTAACCACTTAGAATCCTGCGCCTGAGAAATAATTGGCACACATCTTGCTTGTACCGAATTAAAAATGAAAAATGTTGGGAGATGTTTAAATTGAGATACTATTAATTCAATGATGGATTAAGGAAAGATGAGCATGATTATTCATGCAGTTGTGTGCTAGATGCATACATCGTTTAAGAAAATGCACGGAAACGGCCGAAGATCGGAAAACTCGCAGTAAAAATTGCTCAGCTTACACGTGTAGCGCTAAAAATATTCTGGACCGGTAGCCATCTGTATTGCAGAACAAGTGCGAGGCAAACGCGCAATAATTCCAAAAAGAAGTGTGCCCAAACAAGCCTCGAAATTAAATTCAGGACACCTCTTAGGATTGATAAGTTTTCCTCTCTGGTGTTGTTGGCCGAAATAATATTAGATAGATGAGTGTACCTTTCTTAATGAGGAGTATCTTCGATAAAAATTGAAATCTGTCCAGTGACTCCCCTGCACCAGTTGCCTTCATCCACACATCGATATCAATGACCAAGTTGCTAACATACTGGTAAGGTTAGTTTCCGCCTGGCATCCAAGGTTCGAAACTGGAGAGAGGAGTCAATGGTTGGGAGTTGTAAAACTAGGACTCAAGGATGGACTGCCATCGTCTGGCATAAGTTCATGGTGTTCCCTGCCAACCGGGGCATGGGGAAATCGACTTGGGTTATAACAAGAATTCCAGTCAGTAAGAACTACTCTAAATAGTGCGCTGCATTAAAAAGGAGTCAAAACTTAAATTTATGGCCATCCAACAGCAAGTTTTCAACATCACTATTTTGAGTTGCATTGGGAGGATGGTGTTGTGGTGACTAAAATAGAGCTTAAGTGATGGAGCACCAAAATAAATACAGCAATAACCTACGATTAATACATATTACTCATGAGAAGCAACCGATGTCTGAGGCTATTTTCACCATTTTACGTAGAGTTGGTACTTTTGGGTGATTGAGGCAGGGGGGTGTCCGTTTTAGAGTACGGTTAACGGAAGGCGCCGAGGGGCCCACAATTCCACATACGAGTAGCTTACATAGTTAGGTATTAGGAGAGGCGTCAGCAAAGGTCATTTGCGCCAGAGGGGATGGTAGATGATTCGGTAGAGATAGGATAATCAGGGAATGAAGAAAGGGTGGAGAGAAATCCGGTGTCGGCATTGGCCTACTTTACACGAAAGGTGCCAAGGAGTCCGCAATTTAACGTCCCACCCGACGGAAGTTATGCTTAAAATGCTTTTCACATAGCACTCCAAGTAGGGATAAGGATACCACTGATAAATTCGGCAACCACCAGGATTCTAACCCGAACCCTATGGGTGGGAAGCCAGTACTATAGCCCCCCGCACCACCACGATCCATCACAGTTTCACATCCCATTATACGGACTGAGTAGTGCATTTGAAGTGCTTTCAACTTGTGAGGGACCGGGAGACTTTTGAAAACTTCTGTCACGGCTGGGATTCGAACTCGGAGTCAATTATTAACCGCACCAACCCGATCCGCATCAATCTACAAAAAATCAAGGAAGTCTACGCCAGAATTATGAGATGTTAAATGTAAATTGCAAAAAAATGTAGTAGGGTTGCAAAAGTTTGATCGCCAGACCTAAATTACTTTAAGGTGTAGTTTGAATGAATTTAGAACAGAAGACAAGCTACAAAGTGTGGCTTTGTAGCTTCTGAATGGTCATGTCCTAGTTATGTACGTTAGTATTTGGATAATACTATATACGATCGGATAAGATTTGAGTTAAGTTTTGGTGGTTGAGGGACTAGCGAACTGTGCATTATCTGGATTGTCAATTACCTGAACTCCGGCGTATCCATGGGGACCGAGGAACCTTTCACACTCATCCGCGATGTCGCTGAACTTCCACTCGAACAAGTGAACTATAGCTGACTTCCCCGGGAAGGCGTCTGGGTTCCACTGGGCGTTCGCCACCGGGATAGCTAGGATCACCGACAGTACCGCCGCCACCAGCACTTGAGCGATGCGACATCCTTCCATTGCAGACAGCACTCGAGACTAGAATGACGTCGTCGAGCGAGTAGACGAGCTTTTCACGATTCCCTCTCCTGGCCAATGGCTGCGGTGCGCCGATAATTTCGCAACGGAGTCAACTCGAGGCACCGGTGACGTTCGAAGGGCAGCGAAGATGTCAAATGAAACGGCTCGGATAGTGTTTCTTAATCGGTGATCGGTGCTAGCAAATTCTCTGGTTACGGTTCTAAATATATAATTGCTCATAGATATTAATGAAATTTATTTTCATGGACTCTAATGCTTTTGGATAGTAACACAAGAAAATTCACCTACATACATGCTGTTAGTTGTTCGATTTCTTCTCCAAAATATTGGTATGCTTCACAGCGGCATTAACTTGAGAAAATTAGGTCGGAAGATGTTTACATAGAGGGAGGCCAGGGAAACATTTTGCAGTCCCTTCTCAGTATTCTGTCGAGAGAGATTTCGCGCAGCAGTCGTCGGTATTGACGAGTTCTCATTGTGACTTTGGATTATTAGTGTTTGCATGTTTTTTTTATGAAGAGATTCTTGTCGAGAAGTTTTTCTCTTGACAATGCGATTGAAACGCATCACAAATTTGGAAGGCGGCTGTCGGGTTTTTAACATGGATATGTCACTCTAGGTAAAATTCTCGCTTTTGTTTACATAATGCCCTCTGAATGCCAACACTAGATGCCCTGAAGCAGGCCTTATTGTTTTAAAATCCTCGAAATGGATAGAATTTAAACAAAATACGAAAACGTATGGCTTTAATGCAAAAACAAAACAAATTTTGGCATTTCTTCGCTTTGTGGGGTCTTCCCCTTCAAATCTGAGTGTTTAATCCAGGGAGTAAAATATGACACACACTCAACCTAAACTACCCAATCCTTCAAAATTAAATTATAATTAACTGCATGAAAAGGAAACCCACAAATATTCTGGTTACATATCTTATGTAGGGAGTATGAAAATATACTAGATACGTTCCTTATAAACGTTGGTAAAGACCTATTGTGTAAAAACCTTATGGGGAGAACACGAAGAAATTGTTTTGAATGGAGTAAATAAAGTAATCATTTTAAAAATTACTTTTCAAATTTGTTTGTATTCAAATAGCCTTATGCTTGGTGCAGTAACTTACATACGTAATCCTTAAGCAACGCAACACCTCAACCGACACGTAACTTCACAGGCGCCTATTAAATCAATTGAGTCATTAAGGGTCAATGCTTAAAAAGATAAAAAGTTCATAACTTTTGACTTTACTGTTTTTAACTTGAACAAAAATTCAAGAAATAACAATTACTAACAAGTTCATGGAAGAAATTTTTCAACAACTTAGAATATATAGCCTAGTATAATTAGTCAATCGATGAATGATAAATTCGCCGAAAATAGAATTTAACTCCAAGTGCTCAGGTGTGAAAATGAGGTAATAAAGCGATTCAAAGTAGGTTGATGCCAGAATCCGGTCAATATACACCTCTGTGTCTGAAGTCAACCTTCGTAGCAGTTTGAAGGGTATGATGCAAATGAAATTGCATACCGTGTAGCTCACATAATTTTTTCCAGATCAAAACCCTAAATTTCTTGATCAAAAAGTAATTTTAATGGGAAAATTTGAAACGTAGAAAGGTTCAATCTCTTAGATTTATCAATAATTTCTTTTTTGAAAAAAGAAAATATCTTGCCAATTTTAGGATCAGATTTGCCCAAAATCCTTTCCAATGTAGAGATGTAGTGGAGGATGTTAACATTGTTTCATTAAAGAAACTATCGGAGAACACATTTACTAATGTAAATTATGAGCTCGAGCTTCTTCCTACCCCATTATTAATACTCACATTAGTTGTTTTAAATATTAGTACGTTGTCTCTCCGTAAACAGTTTTGTAATTCGTGTGCCTCGATCTGATTCTTCCATTGTTCAAGTAATATTAATTAAATAATACGTAGTTCTGCACAATAATAATGGGGTTCATAGAGCTGGATAATTTCCTTACGAACTTGAGTACTTTTAATTTCATTTTATTACTCTTGCTTTTCCTAAAAGATGTTTAATTTTACTCCAAACTTATATTAAATCATTTAATATGCCACGCCAACTGGAAATGGAAAGCTTAAGACCCTAGTGTTAATACTAACTTCAATTCTATATTTTGAATCGAGGAGAGAAAAAGTATTCAATGTGTTGTCTAGGGTATCATAATCTCTTCAAAGGTATACGAGGCACGTACAAATCCAGGAGCTCCTGGATATTAATGAAATAAAAAGAGGTTGCAATAAGTAAGGTCATTAAAACGCCTTTTAAGAAAATCTGTGTTGAGCAGTTTAGAAAAATCTGGATCTCAAGCAGGAGTAATTTTATTTTAAAATGCATTGCAAAAAATGAATGACTCATCGATAAAGAAAAGTCTTCCTAAAAATAAATCCATTGTATGGGTAGCCTCATAAAAACTTTGTTCTGCTTAACTTGAAAGTCGAAAGATTAAGGGTGACCTTCGCTCGATAAAAATAGAAGGAAGGTGGTTTTATTGTCTAAATACGAGTACGTTTGTAGGGAGAGCATCATAAATGTTTGACCGCAACTGCTTGTGTACAAGTATTTATAGTTATCCATCGGATAGAGAGTTTACTAGAGACTTGAAAACTAAATATTTATCTTTCATCATGAACCCCAGTGCTTCTTAAGAATGCTGCCAATATTAGTAATAGAGAATTAGCGGTGAACTAATTACTTTATCTTTCGAGGCAAAACATGCGAAATACCTCTTCATTTTACGAATTCTGTTGGTCATTAAAGGAATGTTATGAAATGTAATCAAGACTTCGTGGTTTTATTCTGTCAAAAATCTTTCTTCTTTTACTTTATCTACTAACTTGGTTTGGGTCACTCACATCTGCCAAAGGCCCATTTCCTAGGATAACTTTCTCTCCACAGAATTTAATCACGTTAAAAGAGAAACGTTTGGTCAAAACGTTGCGCTTACCAAGGTAGTAAGCCAGCTGTTCATTAGTTTAAGTAGTAATAAATACTACACTAACAAGGTTCAAAATATTATTAGAAATTGGGATGATAAGTTAGGGTTTCTTCAAAAAAATTAGAGCGTGAATGTTGTTTAGCAAGATGAGGTATATATTTTGTTGCCACTAAGCTTTGCACTTGCAGTAGGTTAGTGGTGACGAATTCAATTCAGCTAGATGAAATTTAGGTGTAAGAGCGGGTGGGTGTATATCAATGAAAATTTCAAATTCTTGAATTCAATTTATCAATTTATACTTCGCAGTATCATATGCCGTGAATGACTTTGATTATTTTAAAATGAAGTTTTATTTTCCGAAATACGAACGTTGCTACTCGTCCCGAAGTCAAATTTTAAGTTCTCTCTCCTAACTTTAATCGTATTCTGTCATATATTGAACCATTCCTCAGTAATTTTTCATAAAATAAATAGGCGATTTGGTGTGCTTTCAAATGATTACAACCTACACTTCACTAGATCATACTGCAAAATCCTCAGCCCTATAGATCTCTGCAACAAAACCACCCAGCCGAGAAAAAGTGAACGTTAAATTGAACCCAAGAAACTGCGGGATATGTCGTGACATTAACTTTTAACTGAGTCATCCGTTAAACGTGCATTACAATGCAACACTTTCAGAAATATTCGCCATGACCGGGATTCGAACCCGGATCCTTCGATATCCGGCGGAAGTTTAGTCAGTTTACCAAGGCTTCTTCTTACACTCCGAGAATTTGGGGTCTTTAAAAGAACAAGATGTCGTGACAGAATGCCTTACATACGTACAATATCACAGGCATTCGCAGTCTCGATAGCTTAACTGGCTAAAGCACTTGAGCGGACATCGAGGGATCCGGGTTTGAATCCCAGTCAAAGTGAATGATTTTTACATTCTGATATTGTTGCATCGATAAATGAATCGTTTAATGTGGCAGAAGCAATCTTTGCCGGAAGTGCACACCTATGGTCTCAATAGTGTCTTAAACAAAATAAAATTACAATTTACTCTACCCAGCTTCATGCACGGGAATACGTGTACAACGTTTACTGCTTATGTACACATATAAATTCAGACGGACTTGCCCAGTGGTGGTCACTTATTTCAAAATGCCCTTGAGAAACAATGACCGTGTCCCAGACAAGTAGGCATTTAGACAACCGGTGTACGTATTCGTTCCCCCGTAAACACTTGGTCGATCCGCTCCTTGTATTCACATCATGCATGTATTTTTTTGGAATATGGCAGATTACTCCTAGTACCTTTGTTTTCGTTCCCTTCGTTTTAGACTATAATAACCCAGTACTATAAGTTTGAAAAAAGAATGTTCGTTTGGGTCTCTCTTTATGCACGGGTAAACCAATAAGTTGAGGACTGACAATTTTGAGAACAAGTTGAGGACAGAATTTTTCTAAAATGCGATGAATATATATTCTTTCCGAGTGAGTGAAAATAATCACATCTCCTTTTGGAAGACTCCAATGTCCCTAAAAGAAATTACGAAACTAAATAAAATTAAATCGTTCACTTAAAGTTTATAACGTAATATATAATCGGAAAATGTAATGGTTTGGAATACAGAGTTGGTTCATAACGCATTATCAAAAAGGGCTCCGGATGTAAATTCAATTAAAAGTTACAAAATTTCTCGTAATCAAAGAATGGAATATAATCAATTTAACACACTTAAGTGTTGGAAAATACCGTATTTCACAGTGTAATGTCATATATACGAGTATTTACGGGGTGCGTGGTTGCCATGTGAGCAGATCAGTCGGTTAATAAAATGAGGGTATCTGATCCAAAACTAGAGTGATGCCTTTCGACGCTAGCGTAAGAAATTCAACTGGCATGATTTCCTGGATGCTAGATCCTTTATGAGAAACAAACTTGGTAATAGTGCAAGCCCTTATAACGATTGATATGTCATTCAAGTCGACGTTAAAGCAGTGAATTATCTCTTTTTAATGCACTTAATAGGGCAATAGTGGGCGAAGTGTTACCTGGCCTTGACGATGGATGATGTCGGTGGGGTTAAAAGAAATCTTTGAAATCTGAGTAACTTTGCTGACAGATAAGGAGGAATGCGGTTCACATATTGGCGTGATGTTTAATCCCTGGATTGCGACGTAGTAAAACGAGTGGAGGCATTTCTCAGGAATGCTAAAACCAATCTGAAGTCAAGACAATACTTCCTTTTGTATGAGACTCTCTGTGAGACCCTAGGGCATAATTATGGAATATATGATCTTTAAGCGTCACAGTTCATACGAGCGTAGGCCAATAAATACAAATACGAATATCGTAACTCGCAAAACTGGATAGAGGCAATAATAACCTAGGTAATTTCCTAGGACGCGGTTTTTCTAGATTTTCAGAAAGCTTTCGACAAATTACCTCATAATAAATTACTCACAAAGCTAAAAGCATAGGACAATTATAAAAATATCTAGGGTTAGCATGAAGACTTTTTTAATGGTCATCATTTTCAAAACATCGGCAATTTAAATGGTTTCCTAGGGGACCGAACAGATGAAAATCACCGGGGGCTAATTTGTGACTGTTAGATGGAGGTTCCAAGGGCCCTTAATAATCAACAACTTGCGCGTTTTTTTGCTGACGTTTAGGACTAATTTATTGACGTAACCTGGTATATTCTCTAATATACAATGTACAGTAGGCGTTGAAAAAATAGTCTAATTTTTTGTAATCAAAAACAAATGTTCAATATATTAATTTACGCAACGGATAACGGAAATAGCTTATCTGGGTAGCGCCATCTTATTGCCTCATGCGAAGCGGTCTTGGCCGGAAGGTATCTTATGTCATAGGCAAATGTATGGTATCTAGACGTGTGCTATGCGATAGTCAATATTTATCGACCGATGATAAATAAAGAATGCGTTGCTAGTGTGTCTCTTACACCGCGTATTAATTGGCCTAGCAAAAATTCCATAGGTGACATCATCTTCTTAGAATTTTGATGCTTTTATGTACTAATCACCTTTTATTACTATAGTAAATGTCAATAAGTGCATGTTTTCCAATTATTTATTACTCATAATTTCGGTGTACCTTAATTTTCACACCCATTCGAGGCGAGGAAAAGCGAATTATCTTTCATACACTGGCAAACCAAACCAGGAAAAACTTCTGAAAAATTTCTTGTTTTTTTTATCTCTTATGATCTCAGTGAGTAGAGTGGCATTGGCTCAATTTTTTGGAAATCATGAAAACTTATCAGTACTTTTAAACCTGGAAATAACAGACTAGTGAGTTATAAAAATAATCCGTCTTCGAAGAAAGATATGATCAAGGTATATTTATTATACACCCTTCAAAAAAAAAGGTAATGTCAATCTTTGGGCGTCCTTCATATCACAACGCATAGTTATTCGCCATGTTCAACAGCAATGAAGCCACCTGTTCGTTGGAATCCCTTATCTTTGATATGAATCTTGACACTTCATATCCTCACGAATCCGCTTCCTTCCGATAAGATGAGGAAAAAAGTGGAAACTTTCATCTAGAGCAGAAGAATTTATCGTGAAAGGAAAATGAACTAATAAACTTGATCGCGCATCAAGTACTGTTGCTAGTGAAAGTGAATTTACCATTAATGAAATAAACCTAAAAAAACCTGAATACATCTACTGCTCCAGGATATCATTTCATATTTGGATAGATATGAAGGAGATAATTAAGAATACATAAAAAAAACCATAAACCCAGTATTCAACCCGAAGGGCGGTTTGGTATGTGATGGTAGAGAGTTCACCCAGTACTAAGCAAACACTTAGCATTTACTGCTCTGTGGTCACTAATTCCTTTTATAGTTTTGGAATCAGCATATCAAGAATATTATCGCCTCTAGTTGGTAAAGTGACGAGTTGATTCAATGAGTTCAATGTAAAAGAATTCAATAGCGATTCGCAGACTTCTTTGTCTTTACCGCCCGCTTTAAAGCTACGTATATGTGCTCCAGTCAATAAATTGGATTGGGACATTGAAATCTCCACCGATTATAACGTCGCGTTCATTGTGTTGGTATAAAAAACTTGGACTAGCTGTTCTAATTCTAGTATTGAATTTTCTCTGTCGACTGGCGGTCTGAAAAGTGCATATAGTATACAAAAATTATTTTGGAATCAGGACTTTTAATTGAGCACCAAACGCTTTCTAAACCATTACCTGGAATTACCTCAGCCCTGCTGACGCAAGGATTTTTCACTTCAATAAAGACACCGCTCCTGATTCTATTTGTTCTGATATTTTTGTAAATGGAAAAAGATTTTGGGAAAATATCAGCGTCGGCAATATCAGTGGATAATCAGCTTTTTTCCCAATAATTATATCTGCACCTATGCTTTGAATAAGTTGATGATATGCTGCGACTTTGTTTTTTGAACTTCGGTAGATTACTACCAATACAGATAATGTGTCCTTGACTTTACGGTTTTCGTAATTTTTAACGAGGATTTTCTTCTTATTAATATTGAACCCCTTATAAAAGTTTCCGTCCGATTCTATCTGGTTCGTGTTAAATGAACTATTTAGAACGGTTAAGTTTTACTTTTTGAATAAACATTTCATATCTATTAAATACTTAATTCTGACTTACTAGATTCTTTTATAGGGTATTCTTCTTGTGGGATGCCATTTTTATATGGCACTAATTAAAGTATTTCGTTTGACAATACACTAATTAAAATGCATATTTTAATCTTCTTTACATGCTTATTCAAAGCCAACTGCCCTTCCATTATTTCTGGAAATATCCTAATTTTTCTCAGAATATTAATACAATTCTGATTCCTGCTGAAATTGTTGCCCCTGATCAATAATTGGCTTCTCCATCCTATTTGATTCTAATTACTGTTGTATATCACAAATGTTTCCACTTTTGTTTTACCGCCAGATCAAGCATTGGAATCGTATATTCTGTTTCACATCAGTGGCATAATAATTTTCAAAAAATATCCAATTGGAATCGAAAAAGATATATTTATTTGATTAGTTAGCAATTTTCCCATGGACATAATAGGTAAAAAAAAGATCTACGAGATCTCGTATGTATTTCATTTTCCTTACCAAGAAGGCAGAAACTAGAAAAATTAAAAGCGAATATCATTAGAAACATTATATAGGTTTTTTATTAAGTTAGGGAGAAAGAATGTATTGTGTTTCTGAGGTAAGAAGAGATTGGGAAATAAATATTAGAGAAATTTAGATAACATTAACTCCGTAAGTTGCGTAGTCATTATGAATGATGGGAAATTGATAGCGAAGATTATTTTTTATTTATACGGCGCCCGGGAATAATAGAAACTTTGAACTGGTCATCGGGACGTTTTCGGAATGTGGGATAACGGGATGCTACTGCTAAAGAATAATATGTCTTAAGTAGACATTTTGGAAGGGCGCCGTGCCAATTTAAAACGTTTTTCACTTTCCGAGTCGACTGTGGGAATTCAAATTGGGTACAAAGATTGAAGGTATGTGAGAAGGGTCCTTTTTATGTGTGCAGGATATATAGCCATCCTCATACCAAGGGAGTTAAGTTTTAGAATTCCGGTGCTGTTAAATTTTATATACGCAAATTCGGTACCCTTTCTCTCAGAAATAGAAATGTCTGATTTTACATTCAAATAAAAAAATTATACATGGAATGGAATTTAATCTGAATGCAAAAGTATTTTTTTAAAAAGGGTTTTAAATACTGTAATATTAGAAAGTTTGACCTTATTCAAATGTATAAGACATGAAAGGGTAATTTCACTTCTTAAGATCTTCTCCACAACGTGCCCCATAGTGTAGCGGCGATAACTGTAGTTTAAGCAACCTTTTTATGGGTGGATTTTATGAGGAGACGCTTTTTACAATGTGTTCTTGATAGATTAATGGCTATGCCCATGAATGTGAGGTGAATGGTGGGAATGGAGGGTGCTAAAATACTGGGGTGTGGGAAAAAGGCTGTTTTGTGCAGGAGGATTAGTGACACTTCATCGTTATTGCAGAAGATAAAGATGTTATCGATTAGGCTTCAAAGATTGTGTATGAAAAAGGAATACATGCTCATAGTAACATTTTTAGTAATGAGGAGTGGCCTTCATCTAGTTCAAGGGTCATTGAGAGACGGCAATTGTAGCAAGGAGTGCGCTCTAGAGAGTTTGAGCGGAGATTATTTTTAGAATTTCGAGGGAGGGTCGAATGTCGGAAGGAAGGGTAGCTATCGACTTGATGAGTAAACTGGTGAGCGTGGAGAAACTTTTTTTTTCGAAACGGGGGCTATGCTGAAAATAATGAAACGACCGGCATTACCAAAGTCATGGATTTGAAGGGAGAACCAATAGAAACAAATTAAGTAAGCTGGAGTGATGTTTACATCCCCTTTGTAGGCTCCCTTTGGATCCTTTCCCGTTAAGGAAAGAATGAGTTCATACCTGGGTTGGTAAAAGGCACAGGGAGTTATTGAATATCAGTTTGAATCAAGTACTCCATTATGACAATCGCTCACCTACGGTACTAAGATGGGCCCATTTCCTCGGCTTAAAATGATTTGATAATTTTAATATTTGTTTTTTGAGCAGTTACTTCGGATGAATGAAGATTTTAGGGATGTGTTGAGAAATTTAGACACTTTTGTTCTGCGAATGTTTTCCAAGATGACATTTGCGAATATTTTTTTCCTGCCAGGTTTAGTTGCAAAGAATATGATTAAAGGAAGGAGGATATTAGAATTTTAAAAGTGATATATTATGCGTAGGTGAATTATTTGGTGAGTTTTCCGAAAGCACTTCGAATTAAGACTTGCGCGAAGAGATACGGAAACTAAATTGAGGAGAGTTGAATTTTGAATGGGAACTGAAGTACTTCTTTCCTAAGCAGGACCGATTCACAGCCATATGAATTTCTGAAAGAAATTCAGAACATAGGGGCAGAGGTAGGAAGGTAAAAGTACAAAAGGTGGATGTTCACTGCTGTGTTCGCTTACTGGAGATAAATTTCCGTAAAACAGTGCAGATAACCAAGAGACTGAGTACAATTCTACTTTTTAAAGGAGTCGAGAGATCGGTTCGAGAGAAAGAAATACGCACGTAAGCAATATCTCTCTTTTCAAGATGCATTTTATAAAGTGTTCACCCTAGGTTATTAAGAGCTAATTGTGATCTAAAAGTGTCATTAAGAGGCGTTACGCGATTCATGAGGTCTAGGTGGATTAAGATGCTAGAAAGCATAATAAATACGCGAAGAAGGCGCGACGATAAGCTTGCGTTTCTTGCTATGGTGAGATAAGAGTGATTTTCAAATCTTACAAAAGAAGACGATTGGTGCCGAAAAGATGGGATGATTGAGATTGTATATTTGAGAGCAAGGTCATTCGAGGCACCTCCGTAAAGTTGGCAGTTATTTGGTAACACAATTTGAGTAGCAGCAGGCGGCTTCTTTCCGTGGAGGAGGCTCGCTTGATGCGGTTGAACCAGCATGGAATGGGATCATTGGAAGGCATTGCGTCGGGGAGAGAAGAGCGAAAATATCATAAGCAAGATACCGAATGATAGAAGGACACGTAATACTGGAGGGAAGGCAGGCACAGCGTGTTTGCTTAGGCGTAACGGTGAAGGTCGGTGTACTCAATTAATTGCAACAATTTCAGAGTGTAAAAATCACTCGAAAAAAACTCGATTAATTGCAACAACTTCAGAGAGTAAAAATCATTCACCGTGACCGGGATCTCTCTGAAATTGTTGCAATGAAATGCATGTTAGCGGATGACTCCGTTAAAAGTTACTGTTGCGGCATCTCCCGCAGTTTCTGGAAAACTCGATTAAGGTGAAACGGTCGCTAAAATAGTTGCATGGGAACCGCTTGGCGGGGATAATTCGGAAGAAAATATGTACAATCACAAAAGAGACTACAAACTCATGTGAAACTTACGGAGCTCTGTCTTGTGTTCAAGTGACAGGAGGGTGGCTGGGCTGGGCTGGGCAGTGTCAGTGGTAAGGGGATTAAGAACAGGGGAGATACGAGGATAATGAGTTACGGCTATCTTTTTGAAAAATGACGACAGGGGAGTGACCAGTGACTTAGAGCGAAGCGTAAGTTGAAAAAGAACACGATCTGGCGTTCCAGACGTGTAATCACGTATATTTGGAGTGTCA
Organism: Hetaerina titia; assembly: GCA_037158775.1. Classification (NCBI taxonomy): domain Eukaryota; kingdom Metazoa; phylum Arthropoda; class Insecta; order Odonata; family Calopterygidae; genus Hetaerina; species Hetaerina titia. The sequence goes on from CM073771.1 coordinate 58,971,911, forward strand.
CAATGTACTGCGGTCGACGGTGGGTGATTGGTTCTCGGAAATGAAGATGGGAGTCGAAATATTTATTGTGGAATTGTAGAATTTAAAAAATATATGTCAGTGCATCATGAAGGAAGGCAAAGTTAAATATCTGCAATGACAAGCACCTAACGAAAAACTACTTGCATGTTGACAATAGGGAAATTAGATTTAATATTTACAATAAAAAGTGTCAATTGCTCGTCATAACCATGGACAATGGGTGTTTCATTTCAAACAAACATAATTTCAAATGGTTGCTCATGGAAAAACAAGGAGTTTTATCTTATACATTCACTACGTTCAGACTCGTGAAGCTACATGGGTTGAGAAATTCGCCCCGCGTTGCGTTGCCTGTGTTTGACAGCAATTTCTTCAGTCTTCCTTCGGTTAGTTTTGACTTCTGACTTGGAGAGTGACGGAAGTCTGACGGAAGTTGCCATCCAAAGAACACGTAAGCCGGAGGGATAAGTCCGAGAATTAGGTACCCCTAAAAGTGTATTCAAAACAAATTATATGCAATTAAATTCACTTTTATTTTTGTTACGTCATGCATATGAAGTAGAATCGAATTTGAACTGTATGAATAGAGGATATCCATTTACTCCTCAAAGAGCTTTATCTACGTAGGTAGGGATATAATATCAATTCAAAAACATAACTGCTTTAACTTTTTCCATTAATTGAATTGCATCCTAGGGCATAATTTTGGCTTTTGTGCATCAAAAAAATAAGCTTCACACTTTTCAGCTTACTCACTTGGCATGTTATTCCTTTAAGTGTTGAACTGCTGGAAAAGAAAATTAATAGAGCACATTTAAAATTTCACAAAAAAATTCTTTTAAAAAGCACCTCGTAATGTTAAATTAGTTTAAACACTCTTAAGCATTAAAACCAATAAACACAACCGTAATAATCGCATAGTCATTAAAAATCATGAACAGTATGGTCGTTTCTATAGGAAAGAGTGAATCTCATCTCGTAAGCTACGACTCGATAAATTTATACGCTCACGATAAGAGGATCAATTCTTGTCTCAACTAATTTTCTCAGATATTTTGTTATACACGTAATTTCACTCAGGTACGATAAGTGTAAGCTAAAAATACAGAAGAATTTGACATCAAGCTAACCGGTGTGTAGAGCGTTGTATTATTGACCGTTCGGTCAGTAATAAAATGCTATGTACACCGGTTTACCGCATGGATATCTTCGTTTTAGAAAGAAAATAACAAAAAGTATTTTGCTTCATTAAAAATAATTTTTAAGATCATGCAGTCCTTGTAGGAAACTGACAAGGCTTTATTTTCATTACTCTCTTCGACAATGTAAACTCTGCATGGCATAAAAGATAATTACCTCCTCAGAAACCTCCGTGAGCGAAGTTTTCTTTTAACATTCGGAGCCATTAAATAAGTACCGATAATCGAAGCATAAGCATACTCCACGAAAAAATAAAAAAAATGAAGTACATCATATAAATGAATATCATGATACAATGGCATTTCAGTGATATATCCAGAAATAGATCCAGACTAGCGATAAAATTGTGGATAAACCGCTACATCCGAAAAAAATATTCCAAAAGTAAGGTGGTTCAGTCAAATTTAAGAAAACCTAATCCTTCAGAAATATGAGGGAAATTTCAGTGCAAAATTTTCTCTTCAAAATATCTGAAACGGCCTCGTTCTAACTCTTGGGGGATTTTTTTAGCATTCCATTCGCACGTTTAATGCTCAGCCCATTCGTATAGCCATAAAATACGATTCAGTGTCCCTGTTGAGTGTCAAAACAGGGAAACTAGCTTCATCCAAGGATATAGTGTAAACATTCCTGAGATATTATTTACTAATGATCCTATTTTAAAATGACATGATGAAGAGCAGTAGGAGTGTCAAGATTTTAACTGCTCTTAAATCTATGTACTTACGTAATTCTGTGCTAAACTGAGTCTTTTTTATTGTTATGAAAATGATCCTCCACGTCATACTCTATGGCATATCATACTTTAAACTGATAAAAGTATGAGGGATTATAATTCTTTTTTATTCTACTCGTCAAGATTTTGTTTAAAAATGTCTAACACAATTACATCATTTTTCGTGTAATTAGCAGATCAGTACCATTATAAATGAGATGAGAACTATGCATGGTTTGTGTAAAAAATATCGGAAAAATTTTCGGGAAAATAGATTTCAGATATTACTACAATGCCTCAACACACTTTTGCCAGCGGCTTTTCCACGGATCGAAGGCTCCCTGGTAGGTGGATTCCGGAAGGTCCTCAAGAGTACGCATGTTAGGTTTTTGATGGCACTTAGGCTCATGGTGAGTTCCATCGAGGGAGGATTTCACCTTTGGGAATAGGAAATAGTCTGCTGGTACCAAGTTGGGACTGTAGGGGGGTTGGGGACTCGTTTCAATGCCGTGGACACTGGAAATAGAAAGCAGACACTTCAATCTTCTTTTGGTAGTCCATCAAGACCTTCGGGACGAGTTAAGCGCAGATCTTTCGCATCGCCAAATTTGCTGTGATAATGGCGTGCACTGTCGTCTTTTCAGTGCCAATCCTGTTCCTGTTCAGTTCCTGCGGTCATGCACACACTTAACCGAAGGTCTGAACGGAGCACTTAACGTTCAAGTCAGGAAAAAATAGTTACCGATACTTTTTACACAAACCTTGCATTACTGAAATGAGAAACACATTCGATTCCCTCCATGGACATGGATATTGTGCTGTTATACAGTGTATTTATTGAATCAACGGCAAGTTATGATCTCATCTGAGGTAGTACCATTATAATCCAAGAACAACTTCCGATGGTTGCAAGGGTTGGTAGCGTTTCACTAGTTACCTTGAAAATTAATACGAAACTAGTTTTCCGTATGCAAATAACGCCATAAGGGAGTATCTCGCTTTCCATACTTTGAAAAATTCTTGAGCCATTAAAGCTTAAGAACACTTGTGGTTAGCCTCTGTGGACATAAGAATACGCACTTATTGTAACCATGCCAAGCATTTTCATTATTTTTTCGAGTTAAATACTACACCTCTCCCCTATACCGGAGTATGCTGAACATGATTGATAGCACCGAAAGTATCCCTTTTATTGATTATAATTAGTGGTAATATGTAATTAAGCTTCTAAAATTATATAAAACCAATATGGAGTTATTATTGTGAAAATTGATAACTTACAATTAGTGCGAGCGAGTGCACGAGAAGCGATTTATCGACAAAGATTCTTTTAAGTGTACAGATGTTGGGATGCAGACCAGGATGGAAGTGTCCCACGCAGTTGCCCGAGTTACAAGATACAAAGGGGAAAATTAAATCATAAGAGCATAAACCCACACTTTGGTATTACTTATCTCTTCAGTAACATGATGATGGTATTCAGGGATCCTTTTTAAGTGTTGTTTTTAAACAGTCTTCATAATCGTCGTCAGTCGTAAGAATACTTCTTGTTCATTTTCCTGTTCGTGATGATTGAGGTCTTACCTGCGGCGAAGTGTCATCTGATTGAACTCCCAAGTAAAACACCTTCCCTGTCACTGGACACTTAATGGTCGATTTGCTTCAGAATATCTCCAGTATTAGAACGCGCATTTCCGTGCGCCATCAGTGCCTTTCATATTTGAATCACCTATTGCGTAGTAATTTTTTCGCACGGTCTTCCCTTTCGGTTCACCTTTCATCGTAGTTTTTCATACGTAACGCCGCCTTCGAAGAGAATGGATGAATGAAGATTTGGTCAACATGCGTCACCATTCGGGATAGGTATGGGAAAAAAACTCACTTTCTACATTTGATTTTGAACTCTCATACAATGAAATTTTTACCAATAAGTTGTATTTCCAAAAGCCAATAAGGGTTGTTTGCAATCCGGAGAACTTCTACGTACTATTCCGGCCGGTAGCTGCTTGGTCACGTTTTCCTCGTAAATTCCATTAAAGTAAGAATTTTACATGCATGATATCCTGAAAGCTACCGCCAGGGTGTGTGGCAAGGATGATTACACACCAGACTACTTTTGACAAGAAATACTTCCATCCCCCAGTTGCATTTGGATCAAGTTATTCTGATCCCTTATGGTTAGTGGGAAAAATGATGTCTTAAATCTATTTGTTCTACGCTTAATCTATCTAATTTTATTGTACATGATCTCTCCTACCGTATTGCTGATGATGCTGATACTACATTTTCAGCATAATTACTAATAACACCTCTATCCTTCCAATCTATGCAAGATATTTAATCTGTAATTTAACCTTCGCCCCATGCAGTGATTTCCAACATAAATCTTCTAATAATTTTATACAATATTCAGTTTATCATAACAGAGTTTAACACATCTCATCACCAAGTACGAAAGATTTTACTGCACTTCTTGGGTTGCTTCTATCCAATTGTTACCTCCCAAACTTATTTTATTTAACTATTTATAAAAACCTAGTTCAAATACCTTGCTATATTTGGAGAGAGAATACCTTTTCCGGTTTTGAAATTCTTCCAGCAGAAAGTACAATGATCCGTATGTAGCTGCACAGCATTTCTAAACGCATGAGATAGATTTTAGATGCCATTTTTTCACACAGGATAGGGATCAGAATAACGTTCTCCGACCCCGCTAGGAGGAAAAAGTATTTTGAGTCAAAGGAGTTTAGGGCGTAATCACCCCCTTCCACATAGCTGCACGGTACTATGTTAATGTAAAATGAAGTAAAAGGATGTTAAGGATATTATCCCATTCTTTGTTGACAAAGGCTCACATTCACATACTGATTCCTCTCAATACTCATTGCGATAATAATTTTATATTTTAACAAAATAAGGGGAATTTTCAATTCTTTTTTCGCTTCCACAGGAAAATTTCCCCTGGAGACGCAGTCTTTGATTCTTTCTTCGTGCATTGCAAATGAATTTCTAGGAAGTAGCGACCTCAACCACCTCTAAAACCAAATTATTTTTTCATTGTCTCACTTATATCTTCTATTACACGTCTATGGAGCTATTTTAAACATTTATTCAGAATTATGATATAAAGTGGCCATTGATCAATGCAAATGAACCCTGATGAACGGGATCAACTTACAACATCAAACATTTATTTCAGTACTTATTACGTTTACAAATTCAAAAATTTCCGTTTCACTTTTAGCTATTTCACCAACTTTCAACACGCTCTCACTCGAGTTTAAGTCGGTAGTTACAAGCTACTACACTAATTGACAACTATGATTAGAGATTTGACGATTGTATTAACCATCACATATTCCTGTAGTGCAAGACGCCAAGGAGTAGAAAACTAAGATTGCTTGGGAATTATACGGTCCAAAGCGTGTTGCCTGATTTTATAAATTTATTTCCATAAAGGCATTCATACCTTCTATCACTTATTTTCACATGCTGGGGTGAACTAGTGTTTCGCCTTATTTTCGTTGTATTCAAATCAAATCTTATCACATTGATTTTTATTCTCGTGGATGAATTCATCAAAAACATATAATAATTAATTCAATGCCATTAAATATTAACAAAAGCAAGCGATTTCTGAGTTTTAAACTAGCTTTCGTTCTTCTATAATATCTCTCCAGGTGGTAGCCTTGTGCCAATATCGGTCACTGATAGATTTATGACCATGCAATTTGGCAGGGTTTATCATTAATTTTTTATCTTGATGAGTTATTGTCACGTGGACGAATTACCAGTTCTGTACACACAACATTTTATAGCAAAACAAACAAAATATTGACAAATAAAAAATTCAAATCTTACCCCTCTGGACTAAAAAATGAATAATTATAATTAAGTAATGGCACGATTTTTTGACATATTTTGCGAATTCAGTTGGGTCAGTTCGTGTAATGATTTCAAAGATGAGTCTAACATTTTCGATAACTCTTACCTAATGATGAGTCGCCGCTGGCATTGCATTGAGATAATAACTGACCAAGATTACAATGCAACAATTTCAATGTAAAAATCATTCGCCTTGATCGGGATTCGAACCCGGATCCCTCGATGCCCGGCCGAGTGCTTCAGCTAGTTAAGCTACCGAGGCGTCCTCTTAAATATTGAATTGTGGGGGCTTTTAAAGGAACAAGATGTGACGAAATCCCGTACATACAATGTCATATCCATTCGTAATCGTGCGCGACGCGCCACAGTCCACGAGGTTAAAGCCAATTTGAAACACTTAGGCTGTTTATACCTTAGACAAATTTCAAGAAACTGCGGGAGATGCCGCAACAGTAACTTTTAGCGGAGTCATCCGCTACGTGTAGCATTGCAATAGCATAGCAATGCTACACGTAGTGGATGACTCCGTTTAAAGTTACTGTTGCGGCATCTCCCGCAGTTTCTTGAAATTTGACCAAGATTCTTAAATGAAATATTGTAATTGGTACTTGGTAATGACTGAAGATTCCGTAGGATTCAGAATACTTACCAAAAATGTTAATCATAGACAATTATTTTTCAGGGCATTGGAATAAGTGCTCGTCATTATTGTAGGTTTGATCAGTTTTATTAGTAATAACATGTTTACCACGAGTTGTTAACAATCAGACGAATACTGCACGTCAATAACTAGTCTATATCATTCAGCATGACAATCAGTTAACAGATATAGAGATATTTAATATTGAACAATTATTCAATTTTAGTAACAAAGTTATTGACTCCTTCCGCTTCTTGATTCTCACAACAATTCAAGTGTGTTTTAATATAAAAATAAAAATTCATGAAAAGTGGAGGAAAGATCGCCGAAGACAATAGAGGGAGACAACAATGTCTCTTTTCATAGAGAGACCAATACACATCTTAAAAATAGTGTGCTTCTAAAAAAATTAAAATAAAATATAAAAGGATATGCTGCAAAAATTGAGATTAAATAGAAAGGGAAACCAATAAAAACGTGTTTTATGACGCTTAAAAGAGATTCCCCCATAAAAAGTTGGCCTAAAATTTTTCGCTGTGCTCCTGACAGGAAGATAGGGCCAAAAACCCTGTTAATCTCCGCTCACCGCGTGAGCGGTAGGATTTTTCGATCATGCATCGATCGAAGCATAAATGAATCAAATCCCGCATATTTTATCCACGGTGAATAATGCGCTTTAGATATGGCGATGTAAGAAATTTTTACGGCTATATACTCCGTACTCTTTTCAAAAGATATATATGTATACCAATATGTTTCGTAATCGTTTTCATTCAAGTATTTCACTTCCCTAATGCGTTAAAAAATGTTCTCACGTTCCATTCACGATCGTAAAAAATTGAGAGCGTTTTCCGTCAGACTACAATTTGCCTAAATGAAAAAAAGGCCTCTTTTTGTGAATGAGTACAAATCTCCCGTACCCGCTTTCAAGTACTTCACATACTCCTTTCGTCCATATTCCTATATATATGTGTGTGTGTGTGTGTGGGTTTCTAGTATTGTTTCTCACAGCATCCGTTTCTCTGCTGCCCCGACTCTCCTTCTTTTCGTCCTCCTTCCCCCCCTCCCATCGCCTCCTATCGCCGTCCGCTTCGCAATCCGCCATTCCTCCTTCGGCGTCGCCGGCCTCCGCGGGGTCTTTTTCCTCTTGGCGCGCAGAGCGTTGCGCGCGACGCCATGTCACGCCGCCGCCGCCGCCGAACGCCGCGGTCCGTTCGGCCGCCTCGGAGTGGAGACCCGTCAGTTGGAGTGCTTGCCGCCGCCGCTGGCCCTACCGGTGGCGCTGCTGCCGCCCCCGCTTCCCCCGGTGCCGCCGCCGCTGCCACCGGTGCCGCCCCCGCCTCCCCCCGTGCCCCCGCCACCCTCCGAACTCACCCTCCCACTGTCGATCTCGCTGCTCCCGGACGAGCTGAGGGTGGTGTTGCTCCCGTAAGGGTCCAGGGAGCTCTGCACCGACATGGAGCGCCCCTGGTTGCCTGTGGTTGAGCGCCGCCTCACTCGGTTGGGGGAGAGCTTGGAGGGGTCGACACTTGTTGGGTCTGCCTGCGACGGAGGGCAAAGGATCTCAACAACCCATGCGATTTTATTAAATTTTTATTAGGCTTGCGCCTAATAAAAATTTAATAAAATTAATAGGCATGCGCTGCGTACTGTAATACGCGCGGAGTAGAGCAACCAAAAAGAGTTTGAAAAGTTTTGCGTTGATCTAGCAACATTATTTCCACAATTATCCTCACAAATGTACGAAAAACATTAAATGATAAGGTTTAAGGATTGAATTTACCCTCCAACCATTAGTTTGGAGAAACTTATGTAGAAATTATTCAAAATTTTACCCGATCTTTCGTTTATTCAGTTAAATGATAGAGAAACGTTCAAAAGAGGCATCCCACAACCGTAAACTCTTAATAATAGATAATACTATGGGATTAGCTACTAGGGCAAGAATCCTAGGTATTTCTCGGTACCCAGGTACCAGTAATGGCCTCACGCCTGTTAAAATTATCTTAACTATCCGCATTTTTTCCTATGGAAGTAATAGAATGCTATCGGGTATGGCTGCATCCTTGGGTGGGAGAATGGAAAGTCTACTTCAGAAATGGTATTTTGCCATAATTGTTACCGGTAAAAACCCTTGATACAGCACTCTTGAAACCAATTTCTCGAAATTCCACATTTAAGCTCTCTTAAGATTATTTTTCCTGGAAGCAATATTTTTGCCAAGAAATATTTTTTCCAAGTACGCTCATGGCCAAATTGCAACCCGTCGCATCGGACTCGAGTGTGCTGTCAAGTTACTGGTCATTACTCAATATTTTAACGCTAATTTTATCGCTTTAAATTTAAAAATTTACCCTTATTGTACGATGAGGTTTCAGTCTGTATCGTTTCCTTACAGGGAGCCGACCAGTCAGGAAAATCGAGAAATCAGGAAAAAATCGAGTCGCGAATTCGATGAGTATGTGATTAGGGAGTTTCGATAAGAACGTTGTTTCTTTTTTTGTGTGAGATCAAGTCATGTTTTCGTAGGCCCCGGCAAAAGTCAAACTATTGTAGGACTAACATCAGTGTTGCGCACGAAATGGTGAGGGATGATCTACGTAAAAATACCTAATGAGGTCCCAAATTCTCAGGAGAAATATCGGAAAAATGACGGCGCATTTGCATAAAATGAGTGATCGCCCTGTATCTCAAAAATAGAGTAAGAGAAAATAAGTAATGTCGTTTATATTAGAAAAAAATAACTTTTTAGTACTTCTCAGATTTTTTCTAGCTCCTTCCTTAGCAATTCCACTGCCGGTTGGAAAAAGGAGTTGACATAGGTATATCACAAAAACTACTGTTGGTATTTGAATATTAATAATAAAAGATCCGGGTGGCCACTTGTTATCTTTAGTGACATGCGGAATTTATTTTCCTTCGAAATGTTTGACAAATGCAACCACTTTCGTGTCATTGAGCAAGGAATATTTTAACTGCCACCATGACACAGACTTGAGAGTATTTCAATAAGCTTGTATGCTGAAATGTTTCAACCACAATTTATTGCTATTGGTGCCTAGGTACCGAAAAAATATTTGCCACTCTTGCTTAGGTACTACTATTAAGGACCTAGGATGATTAACTTTAAAAAAGTTATCAACGTACCCCAACGTAATTCGATATTCTTGTTCAACATGCTAACCAATGATTTCATTTACTAAATCGCGAAATTCCAAGAGAACAGAGAGATTTTGGCGGGCTATAGAAATATTCATGTAACGCGTCCCTTTTATTAAGAAGTTGGAAGCAAGGGAAACGGAATGGTGATAACGTCCATCGAGATTTCTGGTTGGCGACAGAAGGGAGGTGGGTGGATGGGTTGGTGACTCGCACCTGGTACGCGAGGGCGTTCATGATGATGTGGTAGGGCACCAGTCCCAGCGGGTGGACGTCCCTCATCAACACATTGGCGGGTATCTTGTGGAACTGGATGTACTCGAGGAAATTTCCAATTACCTCCTTCAGCTGAGTGTTTGGGTTGCTGTCGCAGTACTTCTTGCCCCACATCAGTGCCGCCTGTGGCGATTAATGGAGCATTTTCAGAAATGTACCAGAAACCTGACATACGAACCAAGCATTATATTTCGATTAATTTCGCAAGTATTTAATTTCGATATGAATTAGTTGGCAAGACTGAACTTAGTAGTCTTGAAAGGTTTTCATTTCACGGAAAATATATTAGTTTCTGATTCCTTTCGCTGGATATTACTGTGATTTTGAAAAGAACTTCCATGCTGCAATGTTCCAATGGGTACGCATTTCATAGTTGTTATTCCCAAGATTCTTCCAGTGACAGAAAAACCATGTTATTTCATAGGACAACCATGTCAGCAGGAGAAAATATTACCATCAATTACAGTCATAAAATATTTTATATGAAAAACAATCACATTAATTTAGTATGAAGTATGAACTTGTATTAAATATTCTTACAGGGGACAACCGGTCTTCCGACAGATGCGGATTTGTAAACCCCTTCAATCTAATGTGTAAAATACGAGTATATTAATGATTTCGCAAATGCAGCATGAAATTATTTAAAGTTCAAATTCAGATACCCGCAAGACTCGAATATCACTGCCAAGGTTTGAATTTGGTTATTAAAAATTAAGTAATTGTCTCACCTGAAACTTTGTGAATTCGTCGGCCCTTAGCTCCTCCCTAGCCATAATCAGACGTACAACATGCTGCGGTAGTAGAGTGAAAGATCCCAGGTTGAGCACCTCGTTCCCATGTTCGTCCACAAATTCAAGAACCTGAAAGGCAAACGAAATTGTAAAGGTGCTAGGTAGGAATTTTGATTCATCCAATGTAATTTTAGTATTTAAATTTCCAGTCTGCATCATTATTTTTATATTATTATTATTATATCATTATAAAATATATTGTTTATTAAAACTTCTAACATGTGTAACAAATTCATGCACTAAAATAATAGATGATGTCTCTTTATGTGACTCTTGAAATTTTTTAATTTTGGAAACCACGATATATTATATTTGCACAATGTGAAAAGGTTTTAAGATCATATACTGCATATTTATACTTGAATTTGAGAAGGTTATAGTTGTTGACAGGTGTTTTCTTTAAAATAAAAAGGAATTCTTATTTGATTTTAATTTTTTTAAACTATTGTTAAGGCTTACTTGGAAGTTATAACCTCTTAAAATGCCGGAACCATATTGATTGAATTGAGCTCGTATGGTTAGCAGTATTGAATAAATGAAATGACTCTGATAGTCGTAAATAGTTTATCTTTGAGAACAAAGCACAAATGAGGTTAGTTGGCTAACGCCACAGGCCAAAAGGATGGAGTTAAGGGTAAAAAAGGTGAATCCGTATTCACCTTTTGACTTGTGGCGTTAGCCAACTAACCTCATTTGTACTTTGTTTGGAAAGGTAAACTGTTTACGGCTATTGGAGTCATTTCATTTACTCAAAATCAAAAAGCACAGCTGAAGTTTCTGCTCAATTAGTGGCATTTATAAATTAAATGGTATAGAATGATAAACTTTGATTTCAGCGTTATGTGAATGCCCTTGCTCTGTTTCTGTGTATAAATTAAATCAAATCATAATGATCAAATTTTTTTATAAATTTATGTGAAGAGCGTCCTTTTTCGAAGAAATTTTGTATTATGTGTATACACACATATAAACATAGGGTCGGGGTAGTCCAGGAGTAGCGAGTTGAACTACTGATCGGAGGGCCCAGGTCCGATTCCCGGGCAAGCCTCTCCTCACTCTCAGCTCCACCCAAGCTTTGTGATTTTTCGATTACCAGATCTTCCTGGGAAACCATAACCGGCACAGGGAAAGGAACTGCTGTCCCTCCCCCACCCTAATGCGTGAATGTCACACGGCGTCGAGCTTAGTACTGGGTGAAATCTACCTGTGTTTATATATATGAAACAGTTCCCTGACGCCATCTCTTGGTTGCATAAAGCCCCCGCAGATCTCAGCGTAAATTAGGTTTCCTCGATAGCTCAAGTGGTTAGAACATCGGCCCGACAAGTCGAAAGATCCAGTGTTCAAATCCCTGTCAAGGAAATATTTGTGCGCTTGTGATCTGCTCGATTCTGCCTTTCCCACGTCTCCTGTGTTCGCCCTTTATTTGTGTTCCTATCTCCTTTCCTGTATATATTTCATACAGTATATACACATACACACAAATATGACGTTTGAATTACAGTTAATCTCAAAGATATTACTGGGAACAATTTGTCAAACGGCTTCAAGGGTTGTAGTGTCATTTCTTGGAAATTTAGATTTTCCCAGCACCAGAATCTCACCTACCTGTCGGCCAAAAATTGATGAGAAGAGCCTAAGGCTTATCGCTGACAAGAACCAGGGGAAGTTTTTCATGGAAATAAGCTGAGTGTTGGCCCTTAAGCCTTGTAAAACTAAACCACTATCGACCAACGATCCTTCGGGTAAGAAAGTTTTCGAATATTATTATTTTCCACGTTTCTTGCAATTGCTCTGCCTACAAAGTTATTTTTGAATATATATATAGGGCTGGGAACGTTTTTGGGGGTTATTCTGTAGCTCGCCAGTCGCTCGATGCTATTTTTCGAAGGGCATCGGAAAATGACAGCGGTAGTTATTCCGTAAAAGCACCCGGCGAGAGCATCGGCAAACGGCATCAGTTACGACCGATGCTGTTTCTGGCGCCATAGAAGCTTAAGAGAAGAGTAAATTTAATACTTAATATATGACGTGGCATGTTATCGTAAGTTGGACTAAAGAAAAAAGTTACTTTCAAACAATACAATTGGTTGACATTAGTTCCAAGCAATTGAAAAACAACAAGCACGGATTAATTATGTTCACTACTACATGTAAACAAAAAAAGATGCCGGATCACTACCACATGTTTAAATTTCTTTTTTTCATTGCCGTTTTTATGATATATAGTTTGTGGTAAGTACTAACAGTCTGAATTGAAAGTGAGAAACAAGACAGTCTTTGATTCGCTTTTGTCTAGTATTATCATTATCCGTTAAGCACGCATGCATATGTTGAAACCACTCATGCTGCAAGCCTTTAAAGAATTAGATATTAAAACGTAAGTGCACCAAAAAGTACACAATAACTAAAGGCAAACTTGAAGTTTATTCAAATCCATTCCGTTTTTAACAATGATTTCTGGCTCACTGGCACAAGGAAATCCTGTACAAAACCTCGCTGGTAGTTATCTTCAGCCATAAATATTACTGCCAAAAACGCCAAAACCGCTTGTGTGTTTAATTATTTCTAAAAATTTGTTGAATTCACCAAACAATAATTAATTTAAAATTAAATTTGTAGAAAAACATTATTTGATAGCGTTTTTTTCGTTATTTGTATTTGAAAATTTATCTAACTTCACACTGCACTTCGTATTTGCACGTAGCAACGCATAGATGTTGACATGAAATATTTCTGACCTCTTCCCCGTTGCTCCCATCTTGTTGGACGATAGTTTCGCCAGCATTCCTGTCAACATCATAACGCACCTAAGGAGATCACGCAGATGCCGACTGTAGTGCCGGCGAGTCAAACTCCACTTGCGATTTACGCGAAAATACCGAAGTAATCCTATATGACACGGACAGCGTTCGAATCAAAACTGTAAATGTTACATGCACGAGTTGCGTTCATGTTTTACGATATCCTTATTTTTTTCTCTGTACTAGGAGTGGATATAAAAATATGATTAAGTTGAAAATACTTGGCACCATTTATAAATACAAAACAGGTGGCTGGCTGCAAGATAAAGGGCGTAAGGTTCGCAAAGCTGCCGCTAGAGAAGCCGCTAGTTCATCAATACTTAAACTGGCGTGGTTTAGTGTACAGAATTGCGTGATCATCCGTTTTTTCCACTTGCATTGTTTAACACTCAAATTCATCGTCAATTGAGTGATAAATACGGTAAAGGGGTTATGGACGTGAAGCACATGAGTTCCGTGGGTGCGATGGTTCAAAGAAGGCCGAACGTCGTATGACGACGAACCGAAGAAGCCTTGACCACGTACCACCAGCAAACTTTCCAGTGAACAAAATAGACGCCTATAAATGTGTTCATGGCGTCGACACTTAAAAATAGGTTCATATAAACGGAGGTTATGTTGAGAAGTAATTGAAGTTTAAAATTTATGTTGTTCATAGTTTATCAGAAAAAAATTAACAGACCCTGGAACTCGAAGCCGCTTCGTATTTATAATTAATCTCAGACTTAACTTCGTTGAAACGCTGAAGTAAGGCTGTTGGCGTAGTCCTTGGTTTATTATGCTTTCCTTAGCTCATACCGCGGTCAGCTTCAACTCAGCAAGGCATAATTTTTAAAACTTACATACAATATCTGGCAGGAGGGGTGACGTTTGAAGTGAATGGCATGTATTATGCGGAAATAGAAGGGTAGATTTAGTAAGCGTGAAGATGTTTTAGAATGAGCTGTAGGAGTGTATACATATAGCATAACGGCGTGAGAGATCGGAAGGGGAAAACCAGGCTTTCGGGTAACAAGGAGGCATGAGTTTTAAAAAAGGTGAGTGGTTAGTAAATGTCTGTAAGTTGAAGAGTTAACCCAAAACCTATTAACTATGATAATGGTGTGGGAAAAGTGTATTAATTAAGGAAAAAGGATAAAGACGGAAGAGTTGGGACGCAGGTAGACGTATCAGGCTTTAGTAACCAACGGCTTAGCAGACGCGTGGCGAGGGAACAGCAGGAACGTAGTGGCAAATTACTTCGGAGGAAACCATAGGTCTGCCAACACGACCAAATTGACTTAAACGAAATTTCAAAAGAATTAATAAATTTTCATTTAACTTAGTAATTGGAAAGTGCAGTGTAACCAACAAGAAAACTGCGATAATTAACTCGAAAGCAGGTTCATTGGTTGAAGTTTGATCTCATCTCATACTTAACTCTAAGGTTCATAAATTTCACATATTCAGGGTGGCGGGTTCACGTAAATTTTCTTTTTCCGCCTATCGATGTGTGGTTCCCCAAAATGATAAAATCTCACGGGTTAGGTAAAGTAGAGCCTGGTGAGACATTACCCTTATTTAACTCGCAGCCCACGGCAAGTAGTTGAGTCCTCCACGTACAGCCTATTATATAAGTAACATTTTTGCTCAAAAGTCTTCTCGTTCAAATGCCATTCATACGATCTTTCAATGGGTCGACCTCTCTTTGTCAAATTGTTTCCGGTAGTATGGACAGTTTACCCTTTGTCTGAAGTATATAGGAGTCCAATAAAATAAATTACTGAAAAATTACAATTCTCTACATAAACCATAGTCTTTACATTGGGACGAAACAGTTCCGGGGTTATGAAACACCTGGAAATTTTAAATTTTCATGAGAACAGGAATATATCACTTCTCCGCCCACTAGACTCCCCATCCACTATTTAATCTCCAATAGCTAACTCTAGTTGTGAGTTCTCCACAAGTCGACTTACACCCACAAGTATTTCTTATCCATTTATTTCACCAAAGAGGCCCTTACTAATTATTTCATCGTCCATAATATTTCTTACGGACACCCGAATTTCAGTGAATTTTACAGGCCAGAGGGACTAATTTCATTATTGGTCGAGTTTAAAATAGGATCTGAGTAAATTTGTCGAAAATGAAGCACAAGCATGAAGCATTCTTGGAAATTTTTATTTCGCGATTTTGAAAGTAAGTTTACGTATCTAGAAGCGAACCTCCGGAAGCATTAAGTCTATTTGACCCGGCACCACGCTTGTTCAGACTCACCTTCTGCACGAGCGACTTCGTGCACTTGTATTGGATGTACCTCTCGGCGGAGGCCAGCAGGGCGCACACCGTATCCACGTTGATGCAGCACTGCACGAATCCGGCGCAAGCCCGCCTCAACTCGTCCAACCCGTAGTAGTCGGCGGCATTCATCACGCCTGGGAATCGAATGAAACGGGACAGAGATGAAGTGACTCCCCAGGACATTTTGTCGGGAGCCTTTACATTATTTTTTAAATAAAACTACAGAACATATTCCACAGGTCAACCAAAAAAACAAGTAAATAAGTGAAATTGACCCGGAAGAGTTTTAGTGAAATGATTTGTAAAGACTGTGTTAAACTTCGCTTTCTCAGTTCACACGAAAAAGCTGGAAAAATCGTCTTTGTGCTTTAGAATGTAAATGAGATACCACGCATGTTTCTTAATAGCGCCCAAAAAATTCATTGTGACATCAATTGCAGTTTCAATAAATACAGGGTGCGTTCCGAAAGTAATGCAATTAATTAATCACCTTGAAACTTGTGAGTAGGACAGAGCAGAGTCCCCGCAAGCTTCAGGAATCATTTTGTGAGTCTCCTCAAGAGATTTTTTTTCAGTGAAGCACCAAGCTTAGTAATCACTCAACGTTGCTCGATCGTCGATTCCATTGTTTTCGTGACACAGTCAGCGCGCCGAGGTTTACAATATCTGACGTCCTGCCGCGTTCACAGCTTGGAGAGCACTGAGACCGGTTTCGCGGCAAACTTTAGCTCCCTCCTCAGTTACTCCAAGTGGTTTTATCCCACTCTGACCAATAGGAGCGGCGCTGGAAATTTAATTGGATTACTTTCGGGACGTGCCCTGCAAGTTCCTTGTTCATAATTTCCTTAATTATCTAGTTTTAAGTGCTTCAAAAGGCGAAGACACTTTTCTCGATTTGCTCGAAGAGGGCAAAATGTTCGGGTTACGTTTCTTTGGAGAACGGAGGACTTCCGAGGACAGGCAATTCGGACAGATCCCGACGCCACGGTTTGTGTGTTCAAATGGATATATGACGTCCAATATGTTGTTGCTTTTATGGATTGAGAAGATTTAATCAATAAAAAATAGGCTTATAGTATAAATCCATATTAATTGCGCTACTTAAGATTACCTTCGCTTCGTGATAAGCCTCAAAGTATTCTCAAATATGAAAACAAGCAAGACAAATTTTGTGCTTTCAAATAAAAACCAATTAGCGTTATGATTGGTCGTGTTGTGTCATGCCTTCGACAAGAATTTGGAGTTAAGACCATGGGCCATTCATTATTTTAGACTAAAATTAAGCATCCAAGCACAATAAAATAGTTCCAGTATTGCCAAGGAACGAAAATTAATATTGCGAAAATTGATTCCGTTCCATATCTTACGTCATCATCCATCCTTTTCTTTCCCCCAAATAAGGAGAATATTTAGTTAGCCCTTTTTCATGAGATTTTAAATCATTCACGGTGTGTAAATGAATTAAAAGGCCATGAAAAAAGGCTGAATAAATATTCACCTTATTAAGGGGGAAAGGAAATTATGGATGATGAGGTAGGATATGGGGAGGAAGCAATTTTCGAGAAGGGGCTTGACTGGGTCAAAGTTCTGTTACAGCTCAAGTACCATAAGCTTTACTGAAGAACATAACAACTTCATAAAGTTATAAAACGTTCCTATATTTTAATTTTCAACACACAACCTAACTTGTATTCATAACACACGCAAGACTTAACTTACTGAAATCTTTTAATATCAACTGAAAATTTGACTACACGTTGTTTCTTCTATTTTGCTTGTTCTATTATTTCCAAAACTCTATTGGCAGTCACTGGCATGCCGAAAATTTGGGAAAGGCGAAAAATTTCGTTATGTTGGCATTACATTGCTGTAAGGAACTCTTATCTCTCAGAGCAATGTAGAAGTATGTTGTCCCAAGTGCCTGTCAACCACCGGATGCCAATATACAGAACATTTTCCACCGGTGACTGCTTAAGCACTTTAGTAAACGATAGTACGGACACTTCTAATCAATAATACCTGTAATTAAAACCGAATCAGGTTCGCTAAATGGTTTGTCATACCAGATTCGGTCGGGGTGGTATTCAGAAGCTAATTCTTATAGGGTAACTCCAGCATGCTACTTTAATTTTATGTAGTTTTACGAAAATCCATATCCTATTTTAACTTCACGAAATGGACCCCTGGGATTTCCAAATGCGCATGAAGGCAAAGGGGATACATCTGAAGTGAGTTGAGTGGTTCAGGTCTTGGTTCTCTTAAGTGGGGAATGCACACGATTCACTAAAAATAGAAGCGATAGAGGCACTCAAGATCCAAATCAATCCAAACTGGCAGATTTAAGAGCCAGCAAGAAACTAGTATGCTGGAGCCAGGAGCAGACGTATGGTGGGGAAACATACGGATTCCTTTCAATTGGTCCAATATAATTTCTATTGATGAAAAAATTTGAATGTGAATAATTATTTAATGATCTGACGATGTCATCAAAAAAATAAATAGAATCAAGAAAAAAAAATAAAGCAAAAGCAAGTTTTCTATAATTGTACATGGATTGGGAGAAAAATTTCTCTTTTGTCAATTAAGTCAACTCGATTATCTGTAAAATTTTCCCGTTCTAAATGTGAGAGAGGTTCCAACAATTTTTCTTCACTGCTGGTGTTACATAAAGACCTTTCTGTAGTTGTTTTCAACTAAAAACCATATGAATTTCTGGCAGAAGATCAAGGAATGCCTTCATCGCACATCAACTTTATTTGATGTATGTTACAAAGTACGTTTATTTACATTCTTTTCTGTTTTCAATTCATGTCGTGTCACTTTTATTTCCTATAGAACATACGTGACTGACAGACATCATTTGATGGCATGGATGGTATAGTACTCTTTTTCAAATGAAGAAAAAATTGCACACCTGATTAAACTTTGAGGTCTTTCGGACACCACTGAATTTTTTTCTTATGTAACTATGTATCTTAATTTTATTTGTTTGTGTTCTTAACTTAATGGGTATCCATAATAGTTATTTAAGTAATTCAACCAAACCATAATCATTTACAAACTGGGCATGCATATTTAACTTTCAGTAGTTGGTTACAGAATATAATTTTGTGCATTTGGATCCGAAATAGTATCATTTTGATATAACATTGTATTTTATGGACGTCACTATCAACATTTCATCTTTGTGACGTCATTGGAGTTCATTCGGGGACCACAGGGGGCGAGCAACGAACGGGAAGGAACACATGAGGGGGTGGGGTAGCGAAGGGAGGGAGGCTCACCGAGCAGCGTCCTCGGCTGCAGCGTCACGCACCCCGTGTGGATGTACTCGATGAGCTGGCGGAAGACGTCTGGCTCGAACTCTTCGATGATGAGCGTGTGATGCTGGTTGGATTGCGGCTGCAGACACCAGAGGGCGCGCGCGCCGTTTTAGAACACGCCCGTGGCCGCGCGCTGACTGCGGCGGACGGGCGGGCCGAGTTGGGGCGACTCGGCTAATGGGCTTCGCGGACGCGGGGGATAGGGGTCGCGCTGGGGAGGCGCCGGCGATCGAGTCGCCCCTTAGGGATTTTTATAGGATGCAGGGTGCCAGGGTCGAGGGATAAGAGTGGATTGGGGATGCGGAGGGGTAAGGAGGTGTATTTTAAGAAATTCCTTAAAAGCTCAGCTGCAGTGACGGAGGTCAGATGCAGTGTTTTGGGCGCTACCCTACCATTTTGCTCGGAATGGGTCCGTACTATCACCCTGTTATCGTTATCTCCTCGAGTAGTTTAACTGTACGATATCTTCATAGACTCTAATTCAAAGTTTTCTGAGTGGGCTTCAGATCTGGAGTGAATCTTCAAATTTTCTTCCCTGAAAACTAAAATAATACCGCTACTATATTGATGTTTTTTTTCACATCACCAGAATTCTTGAATAAGGCGACCAGTCACAATTTAAGGAAAATGCTGTTGGCGACCAGTTACTTGTTACCAATTACTTGTTAGCGACTAGTCACAAAACAATAAAAAATTTATTTTTAACTGTACTCCATATGAATTCAGTCTGTCGTGGTTGCAGACTGCATTTCGAGCGCCATCAGTGAAGGGATTGATTGAATTAAAGAGTTTCATTCTTTACCAATAACTGTCGGAAAACGAATCCGCAAGAGAATTAAGTATCGCTACACTAATGGAGCAGAAACTATATTAATCGTTCTATTTTTTCACGTGGTTTTGTTCCTAGATTTCATCAAAAACTTAATAATATATTCGGATTAAATTACTCGACTATGATTTATACAGGCATGTCGATCTAGCGTATTGATCGTTTTACATCCCTACAGTTAATGCACTAGTTTAATTGACAGTGGGTTAAGTCGATGGCTGCCCGTGACAGATTATTGAAGTTCAAACTTAGCAATCCCAGTCATTGTGATCGCACCATATTGAGGGATTGAGAGAAAGACATTTTTTTCGACGCGATTGTTCGTGTCTTTAAGTCGGAAGTATTCTGATCGCAGGCGACCTCGGATTGCAAATATCTTCTAGTCCTTCTGCAAGCACTAACTGCAATGTTGGAGAAATTTCGCTTTGGGCAGCACCACACATTAGTAATTCTCATTTTAAAGACCATCGCCACTGGCATTCATCGTAAGGTTATCTCAAATTAAAGCTGACGCAGTACAATCATGAATCTAAATCATTATATCTTATCTCATTTAAACTACTGGAATTTAAAACATTATGTAATTTAGTTCTAAATTTCTTATGGAAAACTAAAATTTATAGTTCCCATATAAATAGCTAATGCACTAATACCCCAGCCTCAAGTTCAGTGATTGCATAGGAATTTGATAGTGCATACGTGGATGATGCATGGGTTAAATCTGTAGTTTTATACGCCTTACAATCTCCTCTATCTCTAGAATGAAGATCGCAGGCTACACTTATCTTTCATTATTTGCCAGGCGACCAAGAAATGATGGGTCATTTTTGTGTTGTTATAGGAAAAGACAGCAGGAGGGGATTTAATTTTTATTCATTGCTTTATAGAATTCATAACTGAATTAGGAATTGAGTTTAATTGCATTTTAATAGGCATTTCACGTTGCGTGCCCACGTTATTACCCAAGAAAATGAAATTTATCTCCCTGTGGTTGCAATATTTTTGAATATATGTTATCAGCTTGGGAAATTTCGAAATGTAAACTTTACACACCAAGCTGAAAGAACAGTATCGAATTAAAATTTATACTTTCCGCTTATGTCCATCATGTGGACTCAATTTCAGGGAAGACTGCCATGAATATAAAAAATAATGCCAAAATTAAAATCGCAAGTACATGGAATTAGATTGCGAGAAAAGTTCTAGCGATGAGGGAAACGCGTTAGGAATTTGCTTTGGCCTAAATTGTATCTGGAAGGAAAATATTTTGCAATAATTAATATTAGTATGATGCTCTTGCTTAGGTCATCTGTAGCTGTGAAAATGAATTTTATGCCGGCCATAAAGAGGTTGCACTGTCGCTTGGTAGATCATCTGACGATTTCCTCCCTTAGAGGGCTGATCCCAACGCAGAGATTATTTCAACCTTCCAACCGCAATTCGTTGATGTTAATGTAGATACGCAGTAAACTTGATACGTGATGATTGCAGTCGGTTAAACCTCAACCCTATATGCATTTAATTTAGAAGCCAGCCGCTTGAAACGTACAGCGAGAGTGTGGCTTGATGCCGACAAGATACCACATCGAAATACTCACATCCGACTGAACGAAATATAGTTTGTCCAGACCTGAATTGATTACCACCGTATTTACTCCGATTGGCAAGGCCGTCGCTAGAGCCCTGAGTCAAAAACGAAAATATCGGTGGCAGAATCCCAAAAAATTAACGTGACGGGACGGACTCGTCTACCCATGACTCGGGAATCCCTCCTCTCAGAGGGATTTAATTGCTTCGCCATCTCGTGAAAGGACTTCTGCGCTCTCTCTGGGGGCCGTTCATGCATCGGAGCATTCCTCCTCTAAATGCCTGCCCCCTCCCCCCGTGTCGGCCTTCACAAGGGAGCCCTTTGCATCCGAGTCGAGTCGGGGCCGTGAGTCTTGGTGGGCTCTGGGATGGGATGGGTGATCGGAGGGATAGTGGGGGGGAGTGGATTAAGAGTGGCGAGTGGGAATAAGGAAGTGCTTCGGGAGAAGGACGAAATTTTGCTCAATCCGGAGCCGGCACTTGCGAAATGCGCTCGCAAATGCCAGCGGTTGGGGAGCATTTCATTTTGTCACATAAAAAAAAGGTCATGGCACTTTTGGAAAAAAATCAAATACAACAGAGAAGGAAGGAGAAGTAGAAGAAGAGAGTGGATGCAATCAACAAACTACTTTGAGGCTTTTTTAATATAGTGCTGCTGAGTGGAAAGTGGAGTGATATCGGTAAACGGTGAACACGAAAGAAAAGAGGAAAGAAGGTGCAACAGATGTGTGTGCGAAGGAGATGCAAACAGTCCTTAATAGTATTTACATACACACTTTTTCATTCAATTACTGTTGATTACCACCAAACATAATAATTGCCATCAAGCACAAAGATTTGCTAACCAAAAAGGACAATCACATTGGCGTCCATCAACTATACAGGTCCGACCGTAACCAGGGATTTTCAAAGGCTGCAATCGTGCCTGTTCACAATTACCTACTTTACGACGAAAGACAAACATATGAATGTGCAGTGTTAACAATAATTCTAAGAGTTATCGGGGTGCCTGAAAAAACAACCGCATTTCACTCAGTGAAATTTATTTTTTCTGGTTCCCTATTTTATACGTTGCGCGCTGTACGAAATAGTCGAGCAACTTTCGAGCTGAGTGTTGGCTTCAATAATCGAGTAATAGAGCCTTAGGAATAAGAAATTCATTTCCATTTTGTATTCTTGTTTTAATTTTAAGACCACCTAACACTCTTTTCAACCTATTTCAACCCTTTCGTTCGTATTTCCGTCGACGACTAGTTTATCGGCCCAAATTATATCAGTCGTTTCCTGCTGTTCCGAATATCTTATCGGAAAATTTAAAATGCCACTTCCTCTTTATTTTTGGCTAAACTATATTTATGTAACTAGAAGCAATTTTCATTTAACGCACAGATTTACATAGACTAATTATACATTATAACTGAGATTACGTTTCCTCCTGCTATTTAAATATTATGATCTATAGGAAGAGTATTCGGTTAATGTGATAAAAAGGTCAAACCAGCGAAAGATAAATGTTATCTTTCGCTGGTTAGATCTAATTTAGAATATTGTGCTGGCTGGCATTTGGGATCATCACGAAGTAGGATTGATTGCCGAATTGGATCGCGTGCAGCGCAGAAGAGCTATATTTGCAAAACGTTGTTATGATAAACTTAGTAGCGTGTCCAAAATATTTGAGGAGCTAGGCTGAGAATCACTCGCGGAGGGAAGGTTAAATTACAGATTGAAGCTCTTACATAAATTTGAGGGATGTCTCTTTAGCAGTGATGTTGTAAATGTAATATTACCCCCATCGTACTACGGTAGGAGAAATCATGTTAGTTAAATTAGAGAAATTGAGTGTAGAACGAATGGATTTAAGATGCCATTTTTTCCACGAACATTAGGGGATCATAATTGTCCGACCGCGGTAGGGGCCATATTCGGGTCAAAATTAATCTGGTATGTATTCACCCACTGCCACACACCCTAGCGGTGGCTTGCAGGGTAATAAAATATCTTTAACAAGTATTAAAAAAAATAGATGAGCGAGCTGTTAGCGCTGCAAACTTTTTCTAAATTGTCAGTTTTGTGTAACCTGGTTTAAGGACCTGTTTAGCGAATTCCTAGCATTTGAAATCCGATCTGTTAGGTGACTGATAAATCCGCCTGCCTGATTCGTACTTGTATGCTCGAATCTGTGTTCTGCAATTTAAATAGTCTGTTACAATGTTTTCCATGGTACGAAATTACCTAAATCATGTGTATATTCCGGAGTTGAATATACCGAAAAAAATGGTATATAATCACGGAAACTCCCAATGTTGTCGTGCAGTTGTAAACTTTCTCTCCGTGTAATATTTTTTGTTTTGCGCTTCCTCCAATTAAATAGCGCAATAAAAGTAACTCGGGAAACTCTCTCCTCCCGCTCGTGGGAATCTAATCCTTGAAACGTACCCCTCTCTTCGATCTCCATATTATCTTTGCATCACCCGGCATATCCTTGGACCGAAGTCATTCCATGACACGAGGGTAGGCGCTTCACAAATAGTCAGGATAAGTTTGCTTTGGTAATCCGAGGGAAAAAGTACTTCATCGGAGACCGGGACGGATCTCCCCGTTTTTCGTCAAACGTTTTCTTGGAAGTCGAGCAGGCGCACGCAACCGCACATGCTGCGGTAATATCCTGGGTGGCGCGGCGGCAGAACCCCGGACCGGACCATTAAAATGGGAGGGCAGGCGTCTTCGGCGCGGGTGGCGGACAACGCGGCCCTTTGAGAGGAGAGCATGCCTGCTCGGGACCGCCTTCCACGAATGGACGGAAGGGAAGGGTGAGGGAGGGTTATGCTGGAACAGATAGGCGAGCGAGGATGGGAGAGAGGGGGAAGGAAGCTCAGCCGTCCGAAGGAGAGATTATTAGAAAAATCGGGAGACTGGACACGCGTCATGTTTGACCGGATGTGACGTGTGGTGGAGGGGATCTTGAGAGACGAGTGGGGGGGGGGAGCTACTTACAAATAAATCACAGACCAAGGGGTATCACTAAAATGGGCGCGAATGACGTCTCAGAAGATTGGGGTTCGCATTAAAAGTGCCGAGCGTAACTAAAGAGTGAGATTTGGTCGTTATTGGAAACTCTAAAGTTTACTGTGAGAACATATGCCCTTCCGCCTAAGTTAAATGACAATGCATAACCTAATTACGATACACCCTCAAAATACTGCACAAAACACCACCCTTTTGTAACATTTCAAATTATAGCCCTCTTCGAATGACAGCGTAAGGTCGATGGGCATAATTGAAACCGGCTTTCAAGGTAAATGTATACGGAAACCATGCAAAAAAACGTGAGTTCTGTTAATTCATAAAATTACTAAATTGAAAGTGAGATGCAGCTTCACGAGAGAATTTTCACCTAATGTCTTTGAGTTGAAAATGCTTGGAATAATGCGATTAAATTAGAAAACGATTGGCAGTGGTCGGCATGCATCATAAAATTGAACACTGCAATGTTAGTAATTCAGATATTCACTGAGAACAGAACCCTAAGTTCTCCGTCTCTTATTTCAAATCTTTCGAGGCACCCTGAATGTATATTTTTATATCGTGAAGTGATACACACATACACGCACAATCACACATATAATTTGCAACCAAACTCCGTTGACGCTAAGTTGAAGCGCGAAAATTTCACTCAATTGTCGTCAGTTCGCGGGGAAAAATGCAACATTAAAATTATACCAAAGGAAGTATTCATCCTTACATTTAAAATTTTCTAGAATATTTTCACATGAAAATTTATATTTTGGAAATCCAACGTACTGTTATGTAATAGTAAAACGACAACGTAGAGCCATCGGAGTATATAAACGATATGATGAGAAAGAGGAGAAAGTCGTTAGAAAGATGCCGCCATAAGCCTAATACTGGAGCAGGCAGCCTCTATAAAGGAAGAAATCAACTATACTGACAAATGCACATACTACGAGTATATTTTTCTAGCAGTCTAAATGAGAAATCATTTTAAGACAGTCCCAATACCATTAGGATTGTTTAGTTAAGGAAAATATGGAGAAGATGGTAGACGAATACAACAAATGGTTAAAATAAATCATAAATAGATTCTTATAGATACATTATATTAATCATTTTGGAAGATTGCATGAATATGTTTCTAGTTAATAATGAAACCGAGTATTTTTATTACCTCTTGGATCGGCGCCAGTTGCTGAGAGAAGCCGCGCTGCGGGCGAAGAGAAAAAGTCGCAAGAAAAAAACATTTACGTATTTCAACAGGAGCTTAAGGAAAATTGACCTGAAAATCTCAATTTTCTTTGTAGGAGGGTACTTTGTTCACTTTATGGGGGAGGGTATATGAAGCCATGCAAGTTCTCCTTCGAGCTTATTTGCGTGATTTCATTTTACTCCCGATATCTGTGCAAAGTGCGACCCCAAAAGTGTACATCCCGTGTTTGGTTGTGAGCAGGAGCAAAGATTGATGTGACGTCTATTAAGTGATGGAAGGCGTGTGTTGTCGTCAAAGATTGGAAGATAGTTTGGAAGAAGAGTGCTGAAAAATGTATTTGAGTTCTAAGGAATGAAAATATTAGACAGCTGGTTGGATACCTAAACAAGAATTACGTGGATATCATAAAACATTCATAACTGTACTTGTATAATATACACATATCCATGTACATTTCAACTATGATCTAGAAAAGCGGGAGGGCAGTGATTTTTAATTAGGTAGGCCATTTTTGAAGGACGTGATTTAAAAAATCTGTAAAGCAGTAAAAATAAACTACTCTATTATATACCGAAAAAAAGTATGCATTAAAATTAACGAGTTCATGAAGGAAAATTGTTATGCAATTTAATATTTACAGTTGGTAGGAATTCGCGAAAACAAATATTACGCTTCTTCAATGTCAATGCAAAAAAACTTAAGGCTGATCGATGTTCATTATCGTTCAGAGTAATGAATATTATAACCATAGATCTCATTTCATTTTTTAAAAAATTAATATAAAATTATTGAATAATTTCAACCAATAATACAAACATATCTAAATGGATTATTATCAATTCATTAATATTTCACCTTTTAGTGCTTCTTTGTAGTTCACATTCAGTCCAAAAATAATAGTTTTAGCAAATTATTATGTTTCTAACCGAATGAAAATAATATAAACGTGATTTTTAAGATTGAAATAAATACTTAATGCAAATAATAGTGTTATTTGGATGAACTATTTCAGTTTAAATCAATGAGTACTACAAGTACATGTCATGATATTTATATAAATAAACACGCCTTGATACTTGCACACAATTAACGTGATAAGTGATTTTATAGTGATAATGATGATTAATATGTTTAGTTTATATTCAATTTAGTGTATAATTTAGCAACATTAGTTCAAATTCAAACACATAAATCGGAATATTTAGAAAGTTTTATTGAAATTTAAAGTAATATCTTCCGCAACACGGAGTAAGCTTCGAGAGTATTATCTCCTGAATTATTAAGGGACATTATTCGTCTACTTTGAGTTCATTTGCTGGGAATGTGAGTGTTGACATTTGAACTATTACTTGTAATTTATCATTTCAAGGATAGCATTGTAAATAGAAAACCACAAGTGTATAACATGTATTGTATATTATAATAATTGGGAGAGTTTTACAGCGATATTTTAAAAATAAATTAAAATTCAAATACTTTTTTATAACAATATAGTTCCTTAAGCGGCGAGATGTACTAAACTAAAATAATTCATCGAAAAGGGAATGATTCTTCAAAATGTTTAACTATCATAAACTTTTTTGGCATCTATGTTGATAATTATACGCTTTTCGTTTGAAGCTACAGTTATTCCTTATGATTAATAGTTGAAATAAAATATAAAACTTTGTATTATCCCCAGTGAAGTTAAAAAAATGCATTTCACATAAAAAATGAGAATTAATTCTAGATTTTTAATAAACCATTCCCTTTTCCGTATGCAGTTCACTTTTGAAAAGATTCAAAATACATATAATGTATCCCCATAACATGTAGATTTCGAAACCAATCAAAGAATTAGTATTTAATCTAATTTTCTTTGAAATGTACAAAAACAACTGTTTGTTTCTAGTTATATTATCTTAACCCTGTCTACAGCCGTGAAAATCCATTATTTCCGACTTCTTTTGAGAAAAATATTTTTTATTACATTCACGCTATTTAAAAAAATGTCTATCATATCAATCTTCATAGCCATTTATAAACTCGTTAATACATTTTTAAGATTTACAGTTGACTATTTTCTTATTAGGACATGAAAGAAAATGGTTTTGAGCATTATCGTAAACGTGCCTAAAGGATGAACTGCATATGAAAAATTCACATGGTACAATAGGAAAAACTTTTTGCACCTCGAATTCCAAAACTTCATGAATCACTAATCAGTGGATGAACACTTTCTGGTTTACCTTTTAATGATTTCTAAAGATTTGGGATGCAACGTTTTCACTTTCTAAGTGGTTTTACCTGCTGTGCCGCGTTCTGAAGGTTAAGAAGGGGTTCGCTGCTCCGCTTGAGGAAGAGGCGGAGTTTATTCTCCCGCGGGGGCGCCTCCCGCTTCCGCTGCTGCGGACTCGGCGCCTGTGGAACCAAAACAGAAGTGGAGAGAGGGCAGTGACGTTAGTTTGAGAAAACAATAAACAAACCAGTCGGATCAAGATTGAATGCGGAATTTTTTGATTTCGAGAATTCCTTCGACGAAGTCCCTCACTGTATAGAAAGAGACTTAAAATTAATCGAATATAATATGAGAGAGGTCACACTAGATCCCGGAGGTCTTGTCTAGACGCAAAAAAGAACAACATGTACATTTTTTCAAAAGAGGCAGAAATGACATCTGCCGTGCCACAATGAAGTAAGATCCCCTCTACCCACGGTACTCATTGGTGAGATTTAGTTCCTTCGTAAGAAGTCCGCCTAACATTTTAGCAATCTATCGATACACTCCTTGATTGCAACGTCTTGATAACTGATTCTAGCGATACAATTAATTGATATTTCGACTATTAAGGTAGAATGTGAATTATTTAAACGTCGGGAAATGTTTACAAATCAAAGTTTCGAAGTCACACGACCAGCCGTGTGCCAACACTAATGCATTAAAACTCAGATCGTATGACTTTTCAACCATGATTTTTAAAAGTTTCCCAGCAAGCAATCAATTACAATTAAAACGAAGTTTTGAAAGATCAAGTTTTATTTGAGGTAGAACGAGGATGACATTATCTCCTAGGTCGTTTATTAAGATTTATTTCAGATTTGATGCTTTAATGAACAGTGAGTCATTGGATTGCGCTAACCCTCCGCCAACAAACGCATAATTATGGCAACCACTGACACCACTTCCAGATTAGCAAGCACAGAATTACTTCCGCCAAAGGAATTTATTACGTCACTCATGACAAAATGCCTCATGTGGATATCAAGGCACTGCCAGATAGCCAAGCTATCCGTCACGAGTAATTTCCTGCTGCAGTAATTTTAAGCGTCACATCTACGGTTTTTGTTGATTAAACTAAATAATTATCGTAATTTTGTTATGAAGATTAAATTATTTATTTTGTGGGAATCTTAAAAAAAAATCGTTCCAAAGAAATACTTTTGGTGTTGACTGCCTCAGTTAAAATGAATGCATAATTGTCCAATATATTATAATAATGAGTCCAATGGTATTAGATTTTTCATATGCGATGTGGCTTTGATTTCAGAAAAAAGGGTAAACCTAATCTCGGTGATACGGAGTACTTCGTTCAATGATATCATGGGAAAAGCTATCCATTCCTAATCATAATTACAATTAAATTATAAAGAAACGCGCGAGTTAGTATTCACTAGTAACGTTTCATTCTAAGACTAATTCTTAAGGATTTTACGCCGATAGAATTTATTTATTATCCGTATTTGACAAAGAGATAAAGAAGTCTTGGCGGATCTTTTCTTCATAAGTCATGACACAAAGAAGTGGAAAGAGGGCCAGTGGAAATAAGATATTTTAACTAGTACCGAACGCTCGAGTTTCAGCAAGGTGTTAGGTAATTAATATATATTTCTGTGTATTGCACCTTCAGTATATAGGAAAATTTGGATGTTATAAAATGATATAAGACAGGTAATGGTGTAAAACTCCAGTTCTGACAAAGGGGGAGGGGATACATTGGGGTACCCCAAAAGGGCTTGAGGGAGAAGTGGACGTGGCGTGTACATCTCACCTGGTACAGCATTTTGTGGAACACCCGACTCCTCGCCGCGAGGACGGCCTTGACCGCGCAGACCGGCTCCCTTGTGTCACCAACGAGAAAGGTAACGTCACACAATTCCGGCATGCTAGCGAGGAACTTCATGTCTTCCGCCAGTCCTGACTGTATGGGAGAGAGAGGAAGGGGAGAGAGGGGGATTGAAATATGAAAACTCGGAAGTCCGATAAGAGGGTCACTTTGCGGCACCATAGCGACCGAGATATCTGCTGGTGGAGGAAGCAAGTGGGGCAAGGAACTGCGAGTTTTATACATACAACAATCTGTTCCGAGGGAACGCGTCGATTCCCACCTCGAAGCGTGTAATAAACCAGAGGGCTACACACTTTAAGGGGCATTATGTGTCTTGTGATGGCATCAATGAGCATGATAGAACTTAAATTAAGTCAGTATTGGTATTCGGCATCAAAAATAGCAAAACGTCCTTTAGGATATGTTTTTAGAAGCAAAAACTTATATTTTCCTATAGGTGCATTCTTCGCGAAATTGTTAGTGATTTATCATTTAAAAAAATAAATATCTATGCAACTGTTTAGCGGATTCTGCTAGTATGAGTTGTTCAAATGTTTTAATGGATATAATGAGTATTCCACAATTGATAGGCTTATAACTACCAAAACATAAAAGGTACAAGGAGTCGATAGAGCCTTATCAGAACTGTCTATGAATGATTTCTTATTATTTTAATGATATTTACGATTACATGAGAAAATAAAAAAAACTGCTGCTATGTTAATGAACGGAAGCTAACGAATGTACTTTCATGTCTCAAGGGTATTTTTGCGTGGATGTTTTTCTTACTTCTAGCGGCATTGACGTTCCACCTTGACGTGGTGGAAGGGCTTGTGCTTTCTGATGACCGACTGAGTTGTGTTGACGGGAGCTCCTTGCTCCTTGTAGGGTCACCCATGCGGGATTGGTCGAAGGGTTGAAGCCAGGCGAAAGGCAGTTCCCGCAGCGTCTGTTCCTCAGTGAGGCGGACATTTGAGTGCTGGTGACACGCTAGTAACACTATTGAAGAAGGCAACGGAAAGTCACCTCAAATAAATATCCCATGCTACTAAGATGGGCATAGATCGGAATATATGTTCTGGTAACTACGGGATAAGGTCCTTTGGACCGTATATCTTCCCGGGCGGCAAAATAGTCGAGACTTTCGCGGTCGTCATCTCCCGAAATCCTTCCAAAGAGTAAAGGAGGACTGAAACAGAAGTTGTAACGCTGGGAAAATGTTGAGAGCAAGAAAATTGGAGAATATAAAGCGAGAGATGGGAAGAGGAAATATAGATATTTTAGGTCTCTGCATGCTGAGATGGAAAGATAACGGGGATTACTGGAAAGATAGTCACTGAGTAATATACGGTGTATGGAAAGAGAACTAGCGAGGGGTGGCAGTTTTACTGAACAAAAAGTGAGGAAGAAGCATAGCAAGCGACTGATTGGATATTAATAATATAATTTAAAAACAGAAACAATGAACATAGTCATTGTTCAGATCTATATGCCAAGAAAATATTAGGAGGAAGAAGTCGATAAGTTATATGATGAAGTAGAGTAAGTAATTGCGGTTTTTTCTGGAATGTGGCGATAAATAGTGATGGAGGCTTTGAAGGCGACGGCAGGAGAAGGAAGAGACGCTAGCGAGGTTGGGGACTACGGTTTAGGAACAAGGACCGCGGGCAGAAATCGAGTTCTGCAGGAGAGAGGGCTTCATCATTACGAACACTTGGTTTGAACAACAAAAATATATGTAGTTGTTCGGGAAAAATGCCTGGGGAATAAGAAAATATAAGTACGTACATATGGATTGGGCTGATTTAGGAAATGCGTGATTTATTCACAAACCTTCTTCCGGTGCGGATTCAGACCATTATATACGTGTTCTACTAATGAAGTGATCAGAAATCAGAATCGAGAAGATATAATTGGGAAGGCCGAATAAGTGAAAATCGTGAGTGGGAAATGAAACAGGCACAATAGGAGAAGAATGAGATAAAATAGGACAAAAAAGGCATTTTTAGAAATATGAAAAGGTCATGAAAATCATGGGTTAGATGAGTTGGTTAAAATGATACGCGAAATAAGGGAATGATTGATGTAAAAACCGAATTAAATAGAAGTAAAAGAGTTAAATAATAAACTTAGGCGTGAAAACAGAGAGAGCAAAAGTACCGTGATAAGAAACGCAGTGTGAGGAAACAAAGTTTAGAGGGAGAAAGGGTGACATTGGTGCACTTTACAAAAAGATGAGAGCATTGTCAGGAAGTAAAATGGGAGATCGTTACAGGCAATCAACGATAAATCAGGAGAACATAATATGAACCAGGAAAGATTCTAATGAACTGAAAGGAATATATAAAAGAACTGTACGATAGACATTAGGCCAGCAAGCTTAGACATGGAAAGATAATATGGCTTTGATGATGATAGCATAGTTCCGGGCTTACTCGATGGCGAAATAACGTAGAAAGGGTATTAAGGAAATTGAAATCAAATAAGGCCATGGGGTTAGAAAGCATTCCTGCCCAAATACTTAACAAGATTTAGGAAAAGCTGGGAGGAAGAGTTTTTATGGTCTGATTCTTAGCATTTATGAGGGAAGAATTCGACCGGGAGATTTAGTGAAACCATTTTAAGTCCCTATTCTTAAAAAAGGAAAGGCAGCCAAATGTGAAGGCCAAAGATCAGTAAGTTTGATTTCGCACTCAGCTAAAGTGGTACTTAAGATCTCCAAAAAGAGGATGGAGAGGAGTACAAATGATTACTTAAGGAATGATAAGTTTGGGTTCAGGGAAAGGCACGCGTGATGCCATGGCAGTAATGAGGCTACTAATACAGGGTGCGGCAACATTACTTCCTTTTTTCATACGCAAAGTGCTTTTAAAAAATGAAGTTATGTTGCCGCACCCAATAGAAAGGAGCATAGGATATAATCAGGATTTGTCTATTTCGTAGATATCGAGAAAGCGTTTGATAGAATGGATTAGGTGCAATTGACGAATGCATTGCAGAAAATAGGAGTAGATTGGTAGGATAGGAGATTTACCCACATCTGTATGCGTCAAAGACTGCTTATGTGCAATTGACTCGTGGAGAATTGGGATGAGCATTGTTAGGAAGAGGAATTAGACAGGGCTTTCATTTTATGCTATCATTATACACATGTAAATGGAAGAAATGGCAAAAGAACCATAGGAATATCTGGAGATAGGGATGAAAGTTTTACACAGTTAATAAAATCAGTGAGGTTTCCAGATGATATAGCTTTAGTTTGTTAGGCAAGCTTAAAATCAAGGAAATTTGAACTCTACGGCCTCGCAAAATAACAAATCAAAGGAAAACTCCTACAGCCGTAATAAAATGATTTATTAAGGCTATATGAGTTTTTCTTTAATTTGTTAAAATGAAGGTTATTGTTTTCGAGAAAGAGGAAAGCTAAGTTAATTATTAATATAGGATTCCTCGGAAGTGTTTTGGGCCGAAATGGTCAAAGTAGTATTAATACACGAAGAGCAATTACATTAGGCAAATAAGCTTTCACAAAAAGGAGGAAATTGATGTGAGAGAAGTTTAGTATGGATGTTAACAAAAAGTTCGTCAATACTTTGATATTGAGCGTGGTTTTGGTACACGAGGAGGGTTCCACAATTTTCGTGAAAAGAAACAACCGAAATTATGTGATTGTAATGCTCAAAGAAAAAAACGTGAAACTTTTTGAATGCCCCACGGACCACACTGTCCTTCTAGACCTCATCGTCCAATTCCCCAGACCCTTCTAACCCGTAACTTACGGACGTATTTTCTGGATTGCCCATAAACGGGAAATCTGCGTGAGCAGATTTGCATCGGACAATGTGCCACACTTTTTCCCCGAGCGTTGGTGTTAATGCTCTGCCCTCTTCGGCGTCTCATTACCCTCGAATGCCGCCCACCTTGTTCTCGAATGTGCTGAGGTCAGGCTCGTCGGCGGCCGCCGCTGCCGCCGCCGCTATACCCCCGCTTGTTCCAACCTCCACCGCCGCCATGTCTTGATCTGGCATTGATGTGGCGCCGCCGCGTAGAGTGCTCCCACCCCCTCCACCCGAAGACGGTCCTCTCTTCTTGCTGGTCTGCTCACAGCTATACTTCAATCCAAAAGACGAGAGGAGAAGCTGTAACAAATGAGAAGGAGATTCATTTGCTATATATACCGCTTGCGGTTGACAGACAAGGATCCTTAAAAAAATGACACAACAATATTATCAATACTTAACGGAATTAATTAATGTAAATCAGAATAAATTAAAACTAATCAAATTCCCTTTGTTCAACTTCAATAAAATTCGGAGCAAAAATAATAGTTACAAGCAAAAATATCAGAGAGACAATGAAATAGTGGTTCATAATAACCGGGTCATATGATTTCGAGTTTCTTGCCAGGCCTTCCGAGGAAGCCTTGGAGACCTTTCCAAATACTACCGTATCAGAAAGTAATGTTTCACTTCACTATCCACTTTTCTGTTTAACATTTGCATTTCCCTCGGCGGAAGACATTCGAAGCAGAGAGGAATGAGGAGTCACTAATAATAAGAAGTGCATGTTTTTTATGTTGTCATGAGAAGTGATAATATCGGGTTGGAGGGAAAGAGAGAGGAAAAGTCACTGTTTGTCGCCGTTGTGAATAACAGGCTAAGTGGAAGTTTTGTGAATATGGAGAACAAAATGATATACAGAAAGAGTTCTTTACATTTTCCGAAAGCTTTTCGGAAGCCAACGTTGTGAAATAGTTTTCCAGAACCGGGATAAAATTTATATCAACCAGTTGCACCACTTGTGATAAAGTTACTTTTTATTTGATTCATTGTTTCTTTACGTTTTCCACATTCGGCGAAGCCTCCATGTCACGGAACAGTTGATGCCTCGAGAAATAACTGGGTATTAACTAAATGACGATGTGACCAATATACTATTTACCATAAAATATGGTGAAGAACCCACAGGATGGTTTCGAAGAGTACGGGATGGGAGTTCACCCCAAGTCGTGAGGTTCTTCGGAGTGTGGGATCACATAAGGGGAAATTAAATGATATGTTTATAGCACTGCATCAAACAACTACAGAACTGATTTGTGGTATGATTTTAGATGCCTAGACAACCTAGTGCCAGCTGGCACTAGGTTGTCTAGAAGACACAATTACTTATATACGCCCACTAATAATTTTAGAATTCAAACGTGAGAAAATGGTCCTTAATCGTCTCCTCCATCAATCATCGGGAAATTTCCACATCTGCCCCTACGGTTTAAGGTGACTACGTGTATTCATCATCTCTGTTACTCTCATTATCCTTGATGGCGTGCCTGCCACGACGTGAGTCATCTTTTAAGGACGTGAACACTCAATAAAATCAAAAGCCGACCGTTAATGCTCAAAAATTGTAAACTAAGCTTAAAAAAAACTTGGTACGTACTATTCCTTTTAAACTTTGCCGATTAATTTTCTCTAAAAGATATATTTTCACCAAATAATTTCATTATTAGAGTGACTGAAGACATTTTTAAATCTGGTTGCGAAATAAAATTTACCCCTTATTGGTAATTAATGATATTTAAGTTATTTTTGCCAATGGTGTCGGTTCCCATGTTTCCAAGACCGGTTTTCCGTGTATGGCGAAGAATTCTGCATCCCATCCATCTGCTTCAAACCACTCACCTCCTTCCCACTCGTAGTCGGGCCATCCCCCGATACGCCATTTCTTCCCCTCCTTCCATCACCACTCCCGTCAAAATTTCCTCCCCAAATACTCCCACGCACCACGTCCCCGCTTTTAACCCTCCGTATCATATTCGCCCCATTCGAGGGATTTCCATCCTCCTACGCACTGTCGCATTAAGTTCGTCGAGGTGGAAGCTGACAGTGACGTAGGAAGACGTCACAAATGGCATTGGAACGATTGGCGACGAAGAATTTGCGTCAGACGAATGGATGAAATATTCATATCTGCAGAATTACGATTATAATTCGTGGGTATTCGCTGTTTACTCGCGTATGGAACCGTCAAAGAAAATTATTTAGTTAAATTTTGAACATTTTATTTTGTGTTAGATGGGATCCGTCTGTTACGGCATCGGAAGGCATATCTATTTTAATGTATTAAGCCGTAAAGATCGCTCTTTATCTAATGCCCAACACCTGTGACTCTCGTGAACTAATGAACTTCATTTACAACTTAAAAGATTCATTAAAGATTATATTCAACTCTTGGAAGCCGGAGAAACAGATATTGCATGAATATCCGTATTTTTTTACGATTCCCGATTTAGGTAAAGATCCACCGCAATCCTATTTGCACTAATTAACCATTTACTACTTAATTACGCTCTTCATCAACTTAAAGTAGCATCCCATTACAATAAATAGGAAGTGTTTTCCACAATTCACATGCACATGATTTTTTTCAGCGCAATAGTATTACTGGGTTTTATATAACACCAATTAGGGTACGACATGTGTATTACTTTTTTAAATCATGGCTACGGAGAAATAACTTATTTTGGACTTGACACGCAATTGATTTGGGAGAGTTATTCATTGTAAAAGTTTTAAATAGTTAAATTCATCCATTCAAACATATTTATTTTTAGGAATGATATGAAATGTAGGACATGTCTTCGGATGGATTGATAGTTTATGGGAACGTAGAAACGGATCGATTTACAATTCGCTAAAACTTATTATTGGACAAACTTTAGCGCGTACGTAACTAGTGACGGAAATTTCAAAAGTCCTTATACAATTCGATATAAACTAAACTAAAAAATGGGGCTACGCTTCCGCAGGGTTAACGTTACAAATTACAGATTTTGTCGGCAAATGCAAAAAATTCCAAGACGAAAATCGCCGACTTTTTTCGCGTGTCAAATTGAATTGCTTTGGGAAAATTGACTCTTTCCCAGAACTTCAGACATTCTTGGATTGGCATTCGATTACATCAATAAATTTCCTTCTAAAGGAGTTACTAAAGGCCTTGAAAAGAGGTCACGGGTGATTTAGTCAGGAAAAAGGTGGATTATTCCGGGAGAACCAAGAAGGTTCTGGTTAATCCAAGGTCTTATAGAAATGTTAAATTTCCGGATTTTATTTCCCATAACCGTCTTCAATTGATTTTTGATATCATCACTATGATGGTTCCGAAAATTCTTGTTAGTGTTAAAATTTCATAAACTCAAACCAGCATGTAGTCTTACTGTAATCGTCTCGTGTTTTCCACTGGGTTAGGTCCGCCATCTCCGCCGACGTTTCGATGAACTCATCCCCAAAGTTCATCGCCTTCTACGCAATATCGCTTCTCCACACCTACTCCCTCCCTCAAAAGAGTCAAATGGCGAAACTTTTATCTAATTATTCCGATTTCTCGATTTCATATTCAAATTAGCATTTAGCTGCATGTAAATTGAAGTTTATGAATTTCGTTGTGGGATCAATGAAAATGCTCGCTGTTAGATTAACGGATGAAGGAACTTCAAACCAACTTATGACTTTCGTCACAACTTACCACTCTCTCCATCAGTTCTGCATCACTCCATCTTACTTCACCTAATCCCAAAAAAGACATAATTTCTTCCTCCCATCTCTTGCTTAACATTTTCATAATATTCCATGCCCAAATTCGAATTACTCGACTGCGACACATGACGATCACCATAGCCTTACTTCTATTGCTTTTGAGAATTAAACCTATCCTGTAGGTTGAGTTCCGTTGTTATTTCTTTTTTTGGATCATAGTTGAGTAATTAAGGAGGCTTCCAGTTTCCATCTTTAATATTGCTTGAAAGAAGACAGTGACTTGAATACTCGCACAGCTATATTCAGATGCCTTTAACTCTACCTCACTGATCTACTACCAATCTTCTCTCTATTTTGCCAGGCTCTAATCCTTTGCCCTATTTGGTTCTTGCGATCCTACCTAGAGCCAGTATAGTTATAGAGGGCATCGGGACGCAAAACTTCTGTCCCTTCGTCTGAGTTGAATTCAACGGGAAAGGAATTGAGTTAAAATGTACACATTTCAGTTCATCGAATACATGCATGACTTAGTTAAACACGTACTTGCATTATTTTATTATTATTATTAGGTAATCTACCGGTTAAGGTAGGTTTTTGGATGGACACAACTATCAAATAAACATTTTGTGACTCCCCACCTAGCAAACTAATCTATATCAGGTCCCTCTTCATCTCGGTGTACTTCTTTCCTCCCTTCATCCCGTCCAACATCCCTATCCTGTTCCTACCCTTACCTCGCTTGCCCAACATTCTCCCCTCTATTACCCTCTTCAACATTCCACTACCGCTCAATACGCCTTTCATCCATTTTTCCTGCCTCCATAGGATTTCTCTCAACAAACCCCTCTCCTCCCCCACCATTTCTAGTACTTCCTCATTTGTTTTCCTTTCGGTCCATTTCACCTTCTCCATTCTTCTCCACACCCACATTTCAAAAGCTTCCAATCTACGTCTATCCTCCTGCTTCAGCGACCACGTTTCCGCGCCGTACATAGCTACGCTCCATATCAGAGTTTTTACGAGTCTTGTCTTAACATCCCTACTCAACGTCCCCGTCATCAACTCCCTCCTCCTTGAGAAAGCCTCCTTGCCCAGCGCAATTCTTCTCCTTACGTCCCTACCACTTTGACCGTATTGGTCCAAAACACTTCCGAGATATGTAAACTGCTCTACCTGCTCTATTCTTTCCCCGCCTATTTTAATATTTAGCTTAGCCTTTTTCTTTCTGGAAAATCGCATAACCTTTGTTTTATTAATATTTATTCTCATCCCATATTTATCGCACTGAACCTCCAATTCACTCAACAATGCTTGCAACCCCTTGGCTGACTGAGCAACTAATGCTTGGTCATCAGCAAACCTAACCGATTTTACGAGTTCCCCTCCGACTTTCATTCCTACCTCCAGTTCTTCCCATGCCTCTTTAATCATTTCCTCTACATATACGTTGAACAGTACCGGTGACAATGGGCAACCCTGCCTTACACCTCTTCCTAACACTGCCCATCCAGACTCTCCGTTCCCCACTCGCACCTGAGCAGTCTGAGACATGTACAGGTTGCGGATCAGTCTCCTGTCCCTCCAATCCATTCCTATTTTCTGCAATACACGCATTAATTTTTCCCAATTCACTCTATCAAACGCTTTTTCGAAATCTACAAAACAGGCAATAACGTCCTGATTGTATTCTATATTCCTCTCGACTAGTGATCTCATTACTGCAATGGCATCACGCGTACCTCTTCCTTTCCTGAACCCAAACTGATCATCCCCTAAGTAATCATTCGCCTTACTCTCTATCCTTTTGTTGATGATCCTGAGAATAACTTTAGCTGCGTGGGATATCAAACTTATTGTTCTGTAATCCTCACATGACGAAGCCTTTGCCTTTTTTGGAATAGGAACTAACACCGATCTCACAAAATCTTCCGGCCAGATTCCTTCCTCATAGATACTACGAATCAGTCCATATATGGCCTTTTTCCCACCTTTCCCTAACCATTTCAACATTTCTACAGGAATATTGTCCACCCCCACAGCCTTATTTGCTTTCATCTCCTTTAATGCCCTTTCTATTTCATCGTCGAGTATGCCTGGACCTAAGCTATCTTCTTCTACGTCATGTTCCTTTTCTATGTCTAACCTTGTCGGCCTAAGTTCTTTACCATACAGTGTTTCTATATATTCCTTCCATCTCTCCTGGATTTTTCCTGGTTCAACTATTATCTTACCCCATTTATCTCTAACTGTTAGCACAGCTCTTGCCTTCTTACTTCCCGATAATAACTTAACCTTGCTGTATAGAGCACCAATTTCACCCTTCTTCTGTAAACTTTCCATATCCTCGCATTGCGTTTTCCACCATTCTTCTTTTGCTTTATTTGTGGCCCTTCTCAATTTATTGTTTAACTCTTTGTACTTCATTTTGCCTAACTCTGTGTTTACATTTTTCCATCTTCTTCTCTCATCCATCTTCGCAATCATCTCATCCGTTACCCATGGTTTCCTTATCCTTTTCCCGTTAACGGTTCCTATAGTGTCTTTAGCGGCTTCCAATATCCCTTTCTTGATACATTCCCATTTTTCTTCGATAGCACTCAGTTCTTTACCGTCATCCATCATTTTCTCTACAGCCTCCTGATACTCCTTCCTCGTTAATTCATTTGCTGCTTCTAAATTCCATTTTTTAACCCGCCGCCCTTGCCTTATCTTCTTGAAACGAACATTACATTTCATAACAACTAAATTGTGGTCAGAGTCCGCATCCGCTCCTGGGAAACTGTGCGAATTTATCACACTGTTCCTAAACCTGTGCCTAACCATAATATAATCTAACTGATACCTTTCTGAGTCACCTGGCATTTTCCATGTATACCTACGCCTTTTGTGGTGTCTAAACCATGTGTTAGTGATGACTAACCCCTGTCTCCGGCAGAATTCAATTGCTTTCTCCCCGCGTTCATTCCTCGTGCCTAACCCATAGTCCCCCACCTCACCACCATCTCTTCCTTCGCCTACCGTCGCATTCCAATCCCCCATCACTATCAAATGTTTCCCTGCAGGAACACTCGCGATGATATCCTCTAACTCATCATACATCCTATCGACTTCTTCGTCCTTGTGGTTGCTCG
Source organism: Hetaerina titia (assembly GCA_037158775.1). Lineage (NCBI taxonomy): Eukaryota > Metazoa > Arthropoda > Insecta > Odonata > Calopterygidae > Hetaerina > Hetaerina titia. The sequence goes on from CM073771.1 coordinate 59,012,400, forward strand.
GTGGCATGTATACCTGAATAATGACCAAGTTCGTCGGCTCTGCTTTAATCTCTACGAGTAAAATTCTATCTGTCGCTTGCTCTATGTTGACTACGCTTCTTCCTACCCCTTTATTTAAAATTACGGCAACCCCTCGTTGGCTCTCATCCCCGCCGCTGTATATTACTCTATAATTGTCACTCCAGTAATCCCCGCTATCCTTCCATCTCACCTCGCAGAGGCCTAAAACATCTATGTTACCTCTTTCCATCTCTCGCTTAATATTTTCTAATTTGCCTCTCCTCAACATTGTCCTGACGTTCCAGGTTCCTATTCTAACTACTTTCGCCTTCTTCTGAGTCTTCTGTCCTGCTGAAGTTATTTCTTCCCTGCAAGGGTTTCGTGGGATGACGACCGCGGAAGCCTTGCCTCTCCCGCTGCCGGGCACGACACACGGCCTCTTGGGCCGTGTCCCGTAGTTGCCAGGACTCATATTATCTATAGTGGTACTTGCATTACTATTCTATATTTTTTTAGGTACATATTTTCAGTCAAAGGTATTAAAAAGTTGGAGAAGGTGGAAATAAACTATTTCCAAAATCAATTTAAATAAATCCAAGCGGTTATTACGCTTTATTGTGGAGTATGGCATATGACGTCTGAATACATTTAAATGTAATGAGCCAATTGAACTCCAAATTTTTGCTAAAAGAAGTGTTTATTATCAGCTTTTACGCAAAATTTATTAAAATTGTTGGGAGCAGATTTTTAAGTGTCAGCGACAAATTGAGAGTAACAGGAGCAGAGAAGAGAGTATAGCAATGAAAAAAACATTGATATAAAATTGAACGAATAGGACAAGCGAATGAAAAAATCAAGTCCTGAGAAGACTAGGGTATGAAATAAGAAGGCTGAAAGCATCAAGAAGGAAAAGAGAGTTACGTTGGATGAAGCATGCCTTTATCTATTTACACGGTGAGCTATTACACACCAGAAATTTAATATAAAAAATTAAGTTTTCCTAAATTTGTAGTTACAATATATCTGTAAAATAATTCAAATAATGTAGTTAACTAAAAATACAGGTGCATGCACCACGGTATCTAAGTGAGATATACTCCTGTAAGTATATGAGGGGAGCTTTTAGTAACAAGAAGGACAATAACAAAGACTAAATAAGATAATAACAACATTACTAAGCTATTCCGAATAAAAAAGAGAATATTAGTTTTCCCCCTAAGGCGGTCAGATGCTATTCATTTGATCCCATATCTTTCCTGAGAAAAATGACATCTTAAATGTATTTTTCCTAGACTTAATCTCTCTAATTTTACTGACATAGTCTCTCCAACCATAGTAAAATGGGACTAATGATAAATTCTCAACATCATTGCTAAAGAAACCTTAGAATTTATGAAAGATATTAAATTTGTTATAAAACCTGTACCCTGTGATTTCCACGCTAGTTTCCCTAATAACTTTGATACGCTTCTCAGCTTACCATCACGTCATTTAAGTCTAGCTCATCTACGCTGCACGCGATCTTGATTGACTATTAATAAATTCTCAATCTTTGCTAGCTGGTCCGCGTATTCCTTTTTATGTTTCATCCAAGAGACGCCGTGAGTGAGGGTAACGCCTAATTATTAAATCGCGCCTACACTTTTTATTTCAGTATTCCTGATACAGTAGGCGTTCCGGAGGAAATTGCTCTTATTCCAAAAATTAATCACAACGCAGTTTTTTAAGTTTGATTCTATTTCCACGAGTCGTACCAACGCTGTATAGCATTAAGCGAGACAGCCAACGAGAACGCTCCAGACCAGCCAGCGACTCCTATATACAGGTATACAGCGACCAAATTGCAACGAAGATCCCTTCGACCTGAAGACGCCGCAAGTACTGGGGGGGGGAGGGGGAACTGTTGACCAAAAAGCCAAGCTACGCGTCGAAAACACCCGGAAAAAGCATGGACCATCCATTATGAACTTCTTAAATATGATTTCTAGAAACAATTAACCGTCTCTAAGACGGTCTCTCTAAAACCGTAATGGTAATGGGGTCGAAAGAACTAGAGAGGATGTTTGGTCACACGCTTCCTGTGTCCATCCTTAAGCACTACTCTGGCATATTGAAAGAGAGCGAGAATCGAAAATTTCAAGCAAATATCATGTTGACGGATGGAAATTTATGAGTCAAAACTAACGGGGCAGTGTAGTTGGGAGGAGAATGTACCGAAGAGGTGCAGAAAACAGGTTATCTGATTTAAGAGCACTCATTCTTGTGCGCCCAGCCTGGTGATTAGAAAACATCGGAGCTGGAGCCGGGGTCTCCGATTCAGATCCGGATCGGTAGCATTCTCGATAGTGCCACGTGTTTATATCTAACAATAGGAACTGTGTATTGGTGATCGAGGGTGTTGGTGCTTGAGTTACACTTCGAGTTTGGGACTTAGATTTCCTCGCGATAGCAAACTGGAGATCGGCCTCCACCGTAAAATTGCGTTGGCACCAATCTCAGGGCGGGCGTGAATCCAGGGGAGAGGAGGAGCTTTTTCCCTCCACTTCCCCCTTACCCTCCTGCCCCCCCATGTCAGTGTCCCTACGCCTCTTTTTTTTCACCCCCTCTCCTTCCTTCCTTCCCTCCCTCCCTCCCTCCCACCCCCTCTCTTCGCCCCCTCCCCCATCCAGCCATCGGTTCCCCCATCTTCCCCCCTCCGTGCCGTCTCCGTTTGAATCGCTTGATCGATCCGGTGGTCCCCCCTCAACAGGTTGCCGGAGTCCTCTCCACTCCTCCTCTACACCATTCCTTCTCCCCGCCCCCTCCTACGCACCCCTCCTGCGCCCTCGCTTCCTTCCAATATTCCCTTCCCATCCTTGCGCACTCCCCCCCACCGTAATCTGCCTCTTCTTTTTCCCCAATATTATATTTCCCACCTCGTCTTTCATCATCACAGCTAACAATCCGAAGATTGGTTTCCTGCAGTTCTCCTCTGCTTTATCTCCTCACGTGGGCTCTTCGTTATCTCCACAATACTGAATCCTGCAATCACATCTCGCGTGTCTGTTCGGAGTATTCTATCCTTGGCCTTCCTCCGCAATTCTTCCCAACCAATTTTCCTTCCACTACTGCACTCAATTCGATCTTCATGGGTTGGGATTAAACTCAAGATGATCACCTTTTGTCTATCGAGCTGGTTTCGACGAACAATTTCTTCCTCCACTCTTCTCATGCATTCCTCATTCATGCTAGAAGCAAGGAATAGGAAGGATAATCGACTTGGTTTGGAAACTGGGGACTCTCAAGGAAGGAAAGAAGGAAGTATTGCGTATAGTTCCAAAGGGCCATAAGGTTTGGAGAGGCGTGGGCCTTGACAAGATTGGAGAAAGAAATTCGAACGGATTGCGGGAGACAAAGAGACGTCGGATTAGGGTTAAGGGAGGTGAGGAGGTCGGTGGATGGAATGTGGAGACGCCTGAAAAGTAAGATTTGGACAGAAAATGGCAGGCGTTTATCTACTGACAGCCTAATGGAAAGGAAAATGACGAGGGTAGAGGAACAAGATAGTAATTATTTTGGCCGTCGAGAATCTTAGACGAAAGACACTTAATGGAAGAGTAAATGCAATGGGATCCTGAACGAATCATATCTTCCGAGATTTTATTGAGTAAATCACTTCGCCTGCCAACCCAGAGTTCGCTGGTTCGATTCCGCCTGGGTAGTTTTTCCTCCACCTAGGGCTTTGTGTATGCATTTGTGAAATCGTTACATCATTGTCCAAAGTCCGAAGCAAAGGCCGAGGTGCTGTTATCGGACTAATGGAAAATAAAATAAATAAAGCGACTTCACTCATATTTTAAGGAGGCGTTGTTCAAAAGGATCGTTGAATCTCTTTATTTGTTATGTTCCTTCGCTTCAAAATTGAGCTTTCGGGTCAGTTAAGAGTAATAAGCAATCACTGACCAAAGATAATGGCTTCTGTACCCAAAAGAAAACCACTCAACTTGTCTTTATGTACACTAAAAGGCACGGAATCAACTTAAAAATTTCATTCATTTAATGTAATATTTGATTAAATGATAAAATAAGATTTCTGTGTTGTGATTTGCGATTCTTTATAGTATTTTCTTGTTACTTTGAAAAATTGCGAATATTCTTTGAATGACTCTTCTATAGTTTTACTACCTCTATTTAAAATTTTTCCTACACAACTTCTGAAATTAAACATATAACGCCGTCAACAACCATGTGCTAATAGTTATACTCGTGTCGTATTGGTTACCTCCAACTGGTGATTACCGAAATAAAGGAAGTAACTTTGTAAATCCATAAGTTACGTGGGCAGTCCGATAAGTACTTAGCCTACAAAAGAAAAAATGAAAATTTTGGAAAAGTGGCGATTTATTTCTCAACATAGTCTCCTTTTAGCTCGATACACTTGACCCAGCGATGCTCCAACTTCTTTAACCCGTCTGAAAAATACGTTTTCTGGAAGTCAGCAAAATAGGCCTCCGTGGCGGCAATAACCTCCTCATTTGACTCAAATTTCTGCCCAGCGAGTGCCTTTTTCAAGTTTGGAAACAAAAAGAAGTCGCATGGGGCCAAATCTGGAGAATACGGTGCGTGGGGCAGCAATTCGTAGCCCAATTCGACCAATTTGGCCGTGGCAAAGGTGGAGGTGTGAGCCGGTGCGTTGTCATGGTGGAAGGGCACTTTTTTCTTCGCCAAATGGGGCCGTTTTTTCTGCAATTCGGCGTCGAATCGGCCCAATAATGCGGCATAGTAGAGCCCTGTGATTGTTTTGTCCTTCTCCAGGTAGTCTATGAATATCACACCTTGCGAATCCCAGAAAACGGTGGCCATCACCTTTCCGGCCGATAGGACAGTCTTCGCCTTCTTCGGAGCACGTTTGCCGGGTGAAGTCCACTGTTTAGACTGTTCCTTGGTCTCTGGTGTGTACCAGTGGATCCATGTTTCGTCGACGGTCACGAAACGACGCAGAAACTCCTTCGGATTGCGCTTAAACAGCGTCAAACACTGCTTTGAAGTGGTCTCACGGTTGCGCTTGTTGTCCGGGGTGAGCAAACGCGGCACCCATCGCGCCGACAGCTTTCTCATGCCCAAAATTTCATGCAGGATATGACCCACACGGTCTTTTGAGATGCCTACTGTCTCAGCCATCTCGCGCACCTTCAATCGGCGGTCTGCCAAAACGAGATCGTGGACTTTGTTCACGTTATCCTCCGTGGTAGCCATTTTCGGGGCACCTGGCGGTGGCTCATCAAAAACCGATGTGCGACCACGTTCAAACTCATTAAACCAATTTTTGATCGTCGCCATCGAAGGAGAAGAGTCACCGTACACAGCATCCAAGCGCTCTTTGATTTCGCTGCGCGATTTCCCTTCCAAAAACAAGAATCGAATCACCGACCGATATTGCTCTTTTTCCATTTTCCTAGAATCGGCGGACACACCTGCTTCCACACGTGGTCAAAACAAAACTACCAGTCCGATTCGGCTGAAATTTCAACAATAGCCGTCTATAACAATGTCCTACACAATAGTAAATTGTTCTTGCGTCAGTGGCGCCATCGGGCTGTGAGGCTAAGTACTTATCGGACTGCCCACGTACACATGAGACAGCAAATGTCCAACTGGTGAATTATTAATTCCGCTATGCGTCCATTTACTGTCTCATTATTTCCCACTCAATTAAATGAGCATACATTTCCAATATTCTTCGGTAAAACACCAATCATAGGTTTAAAAATAAAGCATACACTTAGCGATAGTCACCTTTGAAATAGAGCACGGAGTTCCTGTGACAAAGGCTTCGACTGGAAAAACCGTTCTTATCCGGGACGGCGAATCCGGCTACATGTAATTCATGCGGTCTGTGGTATTTGATGACGGAACTTAGTTTTTATTTTTTTGTATTCTGAGAATGATTTGATTCTCTATAATTCACTCCCGCCAGTTATGAGACTACTACATTTCTCCAATCAGCGGCGGTCTCTGAATGGGGAAATCTTACGATTGTTCATGACCATCGTTCAATTTTTAGATGAGCACGACAAGTCAACATCTAGCAAATTAAGATGCACGTTTAATTCGAGACGCAATTGGCCACATTGGGAAAGCATTACTGCGGAGGTGTCGAAAACATTAATGACACTATCGGTGAGTATATGGCAACGTGCAGCAGCGGTTTGGCGTCATATTTCTGAGACTATCGGCAGCGTGTGTATCCGCTTCGTCTCTTCAACCACCTTAAAACACTCGACTAGTTCACTATCTGAAAGTTTTTAAGAATGCAGTCTTGTACCTCACATGTTGAAATTTATCTTTCTTTCTATTATTATCTATTATCTTTCTAAATTCTTCAGTGATGTATAGGTAAACGTATCATAGGACATATGGCACGTTAAAACGCTTCCGGTGGTAATGATGCATACATGGTGCTCATTTATCAACGTTGAGAAGTCATTTTACAAGCATTCTAAAAGCTAGTGGGAAAAGAAACACTCATCCGAAAGTGAAGGATATTTCTTTGACAATACTGGTTCGGTGACGTTTAGAGTGGACCCATCAGAAAAGTGCTAATTAGGGAAAGAGAACAAGTTAACAATTTATCTGTTAAAATTGTCAATTATTGTTACGCTAAGAACCAGTTTAATACAGGATTTCTGTAGTGGTAGGGTGCATTTCTCTTCAGTAATTCACATAATTAACCCGACAAAGACTTAGGGAATATTGGGGGATTAGAATTTACATCTAGTCCGAGAAAATCATTCACACTTCAAACTGAAGTGTATCCTCCTTTATTTAAGGCTCCATAGGGTAGGTCTCCTTTATTTAAGGCTCCATAATATATCGAGCATCCAGATAAAACAAAACAGTTAAGACTTCCTTAATAAATATATGTATGTTTACCCTTTTATCTTTCATAATTTTTTATCTTATTGAAGGCAAGTTTGAATGCCCAAGACCTTTTATACATAGGTCGTGGCACGTGTACTTTCCATTTATGAATACTTCATTATAAAACCAAAACTACCCTCAAGAATGTTACTTGAATGCATATTAAAAACATCCTCGGCATACGCCCACGTGAGTACTTGGCGGATTTGACGCATTTGAGTATCCGTCTCGTATGGTAAGTAATTCGATTAGAGCCGTCCAACTCGATAAGAATAGGCTTCAGATTTACAGTTCTGCCAAGTCAGAGACATTCAGTACCAACGTCCACTTATTCATGTACACGAAACGTTGATATGCAACCATGCATTACTTTAGAGAGGTTCGGGTTGAACCAAGGCAGGATATTGGCAGCCAGGTGAGAACGAAGCGTTTCCGCTAGCATCACACAAAATGATCACATTCAAGATTGTTTGCGAGACATCGAAAAACGTCTTGAATTGCACACAGACAACATGCCCCTCTATAGGGTACTTATTTTCTAATAAAGCTAGAGGACTCACTCTCCTGTGTCCTCTAGTAACCGCACTGGTCCTAATGCAGACCTTACCTTTGGCCAAAGGGAACAGAATGAATGTCCTTCAAAAAATGGAAATCGACGTGCAGTTAGAATTTCAGAGACGAATACGTATTTAGCGAGATTTTAGCCTCCTTACAAACTTATTTGGAAGGAGGTTAAAAGCGGCTCATTGAATTTAAAGAACAAAAATCGGGAATAATAATGATATAAAAATATTTCTAAACTTTATGATAAATACAAACATTTTCTGTGATTTTGATACGTTAATCGAACCGCGCCACGTTTTATGTTTGTTTTGAAGTACATGCCTAGTCTTATCGTTCCATTAGCCACAATTTAACTTTGAAATACGCCTGATAATAACAATACAAGTACTGGCACGAGTTAGTGATGGCACTTCTCTCGTATATATAATACGTAATAACGTTTCGTAAAAACGTAAATAAGAAACAATTTACGTTTTGAACGTTAATGCGTTTCGTTGGGTATAAACTTGAGGAGCGTCGAGGTTAAAATCAGGAGACATAGGATGAGGCATGGGTGGGTACAAAATAGTTGGATGCACAGTCGATTGATAGTCATGGAATAATTTTGTAACTTTAGGTTGATCACGCTGAGAATGAATGGATGGATGGGAGACGAGTTTCACTAAACAAAATTAATAGATATGAGAGAAGAGTAAGCAAGAGAGAATGTAATTGCCCGATAAGTTCATGGGCAAATGTGGGCAAAGAGACTCTCAAGACGAGGAATGTTTGAAGGCTCAGGAAAATAGGATCATGTACTGAGTTTATGAATGTAACGGACGCGGAAGATGTGCACAATCGCTGTGATTCTGTACGGAAGCTTATTAAAATAGGCATATTTCCTCACATAACTTGAAATGAGGTTTTTTAAAGTGTGCCTAACTTGAAAAATGGGTATCCACGAATATGAGTTAAATCTTTTAAATTCAAAATCAAATGAAATTTGGCTTCATATCTTGTTCCAATTAGAAAGTGCATTAGAAGGTGCACTATCTTGAATTGTCACAGCCATGGAAATTTGTTGATCTCTCAGGCTCTTTAATGCATTTGACCAGGCAAATATTTTGTCCACAAAATTGTAGCCACTACTATCATGGGAAAATGTAATTAGTGAGCACCATGAACCCAGTTTCAAAGTCTTAAATTTTAAAATATCTGCTCTGGAAATAAATGCCGAGTAATATTTTCATTATTGATTTCACGTGAGCAACAGGTATTTTCAACTTTCGACAGAAGTAATAGGGGATAAAGAGTCGTCGACATATAATGGTTGAAGTCAATTAAAAGTTGAATGAATTTAAAAAAGACACGGATGGAAATGCACTCTCGACTTGAAACAAGTAAAGATTATTTTGATACGCCTAAGTTCGTGATGATCACTTCATTATCCCTCGGGTATCTTTTAAGTAATTTAAAGTCGTATCCCGGGTATTTTTCAGGAAAATCTCTAAATATTGTACTCGCCAGAGAGAATATACATGGCTGCCTGTATGGCAGAAATTAATTGTTTAGAAGAACTTTGGAAACTATCACACTAAACAATTAAAATAATTATTGTATGCGAGAAAATTGAAACACTAAAAAGTTTAAAATATAGTATCATTACAAATTTTATGATTGCAATTGTGCGCTAAAATTAAAATTATGACTAGGATGTGCGCCTTTTCGAAATTTAGTTTGCGTGCTCAAATGCGATCTAATCACATTAATAACAAGTTGCATCATCCTGGATAGATGGTAAGAAAAATCTGCTTAACTTAGATTTTAAATATTTTATTTAACTTCAAACAGTATGATGCTATCACCTAACCTTTTTCCAAGAGTAAAGAAAATAATCTTTTTGTATTTATTCGTGAAGTCCCGACCAGGTAATTTCGTCGTTTTCGCATATTGTTGTACCTCTTTTTCATTTAATACTTTTTTCTATTTTCACTACAATTCCGAATAAATATTACATTTTTGTTGAATAAACTAAGTTAGTTATACCCCAATCAATGTGGAAATGTTTTCTGACAATCATCTTAATAAAATATACGAACGCGGAAGCTTAATGGTGGAAGATAATACATTTTTGTCTCCATTATTTTACCGGGAGAGCACTTGTTAGTGCTGGTACTTCTCTCAATATAAAATAATGAGACAAATATTTTTTCCTAAGGATTGTTGTCCTGGGATTTCTTGACTTTTTGAAGGTTCACGCAGAGTATCGTGCGCGGTTTCTAATATAGAGCAGCAACTTTGCAGGCTCTTGATTCAGATCGATCCCTTCGACGGTTTACCGCAGGGAAGGGAGTGCTCCTCTGAAGAGGGTCCCACGAGCATGGAGTTGAGTTTTTGGAGAGAGGGCGGGGGATGAACGACGAGTGGAGGCGCAGTGGGGGGAGGAGGGGGGTTGAGCACCAGGAGCGGTGGTGGGAATAATTGGGTTTGTCGGTTGGATGGGAGAGTGCTTGTTTTTATTTCTCGAGGAGGTTGTCGGTGGTGACGTCAATATTCTACCCTCGACTGAAATTATGTTCCCTTCACTTTGTACATGAGTTCCCCCCCGAACAGATTATGGGTTCCGTTTGTCAGAAAGCAATATACCTGGATGTTCAGAAGTGGTAAAAAATGATAAAGATTATACATATAATATTTTTAATTGTATATATGTACATCTATATGCATATTTATGTATATATATGCATATATATATATATACATACATATATATATATATATATATAACTTTGACAGCAACACACAATAAGAGAACATATAAAAGGAACATTCACACGTTATTTCTTGATAATTTCGATGGAAGTAAGCTCCGTCTTCCTCAGAAGTAAAAACTTCCACGCAGCTAAACTTATTCTCAGGATCATCAACAAAAGAATAGAGAGTAAGGCAAATGATTACTTAGGGGATGATCAGTTTGGGTTTAGGAAAGGAAGAGGTACGCGTGATGCCATTGCAGTAATGAGATCACTAATCGAGAGGAATATAGAATACAATCAGGACGTTTTTGCCTGTTTTGTAGATTTCGAAAAAGCGTTTGATAGAGTGAATTGGGAAAAATTAATGCGTGTATTGAAGAAAATAGGAATGGATTGGAGAGACAGGAGACTGATCCGCAACCTGTACATGTCTCAGACTGCTCAGGTGCGAGTGGGGAACGGAGAATCCGGATGGGCAGTGTTAAGAAGAGGTGTAAGGTAGGGTTGCCCATTGTCACCGGTGCTGTTCAACGTATATGTGGAGGAAATGATTAACGAGGCATGGGAAGAACTGGAGGTAGGAATGAAAGTCGGAGGGGAATTCGTAAAATCGGTTAGGTTTGCTGATGACCAAGCATTAATTGTTCAGTCAGCCAAGGGGTTGCAAGCATTGTTGAGTGAATTGGAGGTTCAGTGCGATAGATATGGGATGAGAATCAATATTAATAAAACAAAGGTTATGCGATTTTCCAGAAAGAAAAAGGCTAAGCTAAATATTAAAATAGGCGGGGAAAAAATAGAGCAGGTAGAACAGTTTACATATCTCGTAAGTGTTTTGGACCAATACGGTCAAAGTGGTAGGGACGTAAGGAGAAGAATTGCGCTAGGTAAGGAGGCTTTCTCAAGAAGGAGGGAGTTGATGACAGGGACGTTGAGTAGGGAGGTTAAGAAAAGACTCGTAAAAACTCTGATATGGAGCGTAGCTATGTACGGCGCGGAAACGTGGTCACTGAAGCAGGAGGATAGACGTGGATTGGAGGCTTTTGAAATGTGGGTGTGGAGAAGAATGGAGAAGGTGAAATGGACCGAAAGGAAAACAAATGAGGAAGTACTGGAGATGGTGGGTGAGGAGAGGGGTTTGTTGAGAGAAATCCTATAGAGGCAGGAAAAATGGATGAAAGGCGTATTGGGCAAACGAGGAAAGGGTAGGAACAGGATAGAGATTTTGGACGGGATGAAGGGAGGAAAGAAGTACACAGAGATGAAGAGGGACCTGATGTAGATTAGGTTGCTGGATTGGGTTTATTTGATAGTTGTGTCCATCCAAAAACGTAACTTAACCGGTAGCTTACCTAATAATAATAATATTTGAACGGCACAAGAGAACACAAAAATAAAATAGATAACACGTAAAAGGACACTAATATTTCAGAAAGTATAAGCTTGCGGCCTTCTCTGAGGCCTTCTACAGATCACACTGTATAAACGTATATTTATATAATATACACATGCTGGATGACGGAAATCTCCGGAGGAAAATGAAAACAGCGTATTGACCCTTTATCAGGAGATTAAAACTGGGAAGAAATGAGCTCCCAGGTGGAAAATAACACTCTTTTGGCTGAAAGCAGCCGCTAGAATTCTCTTGAACAGATAGCCCGTGTCCAGAGCAACTGAATCCTTTAGCAGTTTCCTTTATTGCATATTATCAAATTTCGGCGCACGAGAGATAAATAGAAAAATATGGTCGTCGTTCTCATGGAAAATCTTGCCATTTTATGCTTTTCTTCCTCGACATTTCCCATTTTCAGTTGAAGCAGAAAACAATTCCTCTGATCGAGGTGGAAAAAGGGGCGAATTACCCTGTAAATGGGACGTACACGCACATGTAGTAAAATACCTATCTAGCTCAAATGTCATTGGCTAGGAGGTGCTACTCGAACTGTAGTATACTCTAGTAAACTTGCAGTTTCAAATTAGTGCGCTCATTTGGTAACTTTGAGTTAGCTTCAAATGATTTCCTAATGTGGCGCAATACATTCCTTTCTTTTGTACCCCGGAATTTTATGATTTCAAGTGAGGTACGCTTCTAAACTGTATTGTGATAAACTGTGCAAAGTAGAAGTGCTCCAATACTTTTTTCCTTCGTTCTTTCTTGAGGATTCTTCATACACGAACAGATCATTGAACGGAATTTTCTGAATTCAAATTGAAAAGGACTTAATCGTGACTTCCCGAGTTCCTCAGTGTGTTGAACACTGACATACTAATTTAGTTGGTCCCTTCCTTCAACAGTAGAATTTGTTTTAGTCAAGTTGAATTTACATAAATCTTGAACGAAATATTTTTTATCCGTGTGCTGGTTTAATTTTATGGATGCATGAATCCATCACTTGGTTCTTTCGATGTGTTTTTATGACAACTTGAGGTGATTTTCATTGTTCAAATTTGAAATATTAAAGGAAAAACTAAATTATTATATACTATATGTCCTCTATCGAGTAAAATCATATTCTACGTCTCGTCGACACTGCTTATCATGCGACTTGACTTCAATCATGGACTTGGAGTGCCCAGAAGTAGAATAATTTAGGCTTTCATCACCCATAATACCCGTTTCAACATGAGCGAAAGCGATGGGACCTAAAATGACGTGTCCATGGTGACAGAACTCGTAATTTATTAAAACCTATGTAAATAACATGTTTGGACGGAACATTTGCACATTTTCTAGAGGTAGATGTTCATAGGGATGTAAAAGGATGCAACTTCAACTTTCGGGTTGATAACTGCGACTTCCAGCAATTGCGAGATTTGTTTTGCCTCGTGTTTGATATCATTCGATACTAATTAAATCTGGTGATAATGAATGTTTCTATCTTTTTCTGTGTTTCCATCGGGGGCAAGAAAATTATCTCTTCAATCGGACCCGGATCAGTTCCATAGTAGTTTTGAGAGCACATGCTTGGTTCCAGCGGGAAAAGTTCAATCTTTTGGTAACATCTGGATGAAGATGGATGACAGGATCCGGATGATGGAAGATTTGGGTCCATGAGACAGTCGATACTTCAAATATACTATATACCAGGTTCCCTTCTCAATATTGCATGGAAAAATTTTCTTAACTTCACGACAGCTCTCGCTGCGACAGCTCGCAAGAAAATATTTTTAAAATTTTTCCTTACGCTCTCTGACACGACGGTCATCTAGTCTCTCCAGTCTTTATCTTTGGAAGTCCTAATCCTCGATTCCACGGCAATTATGGATCCCTTGTAAAATCCAATCAGAAATTAGCTTTCGAAATCAGGATGAAGATGGATGTCTTCTCCATTATTCGAGCTCCTAAAGCCTAGTGACAAGTAACCTACTTCCAAGTAAACTACTGATAAGTAACCTGCTGCAGGTAACGGGTTTTGCATACCTTAACGGTTGCTTCAAATTGTGATACCAAATTCACTATATTCATGGTTAAATGGTTTGATTTTACCGCTTCCACAGTAAGAGTTCACATTCGTGTTTTGATAGTTGAACGCTCTCCAACTAACCCCCACCCCCCTCCGGATCAAAAGAGTGCTTCGAGGGAATAGCAGCAACATTCGCAAAGGGGAGGCGGGCACCTGGCCGAGCTGCCACGCGGCCGTTGCCCATTGATTTTTTTCCGCTCCACATGCCCACGTCATCCGTCCATATGTTGACCGACATACCCTTGATGTTACGGCGACTGAGATTCGTCGCCTTGCTCTCATGACTCAATGGATCCAGCGGCCCTCCTCTCGCTCCATGGGCATGCACGAGCTCGATGGGCTTTTCCTTTCGAAGTTCCTCCCGCCCCACCTCCTCGCGATGAATGGTGTCAGAGCGGAAAGAGACACTCCTTGCAGCCCCCCCTACCCCCAGCACGGTACCTTCACCTTCTCCTCCTCATCAAACCCTCTTCGCTCGCTATGATGATCATTCCAGTTTCCTCCTCAATTCACTTTCCGCGTTCGGTCGGATCGCCTCCGTCTCCGCCCCTTGCCCCACCTCCTTTTCCTCCTCTCTCGCCACCCCCTCCCCCCCTTTAGTTCCCTTTCCGCCACCTCTCCCCCCGTCTGCCGTCCGCCCCGCACCCTCTCACTCCCAAACTCCCCTCCCCTTCCGCCCCCCTACTCCCTGGCACCCTGGAGAAATCGATCGCCCAGATATATAGTCGGTCCCCTCACTCACCACTCTCGGGGAGTTGTTCACTTCGGCTGGAGCCGAATGAAGGACGAAAAGTTTTCCGGTGGCGTCTTACTCCCCCCCTCCGGCTCGCGAATCCTTTTCCCCGATTCCCGCGTCGGTGCGTGCTTGGTTTCAGTTCGTCGCACTCGGTTCTGGCGGAAGGGGGGCTGGGGGAGGAGGGGGAGATGTTGGCGATGTGGAAGCGGGGGTGGGGCGTGACTCGGGGCATCGGCGTACGTGAGACCCACGACGTAACCACACCGCCTCGCGAGGGCCACGTGACCGGCGATTTCGCACAGTAGGATTGGATTCAATCGCGATCGTCTGACGTATCTCGACGGCCCCGCGGAAGAAATCGTGTAGGACGGCTCTCCTGTGCTGAGACTTTTGGCATCTCGCTATTTGGACTGCTTTCGACTGTCAAAGAGTACTCTCTTTGATTGAAAAAGGCATTCAGCCTACGTCATGGGAGGCACGCGCATCGGTGCCTCCGAAAAGACAACATCTGATTGGCGAATTTTCCACCCGATCCCAGGGAATGTGAAAAAATTATTATATATGCCTTTGCAGCGCCATGGGTTGTACCTTAATCATAGTGATACGTAGGTATCCGCTAGATGTGTGTACTAGTATCGCATACAGAATTGATGTAATTAATATTCTTCGCGGAAACTTGCGTGAAAGTAACGGATAATCACTGCAGTAAAAACGTGACCAAAAATCCTTCGGCTTTTATATGATACCGTGCAACCATTTTCACCTTAATGGTGAACCATCTGTTAACTATTTAAAGCTTACATTCAACATATGGAGAAGCGATAGTCGAGGCGGAATGGCTTTTTTGAGGGAAAACCGAAGGAGAAGGGAGTTGCGTGGGGGTATTTGGGAAGTGGGCGTGCCAATGGAATACGTGGGCGTGAAATGTAAGGAATATACAAGAGGAATTCCCTTGGAAGTCTCGAGACAGACCGACCTAGTGCGGCTAAAGTGAAGGGATGGGAGACCCTGAGTTCGGGAGATGTTTTTCACAATGAAGATGGAGGGGTCCAAGCGGAAGGGTCTTACAATGAGATGAGAGTGTTGAAGGTGATTAAATATCAAATATTATTTTGCGAATTGGACCATCGTTTCTACCCCACTCCCCCTAGATTATTTCGCACCTTATGCACACCATGAAGAATTCATTCCTGCCCTACCTTCCACCACCCCTTTTGTCCTCCTGCGTGGCCTCGGCCAAGAGCGGGGTCATTTAGCTGGGTCCCACCCACCTTCCGGGTTTTCGATTTCCCAAAAAAGACCCCAGTAGCGCCATGCCTTTGTGAGATGAAACCGGTTGTTGAGTTCCTTAATTAAATTTAAGAAAAGTAATACGGATTTTAATTCAATACGAAATGAACAAATGTTATTCATCAAATTAAAAATTTAAGAATTCAGTATTCACATAAACTATGAGCAAATAAATGAAAGAACCAATCTAGTCCATAAAGCAACTTTAGAGAATTAAAGGAGTAGTTAATTTTTTATGATGATTTTTCGTTTTCGCGCACTATTTTAAGGTATTTTTCAAGTGACTTGAGATAAATTATAGAGTACTCTTTAACTACCAAGCTTTAAAAAAAACACCTTAGATCAAAGTACTTATACGTGTATTATGAATTTTTATGGCCGAAATACATATTTTAAAGAGAAGAAAGGAAAAAAACCTGCACTTTTCAGTGAACTTAACATTTGCTCCCAAATTATGTTTATTTTAAAGTATGTTTTACGTAGATTTTTCAAGGATTGCAGTGTTTTTGTTACATTCCATGATATGATTATAATGGGTATAAAATCACAGAGGTTTATCCATAATGTATGCAAAGGACATCATAAAACTGACGGGACTTTATACGTCACATATATATATATATGTATATAAATATATATTAAAATAGGTGGGGAAAAAATAGAGCAGGTAGAACAGTTTACATATCTCGGAAGTCTTTTGGACCAATACGGTCAAAGTAGTAGGGACGTAAGGAGAAGAATTGCGCTAGGCAAGGAGGCTTTCTCAAGGAGGAGGGAGTTGATGACGGGGGCGTTGAGTAGAGATGTTAAGAGAAGACTCGTAAAAACTCTGATATGGAGCGTAGCTATGTATGGTGCGGAAACGTGGTCACTGAAGCAGGAGGATAGACGTAGATTGGAGGCTTTTGAAATGTGGGTGTGGAGAAGGATGGAGAAGGTGAAATGGACCGAAAGGAAAACAAATGAGGAAGTACTGGAGATGGTGGGTGAGGAGAGGGGTTTGTTGAGAGAAATCCTATGGAAGCAAGAAAAATGGATGAAAGGCGTATTGAGCGGTAGTGGAATGTTGAAGAAGGTAATAGAGGGGAGAATGTTGGGCAAGCGAGGAAAGGGTAGGAACAGGATAGGGATGTTGGATGGGATGAAGAGAGGAAAGAAGTACACAGAGATGAAGAGGGACCTAATGTAGTTTAGGTTGCTGGAGTGGGTTTTGTTTGGAGTTACAAAATATTTATTTGATAGTTGTGTCCATCCAAAAACCTACCTTAACCGGTAGATTACCTAATAATAAATAAATATACGTTTATATATATATACCCTACTATATATATATTCATTCAAACATAGAAATAGGTATAAGGAAAGAGGATAGGAAAACACATAAAAGGCGAACACAGGACATGTGGGGAAGGCATTTTTACTTTCGTGATCTGCTCAAAAACCGCCTTCCCCACATGTCCTGTGTTCGCCTTTTATGTGTTTTCCTATCCCCTTTCCTTATACCTATTTCTATGTTTGAATGAATATTTGTGCGCCGTATGGCGGGATTTTCAAGTTTGAATATCTACTATATATATATATATATATATATATATATATATATAGTGTGGTCCCGGGTTCGATTCCCGGGTAAGGCACTTTGGGCACCTACAGCTTCACCCAAGCTAGTTGATTTTTTGGGTACCAGATCTTCCTGGGAAACCATAACCGGCACAGGGAAAGGAACTGGCCCCCCACCCTGATGTGTGAATATTCACACGCCGTCGAGCTTGGTACATGGGTGAGCTCTACCATCACCTACTAAACCGACCTTCGGGTTGATATGGTTAGATATATATATATATTTATAAAATATATTTTAATTGTCATATTTATATTCTTTATTATGTCTTATTTCTATACTTTATATATATATATATATAGTATATACTTTATATTATCTCAGAAATATATACACACACATATATATATATATATAAATCATATCTTATCTTCTGAAGAAGACGGAGTTCGAGTCCGTCGAAATTATCAAGATATTATTGTGAGTGTTCTTTTTATGTGTTCTCGTGCTGTGTGTTCCTGTCTAAGTGTTTTATTTAACACTTCCGTGTTACTTCGAAGAAATCAATTGTATATATATATATAATATATATAAATAAATAAATATATATATATATATATATATATATATATATATATATATATATATGTTGTTGCCATGATTCAAGCATTTTAAAATTCTTCTAGCTGTGAATTTTTGGAGACGTGCGAAAATAAATATATTTTATTCTCATAGTTGTTTAAATAGAAGCCAAAATTACTTTAAATTGGTTTATGTGCCTCAAGGATAAATAAGCTGATTCATTTCAGATTTAAATTAGCTAATTTCCAATTTACTTTAGCAAATTCCTATGAAACACAATTTCATCAATGTCTCTATCCATTAATTTTATATTATTCACTTTTTGCTTCGTCAGCAAACAATGGAAGAGTAATTTAGGTATGATAAAATCAACCCTTTCCAAATGTTCCTCTGGTCTTAAGCGATCAATGCGCAACTCCTGGGAATTCGCGATCGATAAAAAATGTGGGAGTACCTCACTTGAATTCGGGTTAGGTTACACCGAGTCTCTACAGCGCAGGGTCGTCAGGGCCTCAAGTCCATTCTAATTTTATGAATGAACTTTTTATCCTGGTTCACAAATTACGGAAAGTTTGGCAAAAATACAATAAAATGTAGTGAGATTATTTTTCCATTGTCCAATAAGTGGATGATTTGTAAATTATAGAGCGCTTGCAATTGCAAGTCTAGATAATTGTATAACCATTAGTCAAAGCTTGAACGCTGGAAAAATTCTTTCGCTACTCGGATTTGTATGACTCTTGTAATTCAATACCTACAGCGCCTGCTTTTTTCGTACTTTGTATTACATACGCTGTGCTTTTTCCTCTTGATTGGACGTAGCTATGCCGTATGAAGCCAACTCCACAATTCAATTTCGGGGATAGGATTCTCTTAAACAAATCCCTGCAACATAAATACTTTCTAGGATTCCCACTTGATATTTGGTACGCATGTGTCAACTGGGAAACACGTTATCAATTGAAGTTGGTTCAATTTATGCAGAAGAGTAATTATTCAGTCACATTTTTACATAGAAATCTCAAAATTGACAAATTAGTGGCCAGTAATATACAGAATTTGTGAATGAAATTAAACTGTCGTTTTATTTTACTGATGGAAGTAGCGAATCTTGATAGAGCTAATCATTGTCGTCACATAATCATTCTGAAGTTATTGTTGAAGGAAGATAATCATATTTTTTTATCAAAAGTGTGATAAATTAACCTCTTTTGGTGGGAAATCATAGTTTTTTTTAATTGAAGATTTTAATAATGCATTAAAACCCTCAACGGTTGACATATTTGTGTTTTTAATAGCTATTATTTTAAATAATCAAATTTGATTACTTGATGCGAATTATTGGAATTAGCAGCTCATAGTGAAAATATTCCATGTATTTTCTTATAACCCTTTCACTTCAACTGTTGTCTCAATGCAATGACGGGGGCTATTTCCTTTGCGACCATTATATTTCGCCGTCCGAGCTTTGAGTGAGGGAAGGAGGGGCTGACGTAAGGGAAATTCTCCATTAACTGACCAAACAGCCCCTTCCGATGCCACTCTCCAGCACGCTACGCCAACCAAGTCCTCGTTTCTGCTTTTCATATTCTGTTTGCTTTTCCCCTGGGCCACTTTATGCCTCTCCGATAACGTCACTGACGAGTTTTTCTCGCGATGTTCTGGTAACACTCGGCTTAAAATTTCTTATCTCTCTGAAAAGAATGTCTCTGATGTTCCCAGAACCAATAATTTACTCTTCCGGCTGTTATTGCGATGCATTTCCTCTCGATACTTCATCGAGTAGCCCTTGTGGGCAGCAATGAATTACATTTTGCTTCCTTTTCCTACTACATGATTTCTCGCAAAAACTGACTACTCCAGTCATAAAAAAATTATACGTGAAGCGAAGTGTATTAATTTTATTAGTACTATTATTAGGAATTACCTCCAGGACATGAGGACTCTTAAGATAATGTAACCCTAGGATGCGATATGAGGAATGTTCCTGGATATCAAAATGTCTCTTTTGATTCAATAATAAAATCAAGTTGAAACATATCGCGTCCTTATCGTTGAATTTCAAAGATTTTCATTCGCTTAAAGGTTATTTGAAACGGCTCTGTGATGCATCCAAATTATTACGGTTCAGACATATTACGACAATGAAAATAAAATCCTTGCTTGCTAAATATTCCTTCAAAGAAAGCAATGCAGCAATAAAATTTAAAATTATTTTGGTGATTTCAAATGTGGGCCTATGTCACTCAATCTATCGATAATTTATGAAAAGTAAGCATGACGTAAAATAGAGTTGTTAGCCGGGAAACCATTAAATTGATAGCCATAGTTAAAGATGTTGATATATTCGCCATTTTTCACGCGAGTCAAAAAGAAAAAAAATGTCTTATTGGCTTAATAGATTTGAACAGTATTTAGATTATTTTAAGCATCCTGTGAAAATAAATATGCATCGAAAAAGTTGAAGTGTGTATGGAAATGAGTCATAGTTCACGAACTTTTTTTAAGTATTTGCTTATTAGAATGCAGTATTAAAAAAAAGAGTGAAGTCTCTTCCTGTTAATGCTGGTTTTAAGTAAGTAAGTAACTGAGCCGTTCCTCGAGATGCCTTTAGGCTATTGGGGATTGCCAACTTCATGGATATTTTTGCTCGTTCTTAAATTTTTTTGACATTTTTGGTCTTTCGTCTGGAAAGTTTTAATAATTTTAAGGTTCTTAATATGTTATTATGGTTATCGAAGAACTCTTATTTAGATCAACGGCACATTATAGTAAATATTATTAAAAATTATGATAAATTACTTCTAAAAATTTTTCATGGCATTCCATAAATATTGAGTAGTCCAACCAAGGGTTATTTTTATGTTCATTGGAAATCTCATAGAGTAAACAACATCAATACACGGAGTCCCTCTAAAAAACTCCGTACATCTTGAACTCGGTCACCGTAAAAACAAACGGAGATCAGGGGTCCATTGTGGTATACAATATCCCATGTTAGTGGATGTAAACTGCACTGGCAATGCTTCCATTATGCCCTGAATATAGCATTTAACACTAAATGACAGATGTCAACGGCCCACTCCCAGGTGAATGAGTGCTCGTCAAAGCCATTTCTCACCCACTTGATCGGAAATGGAGTCTGAGCCTGAAATCGAAATGATGCTCCTCTCCAAGCCACCCATCAGGATTATAGTACCCGGATTATTTGAGCATTTATAAATTACCAGCCAATTGATTTTTTACAAGCATGAATGAAAATCAGGCTTTCTCAATATTTCCAAATGTTAGCGTATATAAAAACTGATCTCCTACAGGTCAGTTTTCTATTCTTCAGACAATAATTACTCAATTACATTTCTTGACATTTAGTGTATTAAAAATATAATGAAAAACTGTTTCCATTTATTTAATTTTGCCGTACCTCATCAAATTTTTAAAGAATAAGTCATAGAATATTTACGAAAAACAATTTACTTTTCGAAATACAATTTTACAAAAGCTTCTATGAGTATGAGTCTTAAAATATTTCCAATCTTCACCATAAAATAAATATAATTTTGAATAAATCACTTTTATCCGTCTTGATACGATAATTTTAAAACTCTTTACTTGAAAAAATGAAGATTTCTTGATAAATTACCCAACCCACCATAAATTGAGATGACAGTCATGAAATCCGCTATTGTAAAATGAAGGAGTCTGTCCAAAATGGAAATGACGATTCCCGAGATGTGGATGTTAAACTAGTGTCAATATTTTATCTTCTGGTAAAAAATGTCGTAAAAGTTTTTTAATACTTGATTAGACTTGATATTTGAGAGAATATCAATAATAAATAATTATCACTATCGGTATCAGGTTTTAATATGATGGGATACTTGCGTGATGCGTGAGAATTATACTGAGAATGTATGTATAAAGCCTTTGCCATCACTATAACTAGACGATTCTTGGACTTACTGCTAGGCTTACTGTGGTAGTGTGGACTAGGAGGTTTTTATCGTAATTGCAATAAGTTTTCAAATTAAATATTTAAAAACTTACCGAAATGATTGTATCTTTTGTTATTCACCATCCATAAAGCTTGGGAATATTGCTGCCTATGAGAGAGCAAGTTTTCTACGTGTAATTCGAGATAATTGATTTGGAACTCTTAAAATCGTATGTTCACATTTATATAGTATGTCGAAGCAACTGAGTAAGATGGCCAACAGGATTGAAGCGGTCCAATTGACGGCTATAAACACCAATTTTTATCAGAGCATGTCGAATGTGATATTAGAGACTCTCCTAAAAAAATAATTATTATGGAAATAAGAAAGGGAAAATGATGAAACTCTTTTGGTGATTACAATAAACAATAGTAGGCAGTGATATTCAACGAATTCTTTTTGAAACAAAAAGGGGAATTTTGATGACCGTCGGTTACAACTACCTTAAATCGGTTTTGAGTTTGGAGCCCAGATTTTGTAAAGAATGAATCCTGACTGGATTTTAAATCAGTGATATTTGCTCATTTGATCTATTAAATGAATCACTTTATCGGCATTATTTTCCCACAGAGGGTCCCCCGCCGTGAGCTTTTGTGTGGGATCCTATGTGACTGGTCAAGAAGTAATCGGTCGGTTCCTTAGCTATGAGCCCCTCGTTCTCCGTTTCCTGATTCGCTACAGCTCTGTGAATATAATTTTCATTTAACGTAAAAAATAACTGTATTAGTTGGAAATTGATCATTATCGTAAAATTTGCATTTTGGTAATGTTTCGTAAGCCACGAGAATTAAATGTCGAGCGTAAGAGGTGACCTGGGTATACTATAAATCAAAATTGTTTAACATTAATCATTTAATTTGAATATTTACACGATAAAACCATAAGTTATTTACAGCAAGAAACAATATCGTGAATGCACGTATTTGAGTATATTCTAGGAGAAAAAGAAAATTCACTTAAAATTTAACCAAACAATAAATTATTTGGATGCACTTTCTAAAAGTATTCTGGTTTGGGACAATTAATATCTTTCAATAAATGAAGAATTACAATGCAACAATATCAGAGTATAAAAACCATTAGGCCTGAGCGGGTTCGAATCCCGGTCAAGGGAAATGATTTTTACACTCTGAAATTGTTGAATTGTAATGCACACATTTAGCGGATGACTGCGTTCAAAATTATTGTCGCGGCTTCTCTCGCAGTTTATTGGAAAATGCAGAATTATGAAAACACGTCAAATAGTAAAAGTATTTGAAATCAACGTATTTTTTTTGGAAATATACGAGCCCTAGGTGTCATAAGAACTTATTTGAACATTAAGAAATATTAAATCTGTCATAACATTTTTATCTTCGGGGGATTTAATGTCATTCATTTCCAACCTCTTTGAGTCGCGTCGCACAGTCTAGAAACCATTGCGCTGCAGGGATTTCACGATGGACTGAA
Source organism: Hetaerina titia (assembly GCA_037158775.1). Lineage (NCBI taxonomy): Eukaryota > Metazoa > Arthropoda > Insecta > Odonata > Calopterygidae > Hetaerina > Hetaerina titia. The sequence goes on from CM073771.1 coordinate 59,035,676, forward strand.
ATGGGCAATGCAGGTGTCGGGAGAAAGCGGTAGGTAATTCATCTCTCAGCTTTCTCCACATTCACGCACCCTGTAATCCGAACTCAGGACATTTCATTGTTCCTGACCCCGAGGAAATCTTAATTTTCATTTTTAAACTGCTGAACACTATAAAGAGTCGATGCTGAAGAAACTTCAGACATTTGGTCTAATCGGTAGGCGTAGGTGAGATCTTACGGTCCATTGAGTGATTCTAATGTAACGATAATTACCTGAATATAAATCAAGACGTACTCGTATTTCTTTGCTGTTTTGGTTTATTAGCGCGAAGAGCGGAAACAAGACGGGATGGAAATGTGTACACTTACGACATAGTAATTAAACGAGCTGCCACATCGTCCCATATGAATCATAATTAAGGTCATTGTACTTAACATTTTAACGCAGTTTTTTTCTTACGTAGCAGTGAAGATGATCATAATAAGAACAAGTAAAAAAAGGGGCATGATGAAAGCTGCTTAGAATGGGTATGGGTGCATGGGTTCACGCCTACTCCAAAACAAAGAAACTTGTTGATGAAGTTTCACAAATGAATTGAACAAAAATAGTAAGTGATTAACTAAAGTATGTTAATTGAATAAGCTATTAAATGCTAACTAAGCTAGGGGACCAGGTCAAAACATAAATAAATTACTTAAAAGAACAGTGATATATCTATAGATTCTCGTCGGTTTATCAAAAAATATAGATGCATGAAAACATTTATGATTACTAAGAAGAAATAGACCGAAAGAAAATATAATAATGACAAGGATCTCATACTTCAGTCACTTAACGAAGTTTCGAGTGAAAATAGTTCTAACAAATAAATACGGGAGGAGGCGGAATACAAAATAACAGAGCTAACGATAGCAACGAATCTCAGAAATGATGACTAATGAAAACGACACTGATATCACATTATTGTTACAGTGTCTTGTGAGTGTATGATCCATAATTGCACTGGAATATTCAAATGGATAGACCTAAGATAAGAGGTTGCAAATCAATGTACCGGATATTATTTCGAAATTATTAGGTAACGCACGGAGGGGAACCAAATCGGTTTTAACTTACGCTAGAGAGGCTGGACGGAGCCATGCGGAATTATCGTAGTTGAGACATATTTTGATAAAAACCTCAAAGGTGTAAAATCATCAGTGCTCAATCGTGTATATAGTCAGCCATTGGCTACAGATTTTTCATTACTCATTCTCGATGTTGGGGAGAGGCAAATTCTCGAATCCATATGTTTCATCATGGTTTTCATCGCTTTTCACAGGATGAAAGCTAGCTTTGACCAGGATTATACGCCTTAGTTGTAAAAGAGCAGCTTTTTAATCACTGTGATACTCATACATATGTATTTAAATATTTCGTGACATTGGTGTTGTTAAGGATATATATATATATATATATTTCCCTATTAGCTTAGGTGGTAGAGCATCCGCCCGGCAAGTGGAAGGCCCGTGGTTCAAATCCCGGATAAGGAAATATTTTTACTTTCGTGATCTGCTCAAAAACCGCCTTCCCCACATGTCCTGCGTTCGCCTTTTATGTGTTTTCCTATCCCCTTTCCTTATACCTATTTCTATGTTTGAATGAATATATATATATATTCATATACAGAATCCTTATATATATATAAGGATTCTGTTGAACTACACTTGTCACCGTTGGAGTCTTTACCATTCCATACAACTTATTTCACGACACGCAGCACGATTTGTCACTTGATACCCGGAATCCTTCGGTATTTGACTCGCAATCACAAGTCGCCAGGGTCACGATCGTGCCGAAGAGTGCGTTCTTCCCGCACCGACCAGGGGCAACAGGCGTTTCTCACATCCGCTCTGAGGGCGTAATCCGTGTGCGTGAGTGTTTGTGCCCCCATAAATGTGGGTTAAAGGCGGGAGGGGGGGAGCGGGACGGTAAACAAGGAGGGAGGATTCGGGGCGTTGGTGGGGGGGAGGGACGTGTGGAGACGGGGAAGTGTGGGAGAGGTTGTGGAAGGGCGGAGAAGGGGGCGGAGCCGGAGTGGAGGGGGTGGGGGCGAAGAGGGAATGGGCCAACCTGATCGATCTCGAGTCAGCAGCCTACCTGCCTTTGGCAGAGCGCGCGCGGGGATAGAGAAAACCCTCTCTTCCAACGCTCCCCTCACTCAACGAGGTCGAGAAAGGGAAGGTGAGGAGGGTTGGCTGAGTGACACTCATTACAGAGAAAAAGCATGTTGGTAGGATACAGAGAAGGATGTTAAACAGATTGATGGCACGACAGCACTTAAAGGCCTTTGGTTCGACCATCCGCTTACCTTCCAGCTAAGGGTCTCCTCTGACAGAGACTAGAAGGGGGGAGAGGGAAGGAACGAAAGCGTTCGAAACCGCGAGGGGAGTGGACGCCGTGGTAGGGAAGGCGCTTACCCCCCCCCCTCCGCGCACCACCGATGAAAAGACACAAGGCACACCAACCTGATGCTCGGCCGCGCACGCTGTCTTCCTCCTCTGTTGACGGCGACAACACAGCTGCTGCCGTTAGGTATGGGGAGGACCTGTTGTGACCACCTCTTGTGGCAGGAAGACCAGAAAAGGACAGCTTTGATGGACGGAAGTGGAGGAAGGGCACTGTCTCAGCGTCCCGGCACTCTCCAACCCTTACTCTTCCCCTCTCGTAGATGTAGTGACAGGAACAATTCCGTATTGAGGGGTCCTCTCAAACGAAAACAATTATTCTCTCCAGTTCTTTCGGGTATTGGTGGGTGGATTTTTTCCCGCCTCGGTTACCTTCATGTGCGAGCCTCTGGCTTGCTCGCGATGATCAGTAGCTTCGCGCGGGGACACTCTGGGATCAGCATTGTCATTCGACTCACTACTGCCTCTCTGCCCCTCGAATGAACGAATAGTGGGGCTAAGCCCGCCCTTCCTTGTGCAGTGGGAAGTCCGTGAGTCACTCGGTCCTGTCACTTCCCTTCCAGTGACTGAACGGCGATTACTCCCGTGTTTCCCAGTCAGCTCCTTCCTTCCGGCGCGTGATTCGATCGAACCCTCACGCACTCCTCACGGTGGGTGTTGCGCGTCCGGTTCGACCCGACCTCCGTCCTTCCTTTCTCTCTCTGTCCAACCTCCTCCTCCACCTTCTTTCTTCTCCCTGTCCTCTTCTGTCTTCCTTGCGTCCTTCGGCCCGCGTCGAACGCCTGTCAATGCTCTTCTGAAGTCGCTACTCTCACCGCCGATCGACTCTCCGCCTTCCGCGCACCCTTCCCTCCCCTAACACCGAAACCAGCCCACTATTCCACCCTCCCGCGGTCCCGCGAATGGACTCGCTCCCTTCCGACGGATGGACCAATGGGAGAGCGGAGGGCGGCTGGATGCAGCGGGACGGAAGGATTCGGGAGGGAGGGTTTTAGCGGGAGCGGGAAAGGGTGCGCTGCGTGCCGCGCCGCCGATCGCCTCGCCATCTCTCCGCGAGCCTTGGAATCTTCTCAGGATCGGGGGAGGGATATCTTTCTCCGCGTTGCTATTTCTTTTCTGTAGAGAGCGGCTTATTTTGATTCTAAAGCATTCCGCTCTCCTTCAAAAGTATGGAATGCCATGGTAGATAGTACGCGTGGAGTTAATACGTAGATATTGGAGTTAAATATATGTGCGATTTTGTATTTTAAAAATGTATATCACTCTGTTTTCTGGATTAAATTTCATGCAGATCTAAACCCACAAACCTTCACCATGATTTACTGATTACGTAAGTCTACTTAAGAGGTGATTAAAGTTTAAGTATAATTTCGTGTGAAAAGAATTAGGCTAACGTTTCAACTACTTTTCTATATGGGGAACCCCATGGTTACAATAGGGTATACCTTTACACTATTTTGAAGTAGAGTGCCTCTCCTAACTTTTTTTATCCCTCACTACAGGGCACTTAATGTCATGAGAAGGTGCCTGGCACTGAAAGCACTGGTTAAGTCTTGTTTATAAATTAAGGGTGCAGTTAAAGGAAGAGGAATTTCAAAATGCAAATATTTCTTCGGAATGGCTAGCTAATTTTCATTATAACATGCATACTTCCTATGAACTTAAATTAAAAGGCATTTACCCTCTATTTGAAAGCAAATTATCTTATTCAGACACACTTCAGAGTTGGGTAAATGACTGTTTCCTATCATGATGATAGGAAAGCTTTTGTATGATTTTATAAACTCTGCTGGATGTGAATGACTTAACATCCTTACTCAACGTCCCTGTCATCAATTCCTACTTCCTTGTGAAAGTTTCTTTGCCTAATGATATTCTTCTCCTTATGTCCCTGCTACTTTGACCGTTTTGGTCCAAAATAACTTCTGAGATACAGCATAGGTGATAATGGACAACCCTGCCTTAGTCGTCTTCCTAATACTGCCCACCCAGACTCTCCATCCCCTACTCACATCTGAGTAGTTTGAGATACATACAGGTTGTAGATTAGTCTCCTATCAATCCAATCTACTCCTTTTTTCTGCAATATATTCATTCATTTTTCCCATTTTACTCTCTCAAACACCTTTTCCAAATCTATGAAACAGGCAAATAGGCTCTGATTGTATTCTATGTTCCTCTTTGTTAGTACCCTCATTACTGCAATGACATCACACATGCATCTCCCATTCCTGGACTCAAACTGATCATCCCCTAGGTGATCATTTACATTGCTCTCCATCCTCTTGTTGATGAACCACTTTAGCCATGTGTGAAATCAAACTTAGTGTTCTGTAGTCCTCACATGATGTAGCCTCTACCTTTTTGGAATAGGAACTGACAATGATCTGAAGAAGTCTTCCAGGCTTACTCCTCACTCATAAATGCTATGAATTAGTCCATTAAACCTCTTCCTCCCATGCTTTCCAAAAATTCAAAGCAGTTCCATGGGAACATCTTGCAATAATATTTAGTAAAAAGGAAGGAATGAAAATTTGTTACCTCAATGACACCATTGCATTTTTGGGGTCACTAATAGTGAGGAACAGAATACAATCAGTGTATTTGTCTGTTTTGTAGATTTTGAGAAGGCATTTTATATAGTATTCCTAAATCATTAAGTATTTCCATAGAAAGTTTGTTTACCCAAATGGCCTTATTCGATTTTCATTCTTTAAACATCCTTTCTTTCTCATTGCCAAGCATGTCTGGACCTCAGTTATCCTCATCTGCATCATATTCTCTTTCTGTATCTAACCTTGCTAGCCTAAGTTCTTTACCATATAGTTCTTCTACATATTCCTTTCATCTCTCTTGGATCTCTTCTGGGAATTAACTAATATTTTTCTTGACATACCTGTGATTGTAAGCCCAGATTTTCCCTTCATGCTTCCTGGTACCTGGTTAGCACCCCAATTTCATCCTCCTGCTGCAAACTTTCTGTATCTTCAGACTACATCTTCCACCATGCTTCTTTTACTCTATTTTTTGCCCATATCAATTTATTATTTAAATCTTTATATTTCCTTCTACCTAACTCTGTATTCATATTCATATTCTTCTATTTCCCTCTCTCATGCTTCTCTCCACTCACCTCATCCGTAATCCATGGTTTCCTAGTCCTTTCCCTACTAACAGTTCCCATAATTTCTTTTAAGGCTTTCAATATCCCTTTATTAATATGTTTCATTTTTCTTCAATGGTAACCAGCTCCATTGCCTCCCTCATCATTTTTTCTACAGCCTGCTCTTACTATTTTTTTGACAATCCATTTAATGCTTCTATATTCCATTTCCTAAAGTGTCTTCCCTGCTTTATCTTTTCGAATAAAATGCTACTCTTCATAATTACTAAATTGTGATTTATGTCTGTACCTGAACCTGGGAAACTTTGCTAATTGATCACCTTGTTTCTAAATCTGAGGCAAACCATAGTATTGTCTAACTTATATTTCCATGTACACCTATGCCTTTTGTGTTGTCTAAACCAAGTGTTACTGTTGATTAACCCTTGTTTCCTGCAGAACTCTATTGCTTTTCCCCATGTTTATTCTTTGTTCATAAACTGTAATCTCACACCTCATCGCCATTACTTCTTTTTCCTACCATTGCATTCCATTCCCCCATTGTTATCAACTGTTGTCCTCCAGGAACATCTGTGATTATGTCCTCTTACTTTTCATATACCCTACCAACTTCATCCCACCTATGATTGCTTGGTGGCATGTACACCTTAACAATGACCAAATGTGTCAGTTCTGCTGATACTTCTACAAGCAATATTCTATATGTTGCATGCTTTATGCTAACTGCTTATTCCCACCATTTTATTCAATATTATTGCAATCACTCACTGGCTCTCATCCTCTCCCCTGTATATTACTCTATAACTATTACTCCAGTAATCCCCGCCATCCTTCCATTTCACCTTGCATGGACCGAAAATATCTATATTTCCTCTTTCCATCTCTCACTTTATATTCTCTAATTTACCTGTCTTCAACACTGTCCTAACATTTTCCTCAAGGTCCAACAAGTTCCTATTCCAACTAATTAGGTCTTCTTCTTCCCCGTCCTCTGCGCTGCAGCTGTTGGTTTTGCTTTGCAAGGGTTTTGTGTAATGATGATGGCACAAGCCTTAACTCACCTGCTGCCGGGCATGACACATGGCCAATTTGGGTCTAGTCTCATAATTCCCAGGGCTCATTTGCTCTAAACTGTCCATCATAAAAATCGGGAATAATAATTGCTGTGGTTTCCCGTTTCCTTCATAAATAGTGTTTTTAATACGACAGCATCACTCAATGGCCACTCCACTGGAGCCATATGTCTTTGCAGCCGCCTCACTGAGGAACAGATGCTGCATTGATTACCTTTCATCTGGGTGACCATATCAGGAGCAATTAGATGATCAGGATGGTGTGGTGGCTAACATACTGGCTTCCCACCCAGAGGGCCCAAGTTTGAATCCTGGAGGCAGCAAATATTTTTCAGTGGTATCCTGATTCCTACTTGAGTTGCTTTGTGAGCACTTTGAGTAAGTATGCCATCCGTACCAAAAGTTTGATTTTGCTTGCACCAAAGACATTAAGTACTTAGGGAAATCAGTGAAAGAATGAAGAAGAGAGAAAACAATTACTGATGAGAATATCATTCGGAGTTTAGGAAGGGGAATGTTATGTGTGATGCCATAGAAGTAATGAGATACAACCACAAAGTATTAGCGCCCTTCATGGATCTTGTGAAAACATTGTGGACAGACTAAATGGGGCAGATTTAATGAATATTTTTCAGAAGATATGAGCTGACTGCATAGGAAAAGGCTTATTATAATAGGTATGGAATGAGAATAATCACAAGAAAAAGACCTTCGTGGGAATATCAAGAAATACTAAGGCTATGTTGAAGTTTATTTCCTGGAATTTTGATACAAAATTTTAAATAGAATTTTTTGACCATTTTGGAAGTGTTTTAGACAAAGGAGGGTGAATTGTTTTGCACCACCATGCATGTAAAAATATTAAAAGAAGAATTGAATTGGCTAAAGGAGTTGTTTTGAATTAATGGGAGTCAATGACTGGTACCTTATATAGTAGTAGTAGTTTTTATGGGAGGCGACTGACAAGGTGATTTGCGCCATTAGGGATGGATGGGAAAGGAAGGGTAGGGAGAAATCTGATGTCTACATTAGCCTACTCTTGTTGAAAGGCGCCAAGGGGTCCGCAGTGTAATGTCCAATCCAATGGACATCATACTCACCCAAAGTGCTCTCCACAAAGCACCTCAAGTCGGACTCGGGATACCACTGAAAAATATTTGTTGTCTCCAGGATTTGAGCATGGGCCTTCTTGGTGGGAAGCCTGTACGTTAGACTCCACACAATCCCAATCTACATAAAGTACAGTAAATACATATGTTACAGTGTGCAGTACAGTACAGAACAATATGGCAAAACATATACAATGGAGTAGAGTACAATAAATACATATGAATACACAGACACACAGAGTTAAGTAAAATAAGATATCATATGTTTTAAAGCAAGGCCAAGTTGATGGTCAGAAATGATGCAGATAAAGAGGAATTGAGATGGTATATGTCTGCATAGGAGTAGATTTATAGAGAAATGTTTTCGTCATCCAGAATCATTTTGGTGTGTCTGTTTTTGAATGAGGTGAGTGACTGGCAATTTTTAATGCCCTTAGGTAATGTGTTCCAGAGCCTACAGGCTGTTATATGAAAAGATAAGCTGTAAGTTACTGTGTCGTGTCGAGGTATTAAGTAGATATTGTTTTTCTTGGTGTTGGCACCGTGCATACTGTTAATGAAAACAAGTTTATCAGATAGGTACTTGGGTAGATAATTATTTTTGTTATAAAAGAGATGTTAGAGTATATGTAGATTCCACCTATCCTCAAGTTTTAGCTATTTAAGTTTACAATAACTTTCAGAGACATGATCTCAATTCAGTATTTTGAGTTTGTTGTAGTCTTAAAGTTAGTTTGTGGGACATGTCTTGGTAAACTGTATCGCAGTGGTCAAAGTGTGGTAATATATAAGAGCATTGACAAGCCGCTTGTGCAAAGAAAAAGAGAGAATGGTTTTAAGTTTGTTTAGAGAGTGAAGAGAACAGTATATGGCTGTGCAGATTTTATTTACTTAATTGATCCACATCAGATTTTAGTTAAAAATAATCCCAACGTTAGTTACTGTTTTAAGATGGGGCATAGGAGAGTCCTGAATTTTAAGTTGCAGTAGTTCAGCAAAGTTGATTTGTAAGAGGAGTCTAGCATTTCCACTGATAATTGACTAACTCTTGTTAGGATTAATGAAGAGGAAATTCTTGATGGTTCAGGTGAAGAGTGAGTCTAGATCAGAGATTTGCAATGGTATCGGCGAGGTTTATGGCATTAGAAGGAAGATAACTTTGAACATTGTCAGCATATAGGTGATATTTGAAGCGATTGAGCTGGGAGGGTAGACCAAATGTATATCTAAATTGTCATTTCATTATTGATTCTGGAATGGAACAGTGAGAAATATAAAATTTAGTGGTGAGATGATATAAATTATGAGTAATTTGATTATAATGAATGAAAGTAATGTGTAAATTGAAAAAGTAAATACCATATTTGATGGAATATAAAATGCACCATCATTTCTGTGGGACATACACAAGAAAAAAAATTAACAGTTCGAGCATGGGTGCAAACACCCCACCAACTTAATTTTTGGTCACTTTTAGTTTATTTATTTTAAACAAATAACTTTACTCTGTAAGAAGTTTTGCTACACTTTTTTGCTATATTGAGCATGCTGCATATTAGGTATGATCAAGTTCAATTGATTTCTCACTCGCACCTCTTTCAATGTCACAGAAGTGAGTAACACAATATTTATGTCAAATAATAGAAATGATCTTATTAATAAAACTCCCAACTAAAAATTTGTTCAACTGAACTATAAATATTAAATTTAAGTGAATATAATGATCTAAATATAATGGAGTCAAAATAGGTAGTATTGACTTTCTGGAGTAAAAATAACATCCAGTATTTAACCTATGAATTTCAAAGCTTCACATATATATTAACTGAGTAGCTTTGGGTGTGATGTGATGGATGTCAAACATAATGCACACAGAGAGATATGAATGAAAACTTGGCCATTTATTTCACAATTCAGAGTCTAGACATATGCCAAAATTTTATTAATGAAAACTAAGAGCCAAGCCTGGCCTTTATCTGGTACTACTCTGCAGGCTAACTTATGGAGTAACTCTGCAGGCTACTTACTATAGAGTAACAGTAAAGGCCGTTAATGTCTCATAATAAGTAATTGTTTTGATGATTTGTTTTTAAAGGTGAGAGTAGAGCTCATTGCAGACTATCAACCATGAAAGGAATTTAAAATTCAAACACATTCAAGGGAGGAGGTTTCATTCCTTTTTCCTTTTGACTTCCCCTGAAGGACCCATAAAATTTTAAACTATAGATTTTAACTGGAATTTTGTACCTGTAAGTCCAGCAATGCATAAATGAAGCTCAAAATCTCTAGTCAATAGAACGCTCATTCCACTTGCAATTTCAGTAGCATTAGTCTACTGGGTTGTGCAAATTTTTAATTGAACCTGGTATAATACACTACTGTACTCCTAAACCTATACCAATATTACACAAAATTTGGTCTAACTCCATACTATACATGTATGTTACAAGAACTAAAGTCTCTTGCCACATGTTTTTAACTCTCATAATTCTTTCAAAAACTCCTGTTATATTCCTCCTTTGACCTCACTTCCCAACATTTTTCATCCTATAACTGATAATGAAAACCTCAAAAGAAACAATAACGACTGTTAATAGGAAAAGGACCAGGAAACTATGGATTATTGATGAGATAATAGGAGAGTAAGATAATAGAAGGAAATAGAAGAATGTTAACACAGAGTTAAGTACAAGGAAGTACAAAGAGTTAAATAGTAAATTGAGATGGGTAATAAATTGAGCAAATGAATCATGGTGGCAAATGCAATGTGAGGATATGGAAAGTTTGCAGAGGAAGGGGGAAATTGGTGTGCTATACAAGAAGGTTAAAACACTATCGGGAAGTAAGAAGGGAAGATCTGTGTTAACAGTTAGACATAAGTTGGGTAAGATAATGGTTGAAACAGAAAAGATGTAAGAGAGATGGACGGAATATATAGAAGAACTGCATGGTAAAGAATTTATGCTAGCAAGGACAGGCATATATAGAAAGAGAGTATGACTTAGCTAAAAAGTGAAGATTACCTAGCTTGAGGTTAAATTGACAGTGTGATAGATTGGTATGAAATAGGGAAATGAAATTAAATAAGACCATGTGGGTAGACAACATTCCTTCGGAACCTATTAAATGTTTAGAAAACCATGGGAGAAATAGTTTTCATGGACTGATTCATAGCATTTATGAGAGGGCAATTTGGCCAGAAGATTTTATCAGATCAGTTCCTATTCCAAAAAAGGTAAGGGTTGCATCATATGAGGGCTGAAAAACAATAATTTTGATTTCGCATGTAGCTAAAGTGGTTCTCAGGATCATCAACAAGAGGATTGAGAGCAAGGTAAATTATTACTTAAAGAATGATCAATTTGAGTACAGGAAGGGTAGATGGACGCATGATGTCATTACAGTTATGAGGGCAGTAATAGAGAGGAATATAGAATACAATCAGGATGTTTTTGCCTGTTTTGTAGATGTAGAAAAGGCACTTGATAGATGATGTGATAAAGTGATTTGGGAAGAACTAATTAATATACTACTGTGGAAAGTAGGAGTAGATTAGATGGATAGGACACTAATCCACAGCCTGTACATTTCTCAGACTGCTCAGGTACAAGTGGGGGATTGAAAGTCTGCATATGGGGAGTGTTGAAGAGGACTAAGGCAGGGTTGTCCATTATCACCCCTGCTTTTCAACATATATGTGGAGTAAATGATTAAAGAGGTGTGGGAAGAACTGATGATAGGGACTGGGTGGGTAGGAATACGGATAAGATAGATGATTATATACTATTTTGACATTTTTGAACAATATTAAAGGAAAGATGATGGAGGATTTACTGCAAATAAATCTGAAACAGTTTTAAGGTAGGGTTGAGGTAGAGGCATTCATAGTGATGGGTATAAAGGGAAAAAATAAAAGAAAAAATATTTAATATCCTTGCATGGGTCAGGTCTTGATGACAATTTTCTCCTTTAAGTTGGAAGAAAAGGGTTTGAAAATTGAGCACATATTTTAGGTAGGACCAACTGCCTCTAAGAAAAAGATGGGCATCTGGATTATTTGTCCAAACTCAGATGGATGTTGAACCTACATTTATTTTCTCTCAATATTATACAAGTAATTCATTGGCAACCAAAAACTAACTTATGGCTTTTCTTCTTCTTAAAATATGCTTTAATAACTCCTAATGTTATACAATGACAACCCTTTAAAAAATAAAGAAATATTTAAGCTATATAAAAGCCATAGCATAATATAACTATTATACTCTAGTATACATTATATACTATTAGTATATAACTATTGTGCACATTTAAAATATTAATTATTATGGTGTTTATAGTTGAATATTCTAAAAGTGTTTTATGTTACATACAGTACAGACCTGGTATTTATGAATTTCTACACCTTATTGTACAGGTATCTACTGTATCTACTTTCCATGGTTTATTGCTCTATAAGAATTAGATGTAGGTGTGGAGAGGAATGGAAAATATAAGATATTTTAGAAGTAGGCCGGAAAAATGGTAAGGAAATAAAAAGAATATGTATTTGCATTGGGTTGGGAGAAGCTTTTACAAAGAGGCTGCTTTTGCTGATCTGTACCTTAAATAATGATGCAAAAGAAAGACTAGTGAAAGCTTTACTATGTAATAATATGATATATTTTATAGTTCAGAAAATTTGCTTTGAGGCAGGAGGATAAGTGCAGGCTAGAGACTTTTGACTAGAAGGTGTGGAGAAGTAAACAAGTGAATTAGACAGAAAGGAAAACATAGTTATAAGCACAATAGAAGAAGAAAGAAGCATAGTGGGAGAACTTTGAGGCAGTCAAGAAAAGTGGTTGGTGAAGATGCTGACAGGCAATTGAATGCTGAAGACTGCATTTTATTCAATATTACTGCAATCACTCACTGGCTCTCATCCCCTCGGCTGTATATTGCTCTATCATTCCTACAATGGAGTGTGCATGTAATATACCATGGTATTCTCACTAAAACAAGTAAGTACATGATGAGATGAAGATAGTGGGTTTTAATGGAGCAAGAATTATAGAATAATTTATAATGGAGAAGAAGAGAGCCAACAAGGGATGGTAGTACTATTGAATAAAAATACAGGAAGAAGCATTATAAACAGAGCAGTTGAGTGATAGAGCATAGAAGAGGCAAAACCTGAACCAATGAACTTTGTCATCAACTCTACATGTAACATACTAGTACTACAACAAGTAACCATTAGAAAGAAGAAATATGGTGTATGATAAATTAAGGGAAATAATTGCAAGTGCCTCTGGGAGGAAACAGTTAATAGTTGTGCGAAATTGGAATATGGTAGTGAATGAAGGGAGAGATGGGAGTGAGGTTACAATAGTTTAAGAACAAGGGATGAGTTTGGTTAGAAATCAATGAAGTTATACAGAGACAGGTTTTAATCATTAATTCTAATACTAGATTTAAACATTACATAGAAGATTATAGAAGCATTTTCTGGGAGAAAGGAATACCTGTAGGTAGCAGGAAAAAATATAAGTGAAGACAGGGAAGGTGTACGGTAGAAGAAAAATGAGAACATGAAAATAGGGATGTCAAAAACTGAAAACGAAACTGTCAGAACACTGGACCGTATAAGAACAAGGAAACGATGTATTGCTGATGAGATGATTTGTAAGATAGATAAGAGTAGGAAATGGAAGAATATAAACAAAGAGTTAGGTAGAAGGAAGTACAAAGATATAATTGGGAAACCTAAGTGGGAAAGTAACAGGGCAAAATAAATGTGGTGGAAGATACAGTGCAAGTATATGGAAAGTTTATGAAACTAAGAGAAAAATGGGTGCGTTGTACAGAAAGGAATATTAATATGTTATAAGGGAAAATCCATGCAAACAATCTGAGAAAACTCAGGAAAGTCATTACTTGAACCAGGAAACATACAAGAGAGATGGAAGAAATATATAGAGGGACTTTATGGCAAAGACATTAGGCCAGCAAGTTTGGATATAAAGAGAGAATATGAAATAGGAACTAGAAATAGAAACTAGGAGAATAGAAATAGGAGAATAGAAATAGGAGAATAGACTAGGAGAATAGAAATAGGAACTGGGAATAGGAATAAATAGGAATTAAATTAGGAACAAGCATACTTGACTGTGAGATAAAAAACACTTTAGGAAACAGAAATAAAATGGCATGGTGACAACTACTTAAGGGTTTGCAAAATCTTGGAAGATGGAATTTTTTATTGGTTAATTCATAGAATTAATAAGGGAGGAATTTGGCCAAAATTTGGTGTTATGTCCAATACAAAAAAAGGGGAAGGCAAGCTTATGAGGGACTATAGGAAAAAAGTTTGATTAGACACTCAGCTAAAGTGGTCCTTATCATAATCAACGGTAAGAGAGCAAATGATTCCTTAAGGATGATTACTTTACTGTGTTTAGGAAGGGAAGAGGTCTGAGTGACAAGGGAGAGGTCAGTGCTTAGGTCACAAATAGAGGGTAGTACTATCAGGATGTAATTGTTTTTTCAAAGATTTTGAAAAGATATTTAATGGATGCAACCATTTCAGAGAGTAAAAATCATTCGCCTTGACCGGGATTCGAACCCGGATCCCTCGATATCCGGCCGAGTCAAGGCCCGGATCAAGGCGAATGATTTTTACTCTCTGAAATGGTTGCATTATAATGCACACATAGCGGGTGACTCCGTTAAAGTTACTGTTACAGTTTCTTGAAATATTTAATGGAGTAAATTGGGTAGAATAAGTAAATGTTACAGATGATAGGAATAAGATTGAAGGAGTAGGTGAATTGTCCATAACCTCTAAATGTCTCAGGCTGCTTATGTGTCTGTGGTGGATGCGGAATTTTTGAAAGAGGGATAAGACGGATGTCCATGCCCACCCATGCTCTTAAATGTTTCCATTGAAGAAATGGTAAAAGGCATGGGAAGAAGTGGAAATAGGAATTAATTGTATGTTATATTCTGTGAGTAATCCATAAAAACAGCTGGGTTACGGATAATCAAGGTTTAGTTTGCCAGTCAGCCAAGGGGCTTCAATCGCTGTTGCATGTATTAGAAAATCAGTTTGATAGGTATAGCATGAGAAAAAATATATACAAAACAAAGACTATGACATTTCTGAGTAAGAGGAAGGCTAAGTTAACATTAAAATAGGACAGCAAAAACTAACACAGGTGGAAGCGTTTACCTATCTTGGAAGTGCTTTGGACCAATAATCAATAGAGAGATCAGCAAAAGAATTGTGTCAGGTAAAGAAGCTTTCATTGGGAGAGAGTTGATAATGTAGATGAAGAGTAAGGATATTAAGAAAATGTTAGAAAAACTTTGATGTGGAGTGTGGTTTTGTACACTTCCAAAACACAGTCGTTGAAGCAGGATGATGGGCATAGATTGGAGGCTTATGTAATTTGGTTATGGAGAAGGATGAAAAAATTGAAATTTACATGAAGGAAAACATATGAGGAAGTGCTAGGCGTGGTCAGGGAGACAAGAGTATTGTTGGAAGAAATCCAAGGGAGGCAGTGAAGGTGGATGAAGAGCATTTTGATTGTCAATGGGACATTGGAGACTGTGATATAGGTGAGAATATTAGGCAAGCACCGTTGGGGAGGAAAAGGATAGACATATTGGACAGAATGAAAGTAGGTATACAATACTTGGAATTGAAAAATGATTTATTATTGTATCATATCAGGTTACATCTTGGGTGAGGCCAAAATGTAGGGGTATTAAGTTTATACTCATTCAAAACCAGCCTTTTAGAACAGGTAGGGGTATTAAGTTTATACTCATTCAAAACCTGTTCTAAAAGGCTGGTTTTGAATGAGTGCAACCTTAACACCCATACATTTTTACACCGCTTAACTTTTGTCTGCTCTTTGATTGGAACTCACCTGCAGTCAAGTTCCAATCAAAGAGTAGACAATATGTCTTAACCTATGCCAACTTAAAATATATTCGATATAGATTATATCATACTATCTACATACAATCAAATGTGAACCAGCTTTAAAGTAGGTAAATCTATGGTTAGATAATAGAAAATATTAATCATTCATGCTGAACATTTAAAAATTCCAAAAGAACAGTAGCACAATATTCGCACCTTGAATGTCCTGATAGTTAAAAACAAGAAATTCCATGTTACATATTTAATTGGTAATGGTATTCAATATACAAAGGAATGCCTTATAACTTTCAACTTTCTCTCAAGACAAATAAAATTCACCAAAAAAGTAAGACGTGAATGAATTTAGAAACTTTAAAAGACCTCTTAATATAAGTCATTTTGTAACATGTTTATTTTAGTAGACATAATAAACTCCTCAACCTCCAGAAGTTCGTGACCCTGTTAATTGAATTACTACAACCTGGCGATATTTTACAATGCAAAACATTAGAAATTTGTTTATGTGCAATAATGTTTTAGTTTCAGGAAAACGTAATATCTATTAAATATAAATTCTAAAATTGCCTAAAGAGAGAATTCATATTTTCTTCAAAGCTATCATCTAGCATGGAATCAGCCTTATCCAACATCACATGACCTACCATGATATTTTTTTAATCCCTAATTTGAAAAATACAAGGCCTGTTCAAAAAAAGATGACACTGTTTGAATAAATATTTCATTTTATTAGTTATCCTTTAATCATGCTTATCACCTTCAAAACACATCTCTTGGCTGCCAATCAAATACTCCTAACATTTTTTCCAGCTTGCAAATGTTGCCTGGAATGCTTCTTTTGGGATAGCCTTTAAGTCTGTGGTACAGTTTTGTTGGATGACTTCAATAGTTTTAAATCGTCATCCTTTCAAGGTGGATTTCAACTTAGGAAATGGGAAAAGGTCTGCTTGAGCAAGAACTGGAGAGAGGGTGGCTGGGGGATCACCGGTGTGCTGTTTTTGGCCAAAAACTCAGTAGCAATCAATGTGTGCGGCCATGCATTGTCATGATGAAAGCACTAAAACGTGTTTTTACAAATTTGTGGTCTCTCCAACAACATGGCATGTTTTAACCTTCTCTTAACCTTACCTACTGCTGCCCATACACTGTTTGCCTTGTGGGGATATACGAGTACTCATAATGAAAAATCCCTTCCCAATTGAAGAAAATGACCACATCTCCTTCTTGTTTGCTCGTGACATCAGAGCTTTTTAGGGACATTGGAAAGATTACCCCTTCCACCCTCCTCTTTCCCCCAACACTGTGCCTGACTCATAGATTCATTGCCAAATACCTTCTTGAATTATTGCATAAGCTGCACTTTTCTTGAGGTTAAAACAAAATTCAATGCACACGCACGAATTTGTACAGCAAGCATGTGCAAGCTCAATATCTGTTGTGCAGAGGCAAGTTGAGATAAGGACATGGGCAAGGTGGTGTTTTAGTTGTCACAGATGCTGCTGTGACACCTTACTAGTTGATTCATCAAGCAGTTAGGAAGACCAGTCTCATCTTTTCTTGAAAAGGTCTTGCATCAAGAAAGAAAACAATTACTTCACTGAGATGAACATGGAATAATCATGAAAGCTGCAAATATTCATTAACACAACTTTAGTAGACATAGCAGGAATCGCAATAAGTTTGTAACATTGAAAAGTAAGTACGAGTACATAGTTCACAGATCTTTTGAGAAGAAATCCATAATTGTAGGTATTTCAATATTTCCAAAAACATTTTAGAAATAAAATTTTGGCATATGATGCATCAATTTACTATGGATGGCTGCAGATCTAAGATGCACACGGTAACTTGAGTATGAAGCCCATGATTTTTTATGTCCAAAATTTTTAATAAATGGAATTTTTTCAGTAATGTCAAGCTGATGTTAAATACAGAAAAGGATATTAAGCATATCCTTCATTTGATATTGAACATGACCCTTAATAACTTTTGCAAAGCAAAAATCATTTAAAAATAATCTAAATATTGAGAATTTTAACTGCACCGTTTTCTTTTTCAAAAACTAATAATTGCCATGAATTAATAACATTGATTATTTTCAACTGACTAACTTTTGGTTTGATAAGTATCATTTCAGATGTTCCATTGTTTCATCATTGGTGACCAGAATGCATGTAGCTGTAGTTGGATTTTTAAGGTGCCTCGATGAATTTTATCAATATAATACTGCAAACTCATTAGAAAATAAACACATTTCACTGCATCACATCCACACTCAAGGTGGGTTTTGAACCTTCAACCCTTTGGTTACCTGGTTAGAATAGTTTTTACTAGAATTATTAGGTGATTGTCCTACCCATTAGTGAGAAGAATCATTAAAAGTAAGAATAATGGATGGAGTAACAAGATAAATAAAACCTTTATTGACTGAGAAAAATTATTGCAGTGTGAATGAATTTATTAACAATAAAATATGCCATGTACAAGCAATATATAACCTATGTAAATGTGGTAAAAATGAGTATTTTTTTCTCCGAATATGAATGATTTTCTGAATTCCTATTTTTGCAATTAGTCCTGTGTTGCTGTTGTACACCAATCCTTGGAAAAATAAAAATTAATATATCATGAAAAATGAGAGTTAAGACCTAGAGTGGTGAATAAACTTGCCCACACCCATTATGAAGCACAGCTGTGTATGGCTCTGTAACTTGGCAATTGAGGCTCAAAGATAAGCATAGATCAGAGAAATTTTAGGATTTAAGTGTGGAGAACAATAACAGGTTGAGATTATTTTGATTGGCGATGGAATACTGATAAAAGTGATAAAAGGGAGAGCATTGTATGAGGTAGAGGGAGGAAAATAATAGTAAAATTAGATGGAATGAAGGGAAGTAAACAACATGTGAAGTCAATAAATTATTTACTGAAATGTATTTCGCATCTTTCGCATAGAACTTACACCAATATATGAAATAAACAAAGAAAAAATATAAACCATAAAAAAATGCATAAGACTACAAATAAGCAGAAGTTTTCAGCAAAAAGAATTTTAGTTATATTACCAAGTGTTTTAATAGATTCTTGGACTGCATAAACCACATGAAGTATATGCTGGTAAAAAATGTAAAATTTTTAAGTCAGGTCCTCTGGATGCAATGTAATAAAAAATCCATGTGAATACATATTTCAAGGTTAAATTTTAATACAGATTTAAAAAATCAATATTCCATAAAACCAAATCAATCATTTGATTATTGTATTTTCCAGACAGAGAAGATACCTATCAGGATTATGGCCCAGTTTAGGAGATAGCTAAAATGGAAAAACTCGGAACTGAATGAAAGAGTAATGAGTCACTTTGGAAATATGAATAGAAGACATGAAAAGGGAGACAAAGTGGCTAGAGAAAGATATTTTTGCCAGTAATGAAATTAAGTAGGGATGGATAAGAAGAATGATGCAATGAGAAGAAAAGAGTAATGTACTTAGCAATGAGGAAAAGATACCAATATACTTGGCAGCCGACAAGGAAATAACTGGAGCTATCCTTATTATTAAGAACGAGTTAGAAGAGTAAAGAATTTCTGACATAATGGGATGTAGATCTACATTGCAATTTATTATGAAAAATAATAATTACATGAACAAGTGAATATAACAATAGAGGAAATGTCAAACTGGTTAAAGAGAAAAAGGGCAACTGGAATGCAAAGATGGATGTAATGTGCTCAACATTAGAGAATCACATACAGGTATGCTCAAGTAAATGGGTGAACCAATTAAACAGTCCAAATTGTCTCCAAAAAAGTCTTTTCTCAGGAGTCTTAGCACAAGTTTGAGAGGGGCATGGAGGTTTTAAGAAAAAACAGTGTCCATAGATGAGGAGTAAATGGCAAAATCAGTTGGGTATCACATAAGTCAGAGAAATGGTGAATAAAGGCAGATTAAGAAGCTAAAGGAAAATTACACTTATGCAAGGGAAGGAATTACTGAAAGATAGGAGATGCAAAATATTGGGATATTCCTGGAAACACTCTGCCCTAACATGACTTGGAGTCACCAAATGTGATACGCAGTGAAATGAACACTGGAGATACCTGACTGTGGGAAGTAATGCAAGAAGCCTTTGTCAATTTAAAATAATGCTGTGTGATTGAAAATACTCATATCTCATGTAAAAGTTCAAGGCAATCCCACAGAGCTTGAACTGGAAGATTTACTTGATCTACCATTATGCCATCAACATGTGTTGAACAGTAGTAGTAAAAAGTGAGGCAATCAACAGCTAAGGTCATTTGCCCGAGTTGCACAGTTTGATTGCTATGCTACATAGGAAACCAACATTTCATCACAAGATAGAAATCTTAGCCTGGAAAAGTGGAAATTTGACTTACTAAATAGTATTAATTTATTCTTTAATAAATTAGAGCTTAATTTTATTCCAATCTTTATTTTAAAATCCATTTCAATTAGAATATCATCATGCACTGGTTACTAATTGGTTTTTGTGATCAATATCAAGAGACAAAAAATAAATCATCTTGAAAATTGTTGCAAATCAAGTAAAAATGAGATAATGGACTACAATACTTATAAAATTATGAAGATTATTGCAAATAACTTGAACATTATCTGTAATAATTTGAAACTAGCTTCCCAACTGGGGTCGAAATAAGATGAAGAGGTTTTGTGATGGGTAAAAAGGATGACATATTATGACAAATATTGATGTATTGGTCTGACTCCAGCGGGGTTGATTGTGTAATATTAAAAACACTATTGAGGTAGGCAATCAGGAATCACCTCAATTATTTATCCAAAGAATATCATGTTGAGCACTATGAGGAGAGATGAGAGAGAATGAGTTCTTCAGAGGAGATTCAGCCCAATCAGCTGTGCATTGTGCCAGGCAGCTGGAGAGGCAAGGCTTTCACGATTGTCATCTCATGACATCTTTAGGTAAATTTGTAATAAGATATATATGAGGTATGTACAGACACAGTGTGATAGGTGGGAGTGAGTTGCAGCTCACAAAGAATTGGTTATTTTGTGGGAATCAGTAACAATAGGAAGTAAAATTGTAATAATTCTGAGAACGGGGTGAGCGATGAGGTGATGACAAGGAATCAGTGGAATGGTAAAGTCTGAAGAAAGGGGTTATGGTCAATTAGGGGTGGTGAGACGATGAGATGTTTGCGGAAGAGTGGTGATGGAAGGGTAAGGGTGGAGTATGTAGTTGTTTATTGGATTCAAATGTGTAGGGTAATGGGGAAGGATGGGGAAAAATTTGTTCATTACAGAGTGTTACTATTGAGTTGGATGGAACTCTTACAATTTAAAATACTTCGAGGGGATCCAATTTTAAACTTTTGGCCAAACTATATGGACAAATGCCTACTTATTTAAAATAGAATGCCTCCAGGACCCAATGCAACATATTCATTTATTTAAATTACCCAGTACAAAATATCATCATATTTATGCTGCATACCTATAATTGATGCTATACTCTGATGCTTTGGTTGGGGTTACCTACGCTGGTAAGTAGGTTTTATGAGTAATGGTTATCCAAGCATTTGACAAAAACTATTTAATGGAGTTCATTACTAAAGTTGGTGGAAACCCTTGTTGATGATGATGCGGTTGATCAAGGGCTACTCACCAGGTGGTCTCCTGAATAAAATTATATTTTTTCACTCACTGCCTTTGAAAAATAATCAGCTGGTATGGTGGAAAATTTAGTGGCAAGAATAATTATAAGCTAATTTTATTAAGAACATCTTTTTTCGATGTAATACTGTGTTTGAATAAGTCATAAGCAACTATTTAGAGATTCAAAACCATGGATGTCATTTATGGCTATATGAAATATTATAGAAAGATTAAGAATGTGTGTTGAAGAAATTCGTCAATTTTCCTAAGCACCATACGAATTCAGTGCCAACTAAGAAAATACTCTTTTAGATCGATTTCAGCACCAATAAAATATTTTAGAACAATGGGTTGCTGAAATGGTGGAAAAGGAAAGTTGGATGACTCCTTCAAAAAGTTACTAGTGCGGCATCTTCCGCAGTTTCTTGTAATTTGTCAAAAGTAAAACACCCTCAGTGTTTAAAGTTGGCCTAAACCTCGTGGACTGTGGCGCATCGCGCACGACTACGTGTGCCCATTACATTTTGTGTACGGTATTACGTCACAACATCTTGTTCTGTTAAAACCACAATAATTTCGGAGTGTAACAGGACTTAACTGGCTAAAGCTCTCGGCCGGACATCGAGAGATCAGGGTTCGAATCCCGGTCAGGGCGAACTATTTTTATACTCTGAAGTTATTGCATTGAAATGCAACTATTATTGCATTTAATTATTATTATTGCATTATCTAATATGTTGCATTTCAATGCCTGTACCTGTAACATTTTAGGTCCATCAGGCGATACGTGTCTTGTAACGCTTCGTCTTCAACGTTGCCCTTCTTCCTCGCTCACCTTATCCAACCTTTTTTTTCTTGGCCAGAAGAATACCCACGAGCACAATTCCTCAAATCACACGACGGTTATCGAGAATATGTCTAGGACGTTCGGCGGAGGGGATTGAACCGTGGCCTTGTAGGATATGTCTGGGGAGGTCAACTTGTGTTGTGTGGATCGGGACTGGAGGCAGAGGGAGCGAAAGAGAGAGGTGAAGGTTAGCGAGTACGTTATGAAACAGAAGGGTGCCCAAGTTAAAGGGGGCAGGGGCATCCAGTCGAGTGTCCACCTACCACCGTCCGTAGGGTGGATGGATAGTGTAGGGTGAGTTGGTATCTGCCCGTTTCCTTCTGATATACTGTACCAAGGTTTCGGGAACCAGCGGAGACTCCGTTAAAATTTCCCATGTGCCTTTGGACGCAGGAGACCCCTCAGGAATTGGGAAAATGTTTGGTCCCTGTATAAATGCTTTGAAATGCCACACATCCTAGCGGTAGCTTGCTAGGTACTAAAAATATACAAAACGGTTCCTTTAATTAAATTATGAAATTATTTCAAATACTAAAAGGAATTCTCCCATCACATATTGCATATCTCACCAAAATCTTGCATATGATTTAGCATTAAATGAAATGCCCCTATAGATTGAGGACCATTTAAATATGAGTTATATCACGAGAAAAATCAAGGTGCGGACAGAGATTTTGCAACATCGCGACTATGCGGAAGACCTTTTTGAAGAGGCATTCGAACCCTCTGTTGCTCACCAAGGACAAGGTACCTCTGGGTAATATCGTGTCAAATTCTGTACAACACACCAGGAACTATTCAATTCAATCTAAGATGGCTGAGGATATAAATAATTGTCGCCTTCTTGACCATGTGTCCCTCTATCCAACAGGCGGACAACCCTCACATTCTCTCCTGCTGCAGATTATCCCAACTCCATTCCGTACAAGAATTCAGAATATTTGGTCAAAGTTTCTTAAATTGATGATCATTTAGAAAAAATAAGTAAGTCATAAATACACCATAAATATGGAAGGATATATTTTGCTGATGATGCCGCGAATGGATTGCACTAAAACTCTCCCGAGACTGTCAATTTCTTTTTCATTATATACTATATAATAAATTAATATAGGAAGTGTTATCGGACCTCTTTTATTCCTATTTTACGTCAACGACATCCGTAGTCCCTATTAAGATACGTTTATTTGCCGATGATGCAGTGGTTTACCGTGATCCTGAGGACACGGTGGCTTTATCAGATGACCTTAATGCTATAAAACGTTGGTGCGACACTTGGAAATTAGAATTAAACTTAAGAAAGTGCGTAGTCATAAATTTTTGGAAAAAATGAAATTCCCTTCCGAACATCTAATTCATTGGGAAACCGAAATGAAATGTGTAGGCTCAATTAAATACCAAGGCGTTACCCTCACTCACGATCTCTACTGAGTAAAACACATACGGGGAATATGTGGACAAGCTAACAGAAAATTAGGATTTATTAGAAGAGTACTGGGTAAATGTGATAAGAAGGTCAAAGACAAAAGTTATATTTCGCCCATTAGGCCTCATTTGGAATATGTTGCAAGCATATAGGATTGGATATATCACGAAGTTGGATTAGCTGCCGAATTGGATCGCGTGCAGCGTAGAGGAACTAGATTTGTAAAACGTTGTTATGATAAACTTAGTAGCGTATCCAAAATATTAGAGCAGCCAGAGTGGGAATCACTCACTCACGAAGGTTAAATTACAGATTAAATCTCTTGGATAAATTGGAAGGGTGCCTCTTTAGCGGTGATGTTGAAAATGTATTATTACCCCCATCGTACTGTGGAAGGAGAGATCATGTGAATAAAATTAGAGGGATTAAGTGTGCAAGAGATAGATTTAAGATGCCATTTTTTCACGAACGATAAGGGATCATAATAACATTGTTCGACCGCGATAGGGTCATGTTCGGATATGTAAAATTATTCTGGTGTGAATTCATCATCCCCTGTCACACATCCTAGCGATATACTATATTTCAGGGCACTTAAATAATAGTAATAATAAATATATAATTTATATCTGATTGCTCCCTCGTAATGTATTTTTTCATGTTATTCCGTAAACAGCATGACTTTCTGTAAATAAAAATGCTGTTTTTAGTTACATATTTCGAGTTTTCTGCACGATATTACTTTTAATTCATTATTGAATAATTCCATTACATCTTTAACTTTTCAATTATTTACCAACGATCCATTGGATTTCAATATTATTTAGTGAACTACCGCGTAAGGTAGGTTTTGGATGGAAACAAGGTAAACACCTCAAAATTCCTTAGCCTCGTCTAGCGAGACGTCTGACACCGCACTCTACAATAAACCCTTCTTTAATTCCGCATACATTCTACCTCACTTCATTCCGTCCAGCATATCGTTTGCCATGCCTGCTTAACATTCACCCCTCTATCATAGTCTTCAAATTCCATCGCCAATCAGAATATCTGTTTATAACTTTCCTGCCTCCTTTGGGTTTTCCCAAAAATCCTTCTTACTCCCCAAATATGCATGGTACTTCTTTGTTTATTTTTACTTTCGTCAATTTAAATACTCCCATCCTTTTCCACGCCTTCCATATGTGATTTCATATTGTCTCAATAACCAGTTTTACGCACCTTTTTGGTACGTATGCATGTAGACAAAAATTGATGACATTTCACCTAGTTTGAAGCACAAAACTTACAATAAGAAATTAAATATAAATAAAAAAATAAAATAAAAAAATACTCTAGATAAGATTGATCCTGAATTTTAAATAATTATCTTTGGCCTCACGTTTTTTGTAGTTTGGCTCATTGTGTGCCTGGTTGAGAACGAGAAGGACATTTGAGGATTTAAAGACATGCAGAGTGTGCTGTAAATAAATGAGCAGTCAGTAAAATTGATCACCTGGCTGGTTACCGCTAACTGCTGCGAGGAATCGTGGCGATCCTTTTTCAGCCACTTTCTGTGGGAGCAGAGCGAAAGTAATGGCTCATTTCCGCCGAATGCAACCAGTGTGACTACCTTCCTCAATGACTCCTGGGGCGGGGAGGGGGTGAAGGAAATTTTGGGGAAGCTGATCGGAATCAATATCTCCCCATTTAATCTCCATTGAATTGCAGCGGATAGATTCGGGACCTATTATGAGAAATCATTCCTTTCCATTCTATTTAATCGCATTTCTTCCTATCATGCAATGCCAATCGATAGTTATTTTTTCTGCACCTAATCTATAACCTAAGGGAAAGTTAGATGAAAGGAAAAAAAAAACTTCTGCGTGAAAGAAAGAAAGTGAAGTGAACAATGTGCTCACATATCCTACGCGCAAAAAAGATTGGTAATTTCAAGAAAAAAACACAGAACCAGAAGATCACGACACACAAGGCTTACGCCCGAGGAAACGTTTGAACTCGTGACTTTTGAATCAGCAAGCTGGATGGCGCATTGCCCTGCTGCAAGGGAGAGTTTTCAAAATTAAAGAGGCATTGCCAGAAAAACGCCAAGTCCATAATACTGGATACATAAGGGAGAACGGTACTTGGTAGTCTCCCGGGATTCAATTAACACTGATACGTGGAGTGCAATTGCTTGGAACAATCAAAATAATGCACCAAAAAATATCCTCGAGCGGAAGAATTATGACACAGACATGGCCAATGAATGTGACATTCGTGGGAAAAAAATTTGATTCGGTAGTGTTTTGAATAAAAAACACAAACGAAGCACTCGTCCCCCTAAAAAAAAAATTAAGGTTGCACTCGTGATGAATTGAAAATTACAATGGGACCGCAACGAAAACGTTTACAATGGATGGCAGTCGTGACGTGCTCAATGAACAATGCGGGGTGCTCTAAACGACCAGCAAACGAGCTACGGGGCCCCGGGGGGGGTGGGGGTGGAATGGAGAGTTTGATGGGAGGGTGGAGAGAGAGGGAGGGTGAAAGGGGATGGAGGGGCGATGGTGTGGAAAAGGAGCGTCTCGAGACAGATGTGCAAGTGCAACGAGAAATGGGTCGTGGGAATATTTCGAGGGTGGTTTAGAGGGAGAGGAGGTGGAGAGGGGTGGGGAGTTCACGAGTTTGAGGAGAGAGGAGGGGTGGAGGGAGACAAGAGAGGAGGAGGCGGGCGGGAGTGTGGCAATCGATGTGAGTGGAAAAGGGCCAAGGGCACCAGAAGGGTCCCTCGAAGCACCACGTGGTGAGGAGGGGTGGGGGTTCCTAGAGGGCGTGAGGTGGGAGCGGTTGAGGACAGCGGAGAGGTGGGAAGGGAGAGGGGCAAGGGAAAGCAGAATGGAATTCTAGAGGAATAGGGAAAGGCTCGCGGTAATGGTTTATTTCCGACGGGTGAAAGGCAGTAGGCTCCCGATTCGTGGATACCCGGGCTTTGTAATCCCAAAAATGATGTCCCCCCCTCTTCACGAATGCATTCGGGAATTTTTTAAGTCGAAATTTATTCACAAATTGTGATAAAAAATGTTGTTTTCTGAAATTTTAAACTTCTTTAAGGAAGTGAATCAACTGGATACTTGTGCAAATCGTTAAAGTAACTCTTGGACAATGGAAAGAAACGACTAGTAAATTTCGTGATAGAATGATGGGCAGGGGGAAAAATTATCAATGGCGATGGAAAATTAAAAAAATAATGATAACAATGGACGATCGAACATTTTTCAAGTAAATAAATCGTAGGCAGAGTAAAGTAAGGGTTTACTTTTTACCGCAAAGTTTCAATGCCGCTGAGAGAAAATACTTTTCCGCATTAGAAAATATAGAAATTATAAAAAAATACTGAAACTGAAGATTTGGCGTGTTAGGTGAACATCTTGCAGTGCCTTATGCGCCGTGTGACATTCACAACATTAGGTTAGGGTGGCTAGCTCCTTTCCCTAAGCCGCCTGTGCTTGACCAAGAAGATCTGTTACCCGAAAAATCAGCTTGGGTTAGCTGATGATGCCCAGAGGCGTCACCCGGAATCAAACCAGGGTCTTTTTGTCAGGGGTTCCGCGCACTACTAATAAAATAAAATAATTATTAGTCGACAACTTTGCTGTAACGGCAACCAAAAGGAAAGGTGGGAAAAAGCCGTCGCTTTCGCATGCTGAACTCATTCAGAAATCGGAGTAAAAATTTGGATTTTTAAAGGTGACCTTGCACTTTGAGCACGCGATGACATGTATTAGCACTCTATAAATGTCATGTCCATTTTTTGTGTCCATTTAAATTGAATTAAAATAATTAGATGAATTTCCACAATTATTTTATTTAATCGACCATGGTTTCGGTGCCACCTTTGAGGATTATGGTTCACGGTGCCGAAATCATTGTCCGTTAAATGAAAGAAGCGAGTATATCAACCTAGCGAGTTCAATTCAATTCAAATGGGCATGCAAGAACTCCCATGGTGTAACGTTCAATACTAAATCCTAAAAATGCATTTGATTTCAGAAGAACTGAAGAACAGTCCAGGACAGAAACGTATCACTAGAAAGGAGCGTGCTGCGGTCCTCTCTCATTCCTCTCATCTCTGGTGAGGACTTCCTCACGATTCACTTTCGACGCATCGAGAGGCTATTTCTCCGACAAGAGTTTTTCTCGGGAGAAATTTTTCATTGGGTCTCTTCCAAGAAAAGTCTTGCAGAGGCTGCCTGCTGAGAAATTGCGTATTTACCCTCTTCAAAAGCCGTTAAATTTTCTCCTTGGGGAGGCCCCTTAACATTCAGCGAAGAAGCTTCGGATAAACCAGCCAGATCTCATTCGGTCCTTCCTCACTTCCTCTTTTCACTCCCGGTGCTTTTCTGCCGCCGCCACGCTAGCTTGGAATTCTATTTCCCGTGGCACTCACGAGATATTAAATTTTAATGGCCACGGGAGCGGGTTTCGTGCAGTCAATGCATTTATATGTCAATGCAACGAACGGTGAATACAGGAAACGCCACGTCATTTTTTTCCTTTCAGTTCACTTGCGGACGCGTAGGAATTTATTGTGTGGGAATGCCGATCTAAATCCATGGTTACCAACGAGTTCTTTGCGGCAGGAAGCCCGCCTCCGAAAGAACCGTGTTCTCTCCGTGAATTACGTCAAGGGATCCTTAAACTGTTAGGGCCACCCACTCCCCTGCCTTTTACTCTCCGGAATCACGCCTTTTAATCACCGACGACCACTTCATTACAGACATCTCATTACCTAACTTACACAAATTAAGTAACCGGACCTTTTGTGACGGCGACATTTCAGAACCGTGACACATCACAACGAGAACATACGTGAATGTCTTTTCATTATTTCTTTGCCCTTCAATTCCATGCATTTCATGGGTTTCTTTCGTACTCTTCTCAGTAGCAGAGCCTCAGAATATAAATCAATTTTGTTTTTTCATGATCATGTTCTTAGTTATCATTATATGCACGTAAAAGTTTATCTAGTGTGGGGTATAGGGGCGCCATCTAGGATGATAACATTTAAATTTTTACCTGTTTACATGATCACTAATATTTTACTCTCTAGCCCTTCATTAGAAAACCTTATGATCTGACGTTGAGAAAAGTTACTTTAAAACACTTTTCCAAAACAACAAAGGATTGTGTAAGTATATGAAATCAATTATTAAGTAGGTAGCTGGGGAACTTGCCATGATATTCATGCCTTCATCCTTCGTAAAAATACGAAGTTTGGCTACACGACGTTCCAATAATTAAATGCCGCAGAGTTTATCTTATACCTTAGATTAGCTTATGAAATGAAGTTCTCGGATATGCAGAATGCCTCCCACCCCCTCCATCCCTGAAATCTTCAAATCTAGGATATCAAGCAGACCTCCCTCCCTCGAACTTCATGACAAAATTGTGCTGGAATGATCTCTATAGAAGAATAATTTAGGGGTCTCACAGTTCACCTCTCGTCGGGGAACTGTAATCTGCCACCCAAGGACTGCTGAAAGATTCAAAAGGACGAGGCGAGGGCTAGTCATCCGACCACAGAAATGGACCTCGGCTGCGAAGCAAACGTATAGGGGGAAAGAAAATGCTCGAGGTCAGTTAGCAGATGAAAGGCTTCAGAGGAATTCCTGATAGACTATAAAAGGGGAGGTCGGACAGGGTAAGTCGTTGCCGGCGATAATGACGGTGGAGTAATGATGACTCCGCGAGAAAAATCGAGGAATCTACATTCAGGGCCAATTACAGGGTAAGGAAAGGAGAGAAGGTAGATTGAGGGAAAGTTGGCGCATTAGGGAGAAGTACGTGGGTTAGGAAGATCAAAGAAAGGCAGAGGGAGGCGTCTCTCTTACTAGGATATTGCTGTTGGGTGTTCGAGTTTGGAGATGCGCACTGTTTAATCGAATATTTGCAGTTTGATCTTAAGATAACTTTTTAGTAGCGTAGATTCCTTCAAAGCTGTCGTAAATATGCTGCCATAGTGTATATATATATATATATATATATATATATATATATATATATATATATATTCATTCACAATGAAATAGATATAAGGAAAAGGGATAGGAACAAAAATAAAGGACGAACACAGGAGAGGTGGGCAAGGCGGAATCAGGCAAATCTCAAGCGTAAAAAATATTTCCTTGATCGGGCCTTGGACACCGAATCTTTCCACTTGCCGGACGGATGCGAAATCAACAGTATTTCAATCCTAAGATTGGTTTACTGTAGCACTTAATCATTCTACTCTATTTAATATCAATTCCCTCTCCTTTGATACCTTCTCTATTTTACGTCCTGCTTAACGTGCCTATATATAGTATATGTAAATATATATGTGTATATATATTTTTATATATTTATATATACATACATTTACATGGATATAAATAAGATAAGTAGAGGGATAGCAACAAATATGGAGATATATATATTATATACATTTATATATATATATATAGTATATAGTATATATGCATATACACACAATGTAAAAATTCACAAAAAGAAAGGACACTCTATGTAGGTTTGACAGCCGTACCGTCGAAATGTCAAAACTACACATATGAGTGTCCTTTCTTTGTGTTTCTGTGTTTAAAAATCTTAATCAATGCTTTAATCTATTTTTGCGTCGCCGATGAGGGTTCTGTTTCAAAGATATATATATATATATAATTCGTTGACGCCATATTATAGATTATTGCGCTTGTGTGCCTTACATTAAACGTTATGACATTGAATTCCGAATGAAATTTCAATGGAAAAAGAGGGAATACATTATATACATATATTATTATATATATACATTATATCACGTGTGTTTATCTGAGGATTAAGGTGCAAGTGAATGAAAAAATAAACATAAAGTCCTTCTGTCAATGGCTATTATACAAAGTATGTCAATTAACATTATTTTATCAATTACGTTGTTTTCTAAATGCCGAAAAGGAGTTGTGGTAAGATTCTGCTTTAAGTCTATCAAAATATTACTGAAGCCCATGAAGATTATAGATCGTATCACATATTATTATAAATATATGACGTCGGAATTACAGGAACAATTACACCATACTATATATTCGTGCCGGTATTATTAATGCCGCAGAAGAGTTCATTTTATAATCTTGCAGCCAATTAGAACAGAAATTCTAAATTTATACACCTGTGAATATTAAAATGAGGTTGATATTCCCATTGGGTGTGCGTCATAGCGTGAAAAAATGGTATCGCGATTTACGCCGAAAAGGTCAAGTAGCATTAAAATTTGATAAATTCAATACACGTTGCATAAAAATTCCCACCATCCACCTAAAGATTAATTTCGACTCATTTATTCCTCACATCTCACAGAATATTCTGAATTTTAAGGTTTTTGTCACGTTCCTCCATAAATTATTCAGCATTACTCATTTGGGATTTCTAAACCCAAATTAAAACTGCTGTATATGTTTACATAGAATAACAACACGACATTTTCGTATCAATTCAAGCTGGTTTGCGGTTAACTTATTAACGCTTTTGCCGACGCTCTAAAGCCTAAGTAATTTGATAGTGGGGCATTTAGTACACAAAATTATGAACAGAGACGTTGTTTATAGTGCAGAATATTGAGGAAAACTGGCATCCAAGCTTGCATTATTGCTTATTACAAGCTGTTTAGATAAAGCAAACGAGGCCGCCAGGAGCAGATGCCTTCTCTCACTCTTGCGTAATCGATTCGGCCTCGATTTCATAACTTTCTAAAAGGTTGTTTTTGACGGTGAAGGTGGTTGGTGTTGGCACGTTAATGACTTGCAAACTCATGCTCTTTACAGTCTCGATGGAGGAAATCAATCAGCCTTTCGCTCGAATTTACTTCTCCAAAAGTTACAAAAAATATGCCTCGACTAATACCGCAGTATGATTTCATTTGCAGACAACAGTCTTACATAAGTCTGTAGCCTACGTAATGCAAGTGTCAAGTTTTCACTCGAATCTGCACGTGACTAAGCACAGTTTGCTGTTTTAGTCTTTCCTAGTTTTCTTGCGTAGCGAAAAATCCTTCAATTTATGTTATGGGAATGAATTTTAATTTTATGCCCAGAAGAACTCTTATAATGAGAATATCTCGTAGGCGCTTTTGATTCTCGAACTTTTTTGTTTTAAAGTTTAGACATTTAAGCACCGAAAAATTTAAAAAAAAAAATTACATGATTGCAAAAATTGACAAATATTTTCCTAATCACCATTTTTATCTAAAATCTCATAACATTTTTTGGCTATTTGGAAATATATAAATTTTAGTGTCTCTAAAATTTTTGAACACTGCGACCGACCTGAGATTTAATAGCGCCCAGGGCTCATACGTTGCCTGAGGTAAAATAAGAGATAATTTTTCTTCTTCATAAAAAGTCTTTGGATTAGAATTGCCCGCGGGAAAGAGCTGAAATATGTTAAAGATATCTGAGCACGTAATGTATTCCCAATCATTTACAGAATAACTATTGTTTAATGGTATGTCGGTCGTTACTTTGAATTTCAGTCCTCACGTGCTCTGTGAATGAGGAAAGATTTCTAGAATAGAAAACTCGTCAATGAAAGACGAATTAGCCACTAAATTCGGAAAATGAATGAAAACGTCTTCCTGAGAATGTTTAATGTAGCGCTAACATTAAGTGACGGTCTTTCATAGCACAGTGAGTAGTGCTTGGATACAAAGGGTCTAAGGTTCAACTCTTGCTAACGGTTCTGGATCATCAAGCTAAACTCAAATTTGGTTGAATCGACAAAAAGTTTGGTGTTCTCTTCGGGAGCCTCTGGGGAAAAAATAATCACGGGGAAATAAACAGGCTCCACAGTCTAAACATACCTGTATCAATTCAAAACTCCGGATTTCTCAATAGATACCACATGAACTTCATTTTTTTCCATTAAAATCACATGTGGGTTGAATAATGTAGTTTTTTTAACATGCTACTGATACTGATAAAAAGAACATTATCAGGAGTTAACATTTTAATGATTGCTAAATAGTGATTTATTGGATCAATTGTTTTAAAATCAATTTCGTATCGAATACTACATTCTAAGAGGCCTTAAGTTAGAGAGTTTTCAGATTCTTTTGCAATGCAAAGTTCAAAGCTCATAAAACCTCACCACATCATTTTCCAACATGGAAGACAATGTAATTTAGGGTCAGCGGGTGACAACAATTCTCACTGGCCCGGGGGAGAGGGAAGCTGTTGTACACTTGTCTGTCCAGAATTTGGGTCAAGAATGACAGATGGTGTATTTGAATTGGCGGACGATGTCTCGTCGGCTGGTAGTTGTAATGTAATGGGGTTGGATCCCGCATGAGGATGGATGGATGAAACCTATGCCTTTTTTTGATGATATTGTTTGCGTTATGAAGTGAACTCTGGCGTTAAAGCACTTAAAAACTCCTTTGATATTAATTTGAAATCTTACCTGATGGCCGTTCAGTAATGAATTCTTACGTGATCTTCTTGTCAAAATATAATGTGTATTATTGGTAGGTTTTTCAAATGAAAAGAGCTTTTTAACATTTTCGTTTTAAAAATTTCAAGAAACTGCGGGAGATGCCGCAACGGGTGACAACATTTAACGGAGTCACCCGCTATGTGTGCATAACAATGAAAAAATTTCAGAGAGTAAAAATCATTCGCCTTGACCGGGACCCCGGTCAAGGCGAATGATTTTTACTCTCTGAAATTGTTGCATTGTAATTTCCGCTTTAATTTTCTTGTGAACCATACGCCGTTATCATCGCGTGCTCACCCGAATTGGTGTTAGTATTCGCATGCTAGAATTCATATTGATTATTCCTAACTCTGATGAAATGAAATTGTAATATTTCAATGTAAATATTTTTTACGTTACGATTAATTCCATCTATGCGGCACTCTCAAGGTGACCTTGGTATACATACTGAAACATCTAAAAGCAGCTTTAGGTACATGAAGTAGGGGAGGAGAAAGGGGAAGATGAGGTAGGAAGACGAAAAGGGTTAGAAGGGATGGGAAGAGGGTCGGAAAGAAATAGCGTCCTCCCCTTAGCCCTTTCCTGCCCCTCCCAACATGCCCCATCCCCTCTGCCATTCTTACTCCTTCCTCCTTTTAACCCTTCCTCTATAAACTCTATAAACCTGGCCTTATGTTAAATTACTCAACTTACAAAGTTTTTCCTGGAAAATAACTCGCAGATGTTGAATATGGCTGTAATAATAAAATTTATTGCGAAACAAAAGTTTTGAAGTTTTTTTTCGATGTATTTATTCCACCAAGATAATCCGACTGCGGTACAAATCATCCCTAATCCTGGCATTCGTATGATAAAGAGTTTCCCCAAACAAAACCCTAACCAAAGGGGGAGGAATACATCGAGTCACCCTTTCGAACGATCGAAAGCACTCGATGAGTGTTATTTATCGATACATTTTCAAAATGTATGCATAAAGTAATCGATATTTGTCATTTAAAACAACAGAAGAGCAGACTGTTGAATATATTTCGATATTTTAAATATTAAATAATTGAAATATTTCATTGCAATACAAATTAATACGATCGGATACTTGATACTTTCTGTAATTAATCAAAGTATAATGAAGTATACTCCATTTAAATCTATTAACATGGCAAATCCTTTATTTTAAAATGAATTTGTCTTAGCTTTAATTTGTATTCAATTTCGTCGCTAAAAGAGTAGAAGTTAGAAGGCAAAAAATATGAACTTCCTTGTAAACTACTTATTGAAAATTTATGTTTTCACTAAAATGATAAATTTAAAGCATTCTTATATCAGTTGAAGGTGAAAATATGTCTAATTTTCGATTTTTTCTGAGTTCAACGCGTATATTCTGAAATTTTTACGCTCGGGATACCCTGGCTCGATTTCCGGATTTGGCAGTGTTCATATTTTTCCGCGCTAAGGTGTTTAAATTTTCACCAAGGAATAAGTCTAAAATTTTATATTATACAAAACGAAATTATGTAATATTTCGAGTAAAAATTTAAACAACTAAAATATAAAAATTTAAACGGGTATTAGATGACAAATTTTGCGCAAAGAGAAAGCAGTATAAATATTTTGAGAGGCAGTGGGAAAAGACCTTAACCAACCTTGCCTCAAGAAACCAGTTAAACTATTATAGCATAGATTAAACAAACAGCATCAGCTGATACAATTAGTCCTCATTTATAGAATTGTGATTTTCCAAGATATTCACATAATGAAGTTACATGTGGAAAACTCCTCTGAATTCTTAAAAATAAAATATCTTGCCCAAAATAACAAATTTACATCAACTGGGTAAGAACATGTTAGGGCAGCCGGTGGCTACGGGACGACAACGCTTTAACGACTGACAGGTTTAAAATGTCATTTTTTCCAAGAACGATAAGGGACCAGAATGCTCGTAGTCGAAATTCCCCAGGACTTAGTTCATTACAATAAGTATTAACGTACAGGTTAGGGACTTCGCGAGGATGTGTATACATGTGTGTATGTGTGCATGTATATATATGTATGTGTGTATATATATATATATATATATTTTTTCCCTACAGGTTCCCCCCACCTTTCCTCACCTAACTCCCAACCCCCTCAACCCTTACCCTTCCCTCATGGTGCTACACCCCCTGCCACACACCTTTTTGGTGGCTCGCAGGGTACTTATGTAGATGTAGATGTAGATGTAACGACGAAATACGCTCGTAGAAATCTCGCGGTAAAACCAAGGAGCTTCTATCCTTGAGAATATGCAACACAAATAAACACTACTGCATTGATAAGTTGCATAAACAACCCAGTCTAGATCTTACTCCTGCCACTTCGGTTACGGTGGCTGATGTATGTCAGCGATCAATTAGCAGTGTATATAATGTGGAACTTTTTCAATTCTATGGTTTTCGGCTCAACTTTATGGAACAACATGATGAAAAATGAATAATAATAACTTTGTAAGTTCCACTGATATATCATCAGGTACGTGATGATTCGTCTATTCGACGAAACCGGTCGTTTTTAAAATAAAAATCAGTGGAACTTACAAAGTTATTATTATTCACTTTTCGTTTAACTTTTTCTTCGGCATCGCAGTTTAAGATGGGTGAAAAGAACTCATGAGGATCTTACATTACAAGCAATGAATGGAGCGCCCAAGATGTCGCCAATAATGGTACCAGCCTCAGGTCCGACATCATGTGAGTTATCGTGGTCTTTTAGAAGTCAATAGAAGGAAAAAGGTGGGAGGAATCAAGCCGTCGATGTTAGTTGGCCCTAAACAGAAGCCATCGCATGGACAGAAGTTAAAACTTTCAATAAAGACCGCCATGAAAGCACTTGAGTACATTTCACATAGCACTCAAGAAGGGCAAATCTAACCAAATGGTGCAACAAACAAGTTACTATGGCACTCGGTGGGATTATCATCAATTTGTCACGTTTTGGTAAAAAATTAACTCTCTGAACGCTATTTGGTTTGGGAACGGTAAATAGACATTTGATTGGCGCTTAAGATTTCACACAACGGGAATCAGATTCTGGTGGTGCTTGGTTTGAAGGTCAGAGTTGAAAAACTTATTTAATGGCGTGCAGAGAGGAATCAGTGAGTGGAAGCCTGCAGTTGGGGCTCATATAAAATAAATTACCACAATAATGTCTAGAGTAATTTCTTCTATGCAATTTCCCGTTTCCTTGTTTCTTACCGAGCGAATTTTCATTCCGAAAGCGAAATGAGGGAACGAAATGTTACACTTTGATTTTTTTTACGCGCAGGATACTTCATTTCAACAGCTACTCCCTGGGAAACTAGATAAGCTGTCAGGGATTAGGAAACCAAAGCGAACCCTTGTCAGCACCGGATGGGATGGAACGGCGGAGATGAGATGGGAGGGTGTGACCGCAACAAATCGACCCATTTTAGGGATCAGCAATGAGTGAGGTCGCCACCTCACACCCTGTTCCCTGGGAGATTCTTTTTCGGAGGGAAGTGGTAAACGCCTCTTGGCATGCCAGAATGATTCTT
The DNA here is from genome assembly GCA_037158775.1 of Hetaerina titia. Taxonomy (NCBI): domain Eukaryota; kingdom Metazoa; phylum Arthropoda; class Insecta; order Odonata; family Calopterygidae; genus Hetaerina; species Hetaerina titia. The sequence goes on from CM073771.1 coordinate 59,072,317, forward strand.
CTTGCTTTGCTCTCCCATGATTCCACGCCCTGTCCCCTCACTTGTTCGACGGGAGTTCAACCGTGAGGCGGGCGCGCCCGGTCGGCTACGCTTATCGTTTTGGAACGCGGCCAACTTTGTCGCAGCTTTTGTGATTATTTGGAGGTGGGGAGCGATATTTCAAGGGACTTGATTACTCCTATAGCCTATCAATGGGCTGTGTGAAATTCTCGATTACATTTTTACTGGATGTTCCTTTGATAAGAAGAATGCTCCCGTGCGAATCTTCTTTTTGATTAAAGCTCAACACACGGTAGCAGCTCACGAGAATTCAGTATTCTTAAATAATAATTCCGCGGGAAGTATGAGAAACTCATATAAAATAGAGAAATATTTTACGAAACTTCTTTTGCTAGATTATGCCATTAATATCCCAATACGTGATTCTTCGCCGTGGAAAAATCAGGAACTGAGGGTGATTGGAAACAATCGACAAATTTTCTCTCAATAGCATTTTATGAGGAGGACCACAAAGTTGTGAAATTTTTCGCACCATGCTTGATATCAGGATTTACGGATTTAAATCCCGGCAAAAACATATGAGTTTTCCACGAATAAGTTAAGTTATTATTCTCATTTATTAAAGCTACCTGGGCTTAAATTACCTGGGGTTCAATCTATTTCGGATCAACACTCAGCCACCATTTCTCTAATGCTTCACCATTATCATTATGGGATTCTTGTTTCTGTATTTTTATTCAGTGTATTTTGAACCGAAAATAAAATGCTCTCTTAATATAAGAAAATATGTTTAAGTTTCCCAGTAAGAGTGACATAATTTTCTTTAAGTCTGCATTTATACGGAGTGCTTTGTTGAGTATAGATATGTTAAAATATAACCACAACGACAGCGTTGTAATGTTCACTCATAAGTACAAGCAGTAACCTCTAGGTACCTGTATTTTGATCGTTTATACTATTTTCTGTTGATTCGTTGTAAATGAATTGTGTGAGTCAAAAGCCTAGAAAATCCTCTTTTAGTAAAAATAGTTATAAATTGATTCGAGAATTTTTGAAGACGATTTTCATGAATCCAAGGAAACAGTTTCTTACAAAGAGGATTTTCGAGATTGAAATCACCTCTAGGCTGCAGAATATTTTCTTACGGGAATTTTGCTTTGGAATATTGTAGTCTGACTTGCTTCAATCACGTATTAAATTGATTTCCGGACTGTCTTGGAGCAAGTAGGACATATATTCATAATTGCCAGAAGTGATAAATAAATCTTTTTAAGGTGAAACATATCAAAATATTAAACCTAGAGCATAGGTCCTTCATTGAGACTTACATGAACACAACAGAGTGATATAAAAACAGCCTGGATATCTTGAAACATGGATTAAATGAATTTTAGTTAGGAGAGAATCTAATAAAATAGAAAAAAATATCAAGGAGGATTACAAGAGGAAGAATGAGGGAAGTATTCTGGTCCCGTTCTCTTCATGAGCTCATTTCCAAGTCTTAGTAGCAGTGATACCATAAATCTCCAATCGCCGAATCTACCAAGCGCACCTTGAGATTAAAGCCATTCGGCCTTTGCATTTGTATTCTTGCAGCGTTAAACATTTCACAGGTAACAATACTAGGCGGAATAAAAGAAAATTTAATCAAGTATTCACGGCAGTTGAGCTTTCATGCGACACATCGATTAGCGTTAATAATTGCTGTTTTATTTGACGAGCGTAATTAAACACTGCCTCTCATATCTAATGAGTCAATGTAATGAATTTCATTTGCTAATGTACTAATGTATGTATCGTGAATCATTGGATAGAACGCTATTTAACCTCTTGCTTCAACATCGAAAGAAAGTAGCTAAAACCCGGAAAAAATATACGCAGCTCAATGATAAATTAGCGTGTTCAGAATTTATGAGATCGATCAAAATGAATTATTCTAAGGAAGTAAATGTTTTTATTTTTTATTTAAGAAATACAAAATTAGAAGATTGCCTATCTTTATGATAATTGAAATAAAATATTTATTAATCTATTAACCCAAGTTTAAATCTCCTTCAACATTGAACAAGAAAGAGAAATTATCAAAAGACGAAAGTGAGCTTTCAATATTTTAATAGAACTAGTAATTTCATATTCTCTCCCATTTTAGGTACAAATTTGACTTCAAGAAGGTCATGGGATATTGATCAGAATGACACTGCATTTGGCATAACCAACCTGATAATTATAATTTTATCTGTAAAAAAACATTAGCTGCAGTAAAATTTTTTGTTCAGCATAATTTTAGTTATTTTTAAAGCACAACGTAACGTAGTGGATATTTTTTAAACGAGCCAAATAAATATTTGAGCGCATTTCTTTATTTTCCAGAATCTCAAGTTTGATTATTCTCTTTAAATAGTTAAAAATCTTAATTCGTAGTTAGTGAGGAATTAAATCCTATTCTCAGATGTCTCATTTCATATTTTCCGTCCATCTCAAAAGTTGACTTTCCATTACTTCTTAAATGTCACGATAAAATAAATTTGCAATAAAATTTTATATATAACAGTAGTACAATGGTGTCTATGCAGATATTCTCTTTTATTTCTGATTGTCGTATTATTTGAGTCTGCTACCCGCAAGATGATGTGACTTTCCCTTTGCTTTGAATTGGTCCGCTTTGCCATTGCACACTTTTGACCGACTTTCCCTAAGTACGTTTCTGTCGTGTAAGAGGATTTCAAGCATGCACTCAGCAATTTTAGGTTTCTGATATTCTATGCATGGCGAAAAGAGACCGCTGCCACACGTGCTTATTTGCGTTTGGTCGCCTAACTACTTTTTTCCCGACTTCTCCCAAAAACCATTCCGTCTCCTCTCCAAGTCACACCGCCCTTCATATTTCCTCAAGCAAAGAATCGATTTTCGCTCTCCTCCTCCGATTCCCAAGCCACTTCGTGAGCCCGCGTCTGCTTGCTCTTTTCAAGTTGAAGGCCACGGTTCCGGTCCTAACTTTGAAATGGCAGCCGAGTTTGTCGGCCCTTGAATGTTGACCCTTTAACTGACTGGGGGACTTCCCGCGGGTTTTAAACGAATCAATGACGTGACTCCATTCCAATCCGTTGTTAAACAATTTCCATGTGGTTGATTCAACATATTCAGGCGAGACGTAGTGAAAGTTCGTCATTATGAGAAAAACAAAATTTGCACTTTTTCACAGATTTATTTGTGACGTGCAACGTATTTAAGTTCATCGAACCATCTTCAGGTAGAAGACTATCTTGTACCTGAAGATGATGGTTCGATGAACTGAAACGCGTTGTACGTTACAAAGTTTGTAAATATGTGGATAAGTGCAAATTTTGTTTTTCAATTATATAGTTGATGGCTACGTATTATACAACTCTTTACAATTCTAATGTACATTCCTGAATACAGTTATATATAACGGACAAACGGTATTTTCGATATTGTAGCCTCTTCACGGTCTAATTTTTCTTTCGAATACGTGTATATTAGTGGTGAGATTTATTTGTCTTAGCGTTTCTCCGGTTCACATATATTCACCATTGGATTTACTCAGTGTATATCCCCATCCGACAAAACCTAGAGGACTGGGAAATTACTGGTATTTTATTGACTGCAACATGCGATACCGCATTTATATTTCAAGTTCACATGGATATTGATCGTAACATGTTAAAAATGCCACGAATTGCTGCAAAACAACATTTGTGCATCAGAAAATTTTAAAATACAGCAACTACATTAAAAAGACAGAGAGACCTTTCAATGCTCCCATAGGAATTATCACCTTTTTCACTAGTAGAGAGACTTGCTCATATGTATCATGACTGCCGGAACGCTAAAAAATGTACGTGAATGCCCTTTATTCACGGGCAATCTGCTTTTGAAAAAGTTCCATTTTATATTATTGTTTAGCGCTGCTTCACGTCGTATTTTGCGTATTATGGGGATTAATAAACAGGTAAAACTGATAAAGGTTTCATGTGAATAACATGTATGATACGTAGATTCACATTGCCCGTTGAATTCTCACCGCAATCGTTTGGACGCCAGAACGAAAATTTATAACTTTGCTCGGTAAATCTGATTGCCGTTGGGTATTTGGAGCGATGTTGCATTTAATGTTAAGCTCAAAACTTTCATGACATTCATGCGAGAGTGATAACCCACCCAAAGGACGGAAATAGCTTCCGCCGGGAGACTTCCGCATTCCCGGTCGATGTCTAACGAAATCCGATATTTCCGATTCCCGCCGAGAAAGGATCAATCGTGCCCTAAGGCCGCGAATCGATGAAGCGCGTCCATCTCCCTTAAAGCAGGCGGCCTTGAAATCCCTGACCCGACAGACGCAATGGCGTGGTGGCAATTGCACCAGCAGCAGCTGCGGCGGGGGGACAACCCAGGGCTGATCCCTTGGAGGGACTGGCAAGAATTTTCTATGATGGGTGAGTGGGAGGCGGGGTTTTAGAAACAATCTCCAGCTCCAACGATCATGACTCAATATCCACGACTAGTAGATTGTTCCATTGCATTCCGGTCCCCACTTGGGTGTGGTACAGGAAACAAACTGAATGCATACACAAACACACACACACACATATTCCGGCGCGACGGTCGGAAATTGCGTTGGATAATCTATTCCAAAATTCTCAGTTCAATGTATTCACTCCACAAATGCTCCTCTTGCTTGATCTGCCCCTAGGTAAATATCCTGTTTGTTTCTATTATAAATATATTTCTAATGTATAGATATAAATTTCATATGTTTATTTTACATTTTATTTATTTATATTATATTTAAGTTTTTGATGTGAAGTATAGTTTTCTACGACTTGGAAACTTAAGTCGCTGAGGTAAAAAGACCTTAAATGGGAGCATTTTGAAATGTGGATGTAGAGAAAAATGAAGAAGAAAAGAAACTAAAAAGGTAGAAAACAGACAAAGGATGAAGTTTTCGGCACAGTATGGGGAAGAGTAAAGGCTGTTGGGGGAATTTGTAAGAAGGCAGGAGAAGTGATGCAGCAGATACCGAGAGGAAACTGGATGCCGAGGACGGGGATAGAGAATGAAAAGAAAAGGACAAGAATGCTGGGAAATCGAGAGGAAGGGATATATTAGGCGTTTTGAATGAAATTAATGGAGGTTAGAAAATAAGCAGAGCTAAATATTGAGTTGTTGTGCAGTGAAGTATGGGGTTTAAGGACATTTTGTGTCATAAGAGTTGGGATTTAGGAGTTCAGCAATGTGTAGTGCCAAGTCCCATCAAAACCTACCATAATCCGCTATACTATTACGGATTATCTTACTATATATATATATATATATATATATATGTACACAATAAACAACGTGTTTGCTAATACATACCTTAAATGACTGACACATAAATTCGTACCTATTGGCCATATAAATTAAAATTTATAATCTAATTAAATAGATTTTCCGTTTGCCTAAATGAGAGTACAATAGTCCTTGCGTTGTTCTATTCTGTTCTGGGAAGTCCCGATCGTACGCGAAGAGAGGGTACACGGGTTACGTGTCTCCTTCAGGTGACAACAATGGCTCAATCGGACTAGGATAGCCTTGACGAGGCAACCTATGCCCGTGATGACAGACTGGTTGGATCAATATAACAAGGCTCACAAACACAACAACAGGCTCCCCTTTTCAAGTTTACTTCTACTTCTACATAAATACCCTGCGAGCCACCAAAAAGGTGTGTGGGATAAAGTCGAGCGGTAGAGAAAAATCTAAAAGTATTAACTCGCAACCATGCATCGGCACGACGGTTGTAACTCGCGCGCAAAATTGAAAAATGCAAGTTTCGCGTGAAAGTGGTTCATGTTAATTACGAATGGGCGCGCAAGAAGTTCTTCGTGAGTGCGGTGCAATCCATCTCGGGTGGAAAACCGACTGATCAGTTAGTGAACGAACTTCTGGAAAGAGAGTTTTTGCGTCTCCCTCAGAGCAGAAAGGCTGGGATAGCGAATTGCTCACTTCCACCCCTCACCTCATTGCTCTCACTTCACACAACTATGGAAGCCACCTTCACGAAAACTCTACAGACCGATTGGCTGGCTTACTTGTTCTCTCGTCCTAAATGTGCAACACATTTCTCTGATTGCATTTTCTTGCATCAGAAAAAAAGTTTTTCTTTGCGGTTTGAACGAGACTTGAGTTTTGAGGCCCATCTGCTCCATTAATTCTACCAACGACCATAAAGTGCAGTGATAACCTACCCTTTTTTTATTTTTATCGATAAAAAATTGGTCATTTTTATATCGAATTAGTATACCTGAAAGATTCTACCTCCTCAAATAACTAGAAACTACGGTTGGGGCTTCGGTAATTGTACAGGATATTTATTATAAAATTAAATTTTGATCAGATTACTGTGCTTGAAATTTTTGTCATAAATAAGCCAATATCTGTGAGCGGTAATTCAAAGTGCAAAGGAGGTGGTGAAAAGGGATGCAAAATATATTTTGTGCGTGTGTTGTCTGATGTACGCAACAATTCAATATTTTTAGACCCACTTCATTATAAAAAATGTTTGATGTCATAAGTAAATTAGATATTAATGGTATAAATAATAATATAAGATACGAGACAAAATAACGATTGATAGTTGGGGCTTTCATGCGTTCTAAATTGTTACCCAACATTCTTACTGTATTTTAGTACCTGATAATACCGTATTGTAAAACATTACACAGGGAAAAAACATTTGCCTGTTGTCCTGGGTTCTTGTCGTTCTGTTGGTACCTGAAAATAGGCTGTCCTGAAAATTTCGGTGAGTAAACAGTCGCTTTTAACCTAGGATGACATTAGAAGTCTCATTTCCATAGTGTGTTATCGAAAACGAACGCTTCATTTCAAATTGCTATTGTATTTTCATAATGACAATAGATTGGATACCAATAATAGCCAAATCTGCGGATATCTTTGGTCACTATAAATAGCGTGGTTATGAATTTATAAAATCATGTATCATTCATAATAGGATCGAACATGATACCCCTGAGAATATTTTCTCTACGGTTCAGGTTGCGAGTTCGAAATATGCCACGCTATTCACATTCAAAAAGTAAATAATCGCCTGAATGCCATAGGGATACTATTTATAATGTTCACAACTATAACTGTACAGCTGATCGTATTAGCGATCCCCTGAATTGCAGTGAACAGCTTTTAAGATTACTTATATGATTAACCTGGGAATTATATCATATGCCCTTTAAGCCATGATATTGAACTGCATAGATAATAAATTTTAAGATAAAAAGCTCCAGGTTTGATGTAGTAGAAGGAATCCATAATAAGATAAGGTGGTAGCACTTTTCTACTAAATAAAACTCAAGGGTGTGAGGCGGAAAAGCTTTCTCAAGGAGGAGAGAACTGACGACAGGGACATTGAGTAGGGAGGTCAAGAAACAACTCGTCAAAAATTTAATATGGAGCGTGGTCTTGTATACCGTGGGAACATGGTTGTTGAAGCCAGATGAGAAGTATAGATAAAAGACTTTTGAGGACAAGGGCATAAAAAATAATGGAAAATGTGAAATGGGCTGCGAGGAAAGCAAACGAAGAAGTGATAGATATGGTGAGGATGGAGAGAGGATTATTGGGAGAAATCAAAAGGAGGAAAAATGGATGCAGAGAAATTTGATTGGCGATTAAAAGCTGAAGACTGATAGAGGGGAGGATATTGGGTCAGCGAGAATAGGAAAGGAATGGGCATGTTGGTTGGATTTATGTGGTTTAGAAAGTGTGCGGAATCGAAGAACAGTTCACTTTAGCGTGGGGTGTCATCCTATGTCTTTTTAGTAAAGTTCAGGAAAGGTAGATCTTTATGTGCTTATCCAAAACTTACCTTTAACGGTTTAATACGAAAAAAAATATACATACATACTGGATAGGTCACTAATAACACCCTAATCTAGCTCCGAGTCTGTTAGGAATAAATTGAATTGATCTTTTTTCATGCTAGATATTTAAAACGCAATATAGTTGCGTCTATGTAGAGTTACCTTAAAATGTCCTTAATTTCATTCTACACGGGTTATCAATTCAAAAAAACTAGTTGTATGAATCAATATTACTTCATCCTACGGTAAATAAATTGACAGTTTGTAAAATATAGTATTGTCGAACAGGAACTTTTGATTTTGAAGTACTGCATTCAATCCTAGAGTAAAACTGAAATATATGATTGCTATAAATATCGGTATTGATTCTATGATTATTTTTGCCGACGTAATGGCAATCTAATATTCCATAAACTTACTGAAATAGATACCATATACCAATATGCCCAAGAATTTTTACCCATGTGCTCGGCTAATGTTTTCTGAAAGTCGCTGTTAGCACAACAAATATTCCAAAAATATTATTAGTTACAATAATAGACTAAGTAATTTAATGCGACCTTAAAATACTACTTAACATCACACTAGGATTTCAATTAAAACAAGGTATTAATAATAAATAATTTATTTTTGCCAAACAGACATTTGGGGTCTATGTACAGTAATCGGAAGAGATTGGTGTTTGCACTAAAAAGGGAAGTGTTTATAAATATTACCACTCGGATGACAATTAAAATCAGTGTCATTCATAGAAAGAGGATCAAAAAGACTTCGGTTTCTTTTATAACCATTATAACTTTACAATCACTCAACTGGTAGATCATCTGCGTCCGATAACTCCAGTGCATGGAGTTACAGACACCATTTTCATCTAATATATATCGCACGAAGTTATTGCTATTAACTATTTCTTTACACAGTCCCTAACTAGAGAGGGATTTTTATGTTGGAACACACCAAAGGCGAAGTACAAAAATAGCATTTGTCTCGGTGATATGTTTACAATCATCTCTCACTCTTCCCGACGGGAAGGCGACTTCGTCGCCATCCGCACACCTCTTCCCCTAACCAGGAACTCACACCTTCATTGCACATGCTCCGCTTGCATTCTTCCTTCGCCGAGAATCGTCGTAAAACACTAGATATATCATTCAGTGCACGCACCAGCGAGCGACATGCGCCAGGCATGGGCAAGCAGGATTAACACATAAGCACCAGAACGTGGTTGCTCATCAGGTCCTTTCGGAATGTAGTCCTACTTAAATATCATTTAACTAACCGAGGACTGATCTCGAGTCTTAAGGGTAAGCTCGTACAAATTGCACTAACGAAAAGCAAGCACAGATACCGGGCGAATAATTGTGCTTTCTTCCGTGGGTCGTCGTGCATTCAGAAAAGTGTCTCAAAACATTACGGATCATGAAAGAGATGCTAAAAAAATCGAAAATGATGAAAAATTGCATAAAATTTTAGGTGTGCGATGAGCACATGGTGACGAAAGAGGATACATTTATGTCGCAGATAAGCGTAGCTCAAAATTAGAGCGGGCCAATAAAAAAACACTGCTCAGATAAAAATATTTCTTGTCGTTAAGCGATAGGATTAGAAAATTATAAAAACCTTAAAAATAAGCACAGATATTGGAACAAAAGAGTATTTCAGTTGGAATAAATCTACCTCTAAATTTTATAAGAAGCCTAGGTGAAATTAGTTGATGATCTATGAAAATTGAAAGAAATGACTTTGAATGGTTAGCTTATTGTATTATTATTAATGTTTACCTCGCAATTGATGAAATTGCACCAAAATCTCAATGTGAAGGAAGTCACTCAATGCCATAAAACCATAGAATAATTACAAAGAGAGCGAAAAGGAATTTAAGATTAGGGAATATTTCCCCTGGTGGAGTCTCTTTATTTCAAATTTCAGATCTTTTGAGTTTTCGCATTTAAGAAGTCAATCATATTTGGTAACTTTTTTCGATTGATAAACTTTCACGCTATCCTATCGGTTTTGTCACTGCTAAAAGCAATTTCACATGTGCTGAGATTTTTCGTAATGAAGCGAAACTGTTTTTTGATAAATTTTTACGTACTGAAATATCATAAGATAACTTAAAGCTATCGTTTTTTCACCTCCAAATTTCAATGAAAAAGATATAAGGCTACCTTTTGATGATAAATTATCTATACGTTCGGCACTTGAAGATTTACGGTTTAATGTAGTAGTTTAAAGTAGATGGATATCCTCCGAGCTTTCTTTAAACGTAGATAATGAAACTGTCATCTTGGGCTCACCTCCTTGCTCGGATATTATTTTGCTTGAAAAATCACGAACTAGAAGGCCATCCATATACGTAATCCTCTTTGCAATTATCGATCGATAGTGTACCACCTTAAACCAAAAAAATGTTTGTAACTAATGGCTTAGAAGTTAGGCATTTAATTAAAATTTTCCTTTCGCAAAAACAGGAATGGAATTTCAATTATTAAATACAAAATTACGGAAAATATGTTATCATTTTTTAAAATCAACAGAAGAGACTGGAGAATAAAAGAACTTAAGAATTCCTCAATCCAATGATATGTGACCGTGAAAACGTTGATAAAAAGTTTTGCTTCATTTTAAAAGTTTTTTCCAAAGACCTGAGAACTGTTTCACCAAGCTGAAATATGAAAATTTAAAAATCACTTTCAAAAAGTCCAACTTTTATTATTCAAGTCATATAGAAACACTAAAGCAACTCTCGACTTATTTCAGAGACATCAAAATATATCTTGCAATGAACAATGTTACTGAATACTTTCAACTCATATTGATGAGACAGCCTTTGCTAAATATATCCAAGCTCTTGTGTATTGACATAAGTACAAAAATCAATTATATCGGAGTTTAAAGATGAAATAATGTTTTATGTTAGACATCTGATTTTGTCCACTAGTTACATGTTCGAAAGCATGGAATTTGGTACTGATGCCTTGAGATAAATGATTCTCTAACTAAATGCTCTAATAGAACATTACAATATACTTTGTTTGAAGATGGGTTTAAAGTTGATTGAATTCACTCATAGCATATATATATATATAATATATATACATACATATATATGTATATAGGAATTTTCAACTAAGCAACATTGTTATTGGTAATATCTTACATTCTTTTTCTAAATGAGAAATGAGTTTGAAATTCTAAAGGACAAATGAATCCTTGAGACCCATAAATAACAACTTTGGAATAAATTTAAATAGCAATGAACCAAGTGACGTACCTTAAGACTGATATTAGGAGATTTTGAGTCAAGAAAGTAAATGTATTCATTTGGTATAATCAATGAAAAGAATTTTAAACATTCATTATGTTTAGATTTGAAACCTTTGTTTTAAATACATAAAAATTGCATAACAGGTGATATAAAAGTTCTTTTTTTTACGATGATTTTGGTCATGTAATGCTAATTTATTTGATAGGTAGTATAAAGAATGGACCAATTCCTTAAAAATACATAAAATGTCAAAATTTTCAATCAAATTATACAGAACAATTTCACGCAGTTAGTTCCTTGTGAACAGGAAGTACTTCACGCCGGTGAATATTTTTTCGTGAAATGCTTGGTGATTTTGTACTATTATAGAAACAGGTTTGAAGTTTTTAAAGGAAATATAAAAACACGATATGAATGAGGATTTACTGAAGACTATATTGGTTGTGTTAGATTCTGGTCTGCTCGAAACACTGCTTTTAACCATTTGCTGTTCCGAAGTTGTCAATCTACTTTAAAAACAAAAAAATAGTGACACAAATGCTACACTCAATTTACTACAGGGGAAAACAACTTGAATACTTTTAAGCGAAAGACCAGTGAGAGTCGTACTAATTTCACAAGTTTTTACACATAAGACCATTGATTTTAAATCTACGCTAATTATATTGAAATAAGAATATTTAAGAAATAAATGCTCCCATGATGTCACAATGATCCACCAGAGGTAATCATTTATTCTTCAAAAAAAATGAGAAACTAATCCCTTGATATTCCGTTCTTTTTTTTTCTATGTTGATAATTTTGAGGAGCAGCAAATTTCGGAAGTTATTTTATTTCCGCGTGATATCAAAGTCTTTGCTGAATCTACTGAGCATGGATCTTTTCCATCGAATGAACTCAATCGGAGCTGTTTTTAAAGGCTGCACAATGAACCACCAAACGCCTCATTGCATAATAATGACCCGCGACCATCAATTTGGCCGAGACTCTGCGAGTGCCGGCCAAATGTAAATTCCTGATAAATTCTCTTTCTTCGCCGATATGAGGGGGGAAAATAAGGATATATCAGTTTTCTTTCGCTTTCATGTTTCACCATTGAACATCAGCACGTCCTCGATAAACGAACCCTTTCGAAGAGGGGCAACTTTGAGCGAGGTTATGTCGGTAGCTGTTGATGCTAAGAAATCAGTTAGCTACTTAATGAAACGTTGAAATGCATGTGAAATGTTTTCGGCCCCAAAAGTTTGCATTATGTAGATCACTCTCGATGTTAACCATAGGGAATTCCATGCAGCGGATTCTCATTAGATTGTTCTCTGAGTGGTGAGGGTGGCGTGTACCCAGAGGTCACAGGGCGAGAAACAATATGGTTAGATCCGGAAACGGAATGAATGTGCAGTCCGCAGTCAAGTGCTTTTTGGGTTTTAGGACAGGAGGTGAAATGAGAGGACACCGGATAGGGGAATGTTGGTGGGGGGAGGGCCAGAGTTTGTGAAACATGTGAGCGATGACTTTTGGGACTGAGAAGTGGGAAAGGATGGCGTCAGATAGAAATTGACAACGGTGTTCCCGTGATTTTTTTATTTCGTAACTAAACTCAATACTGCACTGTTAATAATACCCGCCTCGAAAATGTTCTGCATGTTTCGACGGCGTGATCTAGGTAAAAACATTTTTAGTCGCGGTGTTTATTACTCTTTAGACTGAAATTGTTGACAATTTCCGCATCTGTTCAGGAAAAGTGTTTAAGCCCTACGCTTGAAAATGACACACTACCGGGACAGGTTGCATAACTTTTGCCAATAATTTCACCCTGAATTCTGAAAACATCGAGAGAAAATGCCTTCAACTGGTTGGCTGTCCAGATGTCTTCCCTACTACACCCGTATCCACATAACTTTCGCTTACCTCCAGTTTATAATCGACTACCAGTTTTGTTATCTTTTGTGACGCTGTGGGTAATCCCATTTTATAAACACATTTAGCGACTGCTGATTTCAAACTGTCCGTTTATCGCTTCTGCTTGACAACAAGCAGTTCTTCGCCGACCCTATTGCCTTAACAAAACCAAAACACCGCTGCGGGAGTTGGGCGCTGGAACACCGACATTTTTCCGTTTGGTTAGTCAATAGTTCGACTAATTTATCAATTGCATTACTATTTTATATGTAACTTCTCCACCTATCGGTCACAAACCAAATGAAATTATTCGTTTAGTAATAACAATGCGAATATTCTCCCAAGTAATTTGTTGCACAAAAAATCAATCCAGTCCAAAAAATGTGCTGGAGTTTTCGACTAGAAATTGGATAGCTATTCCCTTCATATTGAAGCAATATTTCATGAAGTGGAAAAAAATGCTCTTCTATCTTAAAAATTGAATTTCATAGTGAGACACTAATTAAAAATTATCATCTTTAAATAAAATAATTTACTTTGTGGTTTGAAATTAAGGATTGCTTCCAAAATTGATAGGCTTTTTATCTGGCAGATGTGTCAATAATCTACGAATTCACCCGCTCAAGATATACGAAGTTTCTTCCTCACCACAGAATCCAAGTATGATCATAACTGCGAGTAAAAGAATCTTTGAAATGAGGAATATTTCCTCTTTACAGAGGACGGGGCAGTTTCTGCATCAACTACACATTAGTGACATCTCCTCTTTAAGTTTTATCCATGAAAAATGATATTCAGACCGCAGGGACTCCAATCCGTACAAAATTGCATGCCCTTTAAATGGTGTTGAGAGAAATTTTTTTTAGCACAAAATATTTATTTTAATCAACTTGATTATTTTATTGAAAATTTTGCTGGGTATTAATTCGAATATATTATTATCATTTCTTCACATCTGCGCTTAAAATTAGTCATCCTGAAATAATCACGGTCATTATGTCTGGAAAGGTCTGGTATGTCACATGAGTTTTGCTACCTATTGAAATTCTATCCAAGCAGCCACATTTTTCATCGTATAGATATTCGAAACAATTATTCGATTTATCACAATGAAATTTTGAGATGTAATACCGACACTCACAGTTCCCTGACAGTGCCTTTGATACATAGGGTTATATGCGTAAAAGCGTAAAAAATGCACAGCGGTATGATTGATGTAATTTGTGTGATGAGATTGTAACATATTAATTAAAAAAATGTCTATTTAACCATTACATAATTTTAAGTAATCGACAATTACTTGATGTTAATCAGAATTAAAAGGGATTTTCCGAGTAGATGCAGATACTTTTAAGAAAGGTAACTCAAAGTCATATTGTCTAGGAATAAACGGTATAACTGGCTGGACAAAAAATTTAATTGGTATTAGGCGGAATTAATAAAACATTAGAAAATCACCGCTTATACTGGAAAATTTCCCAACTAGAATTAAATGTCTTCATTCGTACATTTCCGAAGGCATGCGCATTTAAAAATGTTTACGCCGCCAGAATCAGTGGATTACAAATTAAATCAACACCTCACTTCAAACATTGTACATTGGACCACTGGCTCCGATGATCGTCAATGCTATTTTCCCAAAATATGGAAGAAAATTTGTCTTTTTTTTGGCTTGACACTGCGCAATATGGATGCCTCTTCTTTATTAGGCCATTTCAGCACCAAGCTTGCGATTTGTACTTCATGTTCATGGTTATTATCTAGTGAAAGGCTCGTTACCGTCATTATGGTAGACCGTTGAATGGTATTCGCCATTGTACATATCATCTTCAATCATCTTTGTCCGCAAAAGAGTAGACAATTGGATGTGGACCATAGGTCTTTAAAATACAAATCTTTAGAAATTTTTGCTCAATTCTTTGACAATATGCCGGGCACGCAATGAACTAAAGACAAATACCCAGCGCAAACTACTCTGTTTTCGTTTGTAATATTGTTAAATAGCATGTAACATAGATACCTTACGTCCATAAAACATAAATCGGTGTTCAGTTATTTGTCCCTTCTGAAATCTTTAACAGCTCGTTCTTTTGTGAACATTAATCGAAAGCCATTCAACTACTCTTAGGTATTCAATGTTTTTCGGAGGTATTTCATTAGCTAAAATACAGAATTAAAGGCGACATTGCCTAACTTTGAATCATTTACATATTTCCATTGGGTTCAAATAGAGCATCGATATCGAGTTTTTGAACAGACTTAATGAATATAGTGCCGCCACGGCGAAAGCGGAATGTGCATGCATATCCATTAGCCATCAGTTTATTTTTCATTTGGTCAGTCGTAATTCATGCCACACCTTAACTGGACGCCAGGAAATAAAATAGAATCTACAATGAGCGCAAACAGTAATGCTATTGTAGATGAAGCATTGAAAAATATGTTTTATACTTCGTTTAAGCATTCATGTTCGTATCCGAACTATTCAAGGTACAAACAGTTAAAAGGCATCTCCATAGGAGATCTATAATCTATCTATCTACGCCATATAACAAATTTTTAATTTCTGTACAACACGTATTTGAGTGTAACTTTAAGTGTGCATTACATCTAACAAAAAGCCTTTGACGTTCAAACTTTCAGACATATATACATATTTTCTAAGTTTTAGAATAAATCAGAAAGTCCGTCAAAGTCAGGCCTCGACAAACATTTAATGCGTTACATGAATCATATTCCTCAATTTCTTAAAGCATTATTTCCAAAACTTAACGAATTTCTTGGAAAAGAGGCGTGACTTTACCATTAAAATCACGTGAAATGAGAATTTCATTGATACCACCGTTGTTTTATATTTGTCAAGACCTGGATCAAATTATTTCAGAGTAATTCGACGGCATAGTAAGACAATATAAAAATTTTACTTATCCGTAATAGTAACAGTCAAGGGAGTTTCTCTTGGTCAAGGTCAGAATGTTTAAAAAATATGCACAAAAATACGATTTCAATGTTGAGCACCTGTATAGCAAATAAATTAATAAATATATATAATGTATTATTACAAACCCTTGAAGAAAATAATTGTTTTGACAAAAAGGCAACTGCCTTTAATTGCACACTGCAATTCATAATTACCCAGCGGACATGCAAAAAACGCAACAAATCTCACGTAAAATGAGAAAATGTAAATGAAGGCAAATACTGATTAAAATGGTGAAAGTGAGCACTTTGCCAATGCGCGTTGATGTAGTCACATATTTCTCAACCACACCGTGAAAATATAATACAAAATGTTCAAGTACGGATTCTTACGAAATTTGGCAAGTAAGTGACGTACTAGGCGAGTTTCAGCGTGAATAGCGTAAAACTGTAGAATTAATGCGGCACTAAAAACTTGAGGAAAGGTCGTTCCAGCACGTAAGTGGCTAAATGAGCTGTTGATAAATCGGTTTCGGGCAGAGTCGGACAGAGAGATTTATGGCGAAGAAACATATTTTACGACACATCGAATTTTACGCAAGCGTAACGCTATGTTTTGTCATAGAATGCTGCCACTTGATTAAAAATAGAAGTTCACACCATCGATGAAAATACGAATATCTGAGCTCCACTAGCATGATGAAGAGTCCCCAAGCTATATATATATATATATATATATATATATATATATATATATATATATATATACACAACCAGTTTTTGCTTTCACTAAATCGGTCAAAATAATCTTCCATTACATATAGTATTCTATATATATATATATATATATTTTTTTTTTTTATAAAATACACAATAACAGGACAAGGAATGGGAGAACAGTCTATGGAGGTGAGGTGGACTTTTCTTTTTTAAAAGCTTTGAAATTCTGACTAGAATTATTTTCATTTTACGAGATCGAAATTACTCCACGGGGAAACTCAGAAATCATATCGTGGAACCCGGAATGCCGGCCTGAAGAATCTCGCTTTAATGCCCGTGGAGAGGCGGGTCTTGGAAGGTGGTGTGATAGCAAAACTCCTCAATATCAACGTTGGCCCTGGTCCCGTGGGAGCTAGCCTCGCGGAGGCAGCCGATGGGGAGACGGACGCTACGGTCGGCGCCCCACCCTCTCCCTTCTCCACGTCCTCGTTCCTCCCTCCCTCCTCCGCCTCCTCCTCTTCGTTGTCCTCCGGGAGGTCCTCAAACACCTCCCCGTACTCCTCGGGAAGGGTCGCATCGCCCAGGTCATCCACGGCCGCCAGTCTCTGCAGCTTGCGCCTTGCCCTCCGGGGCGCATATACGTCCAACTCCGACCCGCTGTCCCCTCCTCCTTGAGAAGAGTCGCTGCAGTAATGGCCGCGCTGCGGCGTGGGTGTACTGTCATCCGACCTGGCCCCCGCGTCCTGCCGCCTCATGGACCAAGGGGACTCCATCGAGACGGACTTTCGGCTATCGTCGATGTCCACGGAGCCGTCCACCGTCGATCCCATACCGGAGGACGCAAGGGACGTCTCCTGGGTGAGGTTGGAAGACGTGGAGAAGCGCTCCGCCCTGGACATTGGGGTCACGCCCGTCCTCCGTGAGAACTGCTCCTCCAGCTCCAGTATTATATCGTTCTGTGGGTTGCCGCCCGTCTGGGTACGACCGCTCCCTACCGGAGGAACGGTGGCTTCGATGGTCAGGACGTCCACTTCCTTGCTGTCCTCTCCTTCACCGGTCGGCGTGTGTGGCCTCCTAGGGCTGCCCATGACGTCCCCGATGGTGGCTCCGTCCTTGAGCAAAGGATGCCCGCTCCCCGAGGAGGAATCCGAGTTCTGCCGGATGCACGTCTGACAGCGGCGGGAGGCGGCCCTTGGGAGGAAGGCCAGGCGAAAGGAACTCTCCCTCCTCGGAGGCTTACCGTCCAAAGACGGATTCGAGCTCGCCGAGATCTTCCCCGCATCCGGCCTGGGCGAGGTCGTGTCCTCCTCGCCAACCTCCTCCCCGGGAGCCCTGTCGGATTCCAGAGCATTAAGTGACTCCCCGGCCGGGTTCTCAACAAGGTCCAGCATCGGCATCTGATCTCCGTTTCCGCACTGACCACATTTACCGAAGCTGTGGATAGATACGGAGTCCTGCCTCTCGCTCCAAGACCTCGACCGGGGGGAGAGCTTTGGCAGGGTCCGGTCTACTTCTCCGCCGCTGTCTAGGGACACGGCTCCCCTTGGGGGACACCAGGGGGGAACCTTCCCTCTTCGATGTGAGTAGGAGCCCAACGGGGGAGCTCTCGGACGAGTCAGGGGCGACTGTATCGAGTCTCCCCAACGAGGAGTGCCTGGATCTTCCCTGGCTCGCCACCAGAAGAGAAGTTTGAGGGCCTCGGTCCGTGCGGCCTCGTTCCGGAACACATAGAGGAACGGTGTGACCGGACCGCTGCTGAGGGCCGCCAGGAGGGCGCAGAATCTAATGGCGTCCGGAAGTCTCTTTCCAGAGGGTCTGGAGTCCATGACGAGAGCACAGAAGAAGGGTGCCCAGCAGAAGAGGAAGGAGACGATGACCAGTGCTGCCGTCTTGACGGCCCGGCCCTCCTCTCGGAAGAGAAGCGCGGGGAGGCTGGCGTTGGAACACCGCCTCCGGGGTGGAGGTTTCCTTCTCCCGCCCCAGCCATCCGCGAGGGCCGCTGAGGACGGTGCGGAGAGGCTCCCTTCCTGGTGTGCCGCGGGGGCGGACAGACTGTGCCGGCGGGTCCTCTGGCTGTTGCGGCGGGCCGCCAGGTACATGTGAACGTATATCCAGCAGAGGGCTAGGAGGGGAATGGCGAAACCGAGGGAGGCGAGGATGATGGCGTAGAAAAGTCGGAATATACTGGCTTCGAGGGGGAGGACGACGGCGATGGGGAACGCGGGGAGGTCTTCCTCGTCGCCGTTGACGCATTTCGGGGACGAGGTGGCCGTGGGAGGAGGCGACGGGTCAGGGGAGGCGGACGAAATAATGGTAGCCAGGAGGGGAGGCGTGGCCAGGATGATGGCCAGCAGCCAAGTGGACGCTATGATGAGCCGTGACCTCTGTCTGGTGGCCGTCATGGAGTAATGTAATGGGGAGGTGACAGCCCGGTAGCGGTCCACGGCTATTGCGAGGATGGAGAAGACAGATGCTGTCGCAGATAGAGTTCCAAGACTGGCCACCAGCTGGCGCCACCAGAGCAGTCTCGAAACTTCTCTTTTGGCCAAGTGCAATGCGACTACAGGAACGGCTGTGGCAGCTGCCAGCAAGTTGGCGAGGACTAGGCTGAGCACGAATCTGAGGAGAAGTGAAAAATAGACCAGTTTTAACGACAGGCGCAAAACAATTTCCATGTTTAGCGAAAAACACATTGGTGCTCTCTTATCGGAATGAGCCCATTCTAAGTAACAGAACAGTGCAACAGAATGATTTTATCTCAGACTATAAAACGAAGGAATCGTAGCACTGGCTGATAGACATTCAGTTTGCTGATATTTTCCTATCATTATGAAATTCAAAGAAGAAAAGAATCGTCGACCCAATAATATATATGCATAAAGCAGGTATAAGCTCATTTTGACATTGTGAAGCACCTCCAGCAATTAAAAGAATATATAATAAATGGAGGCCAATCGAAAGCGAATAATTGTAATGAATCCGATATTACCCAGGTTCTATGAATTTTACCTGAACATTTAAAATACATAGGTAAACGTACGATATATCTCTAAACGGATATCACTAACGGCAAGCGTAAAAGGATGATTAAAGGATTCTGAATTGTCTTCCAACAATAAGGCATAGCTCAGTAATATTTAAAAATAACTAGAAAAACCCTTACCTTTTAGGATTACTGAGGATCTACGTTTCCTATGTGCCGTTATTGCTCAATCAAGTTCACCATACAATTAACTATTGCTGTTTTAATAAACTAAATACATTATTTATCACAGAATCTTGACGACTATAAAATATCTATTCTCATTGAGAACATTATATTATATGAATTAGATTTGAAGATGCTATTCAGTTCAAATAAAATGTACTTTGTGTATGTATGCATTTATGCATATGCACTCACATACATTGATACACACATGCATATAAACCCGAGTTAAGAATGGCCTTTAACCGATGGAATTAATATATCTATGATTTCAATAACTGAGTTAATTGATATGTTTAAGGATTGCTTGTTGCGTATCCGAAAAATGTTTATCGATGAACAATTTTTCATGAATTGATGTATTTTGTGCGAGAAATATTTAAAGCTATGGGTTCTAACGAAAAAATATCATGAACATAATTATTATTTATTCTGATATCCTTAAAATAAATTTACAACCATTTATGATCTGTGGTGATGATTACTGGTGCGTATAAATTGTAACCGCCCTAGTTTTATGAATGTCAAAACATTTCATTTGCGCTTTGAAATAGGTAACATGATAAAATCAATTATCATTGGAGACAAATTATGGCCATAGATTGCCTGAAATATTTTTTTTCCATGTTCAGAAGTTGGATAAATGGCTCATACGAAGGTCTTTTTATATCTGTAATGCATGTATTCAAAATATCAGAGCAAGAATTTAAAAAAAATCCTTCATTTTGTCGCTAGAGTGAGTGACGGCCCAACCCACCACTCGAGTGTCACTTTCACTTAGCACCGAATTCAATCCTTCTCACTTGTCAACCGATTCCTCGACAGGCGAAATTTCTGTCATCACTTATCGTGCAAATGCATGGAACAAATTGGCTGAGTCGTCACCAGTTGTCCCAGATCTAAAATAGCCGCCGATTAGGCGTCCCTTCCATTTAAATGAATGCAAGATACAAAAGAGGACATCATTCATTAAATTTTAAAGGTTTTAAGCCCTTAAAGGGTCGAGTCTCCAAATCATGAGTTCAGGCCCCCTATTATTTGGGAACAGAAATATTTGAAAGGACTTTGTAGATGAAAATGGAGATATTTTCCATGCAATAATCTTCGGAAGCAATAATGATCTCCCCGCTATATAAGAATTTTCCAAACAGTACATCTCTATGAGTTAGCAAAAGGATTTAAACTTCCAAAAAATGAGTAAAGATATCAATGCAACAATTTCAGAGTGTAAAAATCATTCAACTTGAGCGGGATGATGATGATTGACCGGCGAATGATTTTTACCCTCTGAAATTGTTGCTCTGAAATGCATGTTAGCGGATGACTCCGTTAAAAGTTACTCTTGCGGCATCTCCCGCAGTTTTTTGTAATTCAAAATTAGTAAAGATATCATAAATACACTCTATTTCTCGCACCGGCTCCATGTACGTGTATCGAAACCCAAATAATGAGAATCCACTGACCCAAGGAGACCAATCGTGGTCTCATCAAGATTAGACACCTATTGTGAGAAGTTTTTAAAATTTTGTATTTTCATCAATTTTTGAAAGATTGAAAATACATATTTTGAAATAAGCTGTATTACTTAGCGATCACATCATGAGTACTTGTCTCATCGTGCTAATTGACGTTCGATTGAACTTCTGGATACAGTAGAGTGAAATGTGTTGGCAAGCAACAAATATTCATGTAATCTGAAAACAAGGCTACTTTTCTATGCCGACGGAGTGTTGACCCAATAGATGCCATATTTATAACTTTGGGAAAAGAATTACCTACGCGCTGAGTGAATTAAGCGAACGCCATGATTACTTTTTCAAAAAATGAAACACTTGGAAATTAAATAAAAAAGAAATAATTGATATCCCCAAAAAAATTAAATACCATAAACCGATGGAAGAAGTAAAAGAAAAAAGTGAAGAAGAGTAATAGAAGCAGTAAACAAAAGAAAAGAAAAAAATAAGACGGAGAGGGAAGATATGAAGAAGAGAGCAAGGGTTATCACAATGCCGTTGAAAGCATTGACGTTATCAAGTAACCTATCAATTCAATCTGAGCATACTTTATAGCCATGGAAAATCTCATCGCCACGAAGTGATTATTCGTTGAAACAACGACTTATTATAATCACGAAGACCTAGCAGAAACGCAAAAAAAATCACATTAGCAATGTAACATACGTAGTGTAATGTGTTTGTTAAATTTTCAAACAAATGAGACTGTGCGTTAGCCTATTTTCCTTATTGAGAATATTAATTAAACATATTTTACGCCCAAAATTTCTCTTCACAAGAGTGTGAAAAACTTCGTGCATCACGCATATTAAATCAAATTGGATACCGCATTTGAAATATTGACCTTTTTGACAACATTTGCCACTTTGCGGTCGGCAAGTTTGAAGTTAAATTATGACATTCAAACCCCAATGCTAAAATGTTACGTCATCACGTATTAATGGTATGTTTTGCATTAACGATGTATTGAAACAAATTAATGAGGGACTTCAATGTTTTTTAATAAATCGGAAAAACAGCGATTCGGTTTTGAAAAGAATGCGGTTAGTACACTTTGGCAATCAAAAAACTCTTGGTTAACCTGTAATTCAATCATATCTCACCACGTGCTTCTAAAAAAAAGAGTGCTCTAATCAATGTATTAAAAACGGTTAAATATGGTCCCCCCCACAAAATGTGATTTTAATTGAATGCATACTATGAATGCATTATCAATTACCTTATCAGTGTCTATGTAACTGTTAAAACACTACTCTTTTTTATGTTTCCTTTGCCTTAAATAAGACTAATGTTTCCTTTTCATGTTCTTAAAAAATATATGTCCACATGGTAGGCGCTAAATTCAACACAAAATCTAAAGCTCTTGGGTCAAGGCATAAACCTTTGGAAAGTATATTTTTGAATGCAATGGATCGATAATGACTATGGGTGTCTTTTGACGCTAATATTAAACAATTTTGATTAACTTCGAAACTTAACCTAAGCGTCTAGTCTTTTAGGTAGCCTCGCTGGGCACAATGCCACGGAAAGGAGCATTTTGAAAACGGGTGTTTGCACTTAACTGGGGGAATCTTTTAGAAAGAGTTAATGTCGACATGAACTGCAATAACAACGCTAATCTTTACATTACGTTTATTCTCCTTAAAGCAATGTATTATTCACACATGAATATTCTATCCTGAATCCTAGCCTATAGATCCATCAAAACATTTCCGAAAGCCACTATGAAGGCTCTCTTATGTGCAAAATTTAAAAAAAAATTATTGTAAAAAATGTTTTGAGCGATACATAGTCAAGATGCCATTACAATTTTAATTCGAGGATTCTTGATTAGATCTATTGTCATTAAAATGCACCACTGCGCCCGATTTAAGTATATAAAGATGGCAGTGTTTAGGCATGATCCCACAGCGAGGTGATTTCACCAGATTGGCATTGAACTTTTTGTGTAAGTGAAGAACCTATTCCGCCATGAATTCGTGGGTAAAAGTAGTCGCGAGACGCTTCCTTTCATGTTGAACTAATTATTACCAGGTTCACATGAAAAAAACCACCATATCACACGAACCCATCATTAAAATCCCTCCAATGTTTACAGACAGCTGGAATCATGTACGTTTGCGTAAGAGATATTTTTAAAGGAAGACATAAGACAAAACATGTCAAATAGTGATATTTTTGCAAAATATATCAATATTGCAGGATTGTAAGAAAAATTGAAACGCTGGAAACCAAAAATATTGCACGCAAGTGGTTTAGAAAGCTGATCGGAGGGCCAGCGTTCGATTCCCGGGCACGACTCTCTGTACCCTCAGCTTCATTAAAGCTATGCAATTTTTCAGGTTTGAGAATTTCCTGGGAAATTACAGTCGGAGCAGGTAAAAGAATTGCCCCGCCTACCCAAATATGTGAATTTCACACGCTTTAGTATTGGATGAGCTCTACTCTCATCTACAAAACCGACCTTCGGATTGATAACTGCGTTTATGTTTTTTACAATGAAGAATTTGAAATGGCTTTTAAAAAACCTAATGTATGCAGATGAAGCGTTTATTGGAAAAACTCTTTACACTTATTCCACATAGGGTAGTTTTATACTCGTCTCATTCACTCGAGGTCACATTTCGTCCTTCTGCATAAAAGTGCTTCATACATTTTCCCGCGGAAAATGCTTCTGACCTTAAGAACCGCCTGTCGTTGACCACTTTAGCCACAATGACAAATCCAGTATATTCTCACTAACTGCTGGAAGAAACATCATGGAACATGAAAACGGCCGAACTTGAAAAGAGTATACACATAGCTACAATGACCAGGGAAATTCCAAATCGCAGTCACACTATCATTATCGGCTCTTTCTCCCGTCAGCAACGTATTTACCACAGAAATGATATGTAGGGTATAGGCTCCTAATTTTAATTTGAATTAATACAATGTTTTTAGAATAAGATGAAAGACACGGTTAAATTATCTATTGTACGGAAACTGGAGGATCTAATTCATATTTTATCTTTACGGTGTTCAGAGAATGAAAACCTTAAACAGCTATTCATTTTTTGGCTTTCATCGTTCAACTACTAATGATTTTTTTGTTTACTAGGGAAAATGAATTATTTCGCTTCGTTTAAAGAATGGAGCATTGTTCTTTGAATAATAATTGATAAGGTTACACCGTTGTAAAAGATGATGTTATGATTTTTTGAGGAAACCTCAAATAAATCAGGTGCAGAAAACTTTTCCATTTCAGAAGCGGAGGAGTTAGAAAAAAAATTGGCATTTTTGGAATGAATTCTCGGAAAAAAATTGGATCCATCAGTTGAATATGATAATTCATCGATGAAAGAAATATGCTCAGTTGACATTACAAGAAGAGATACGGTTTGTTCACTCAGCAACACAAAAACCACCAAGAATTGTAAATATGCTGCCAAACCACATTTGTTCTGATTTTGCACACGGAGGAAAAATAGTAGGCTATAATCTACGCAAACATCAATACAGCTGGGATATGCTCCGATATATAGTATTCCTCTTTTTCTCTGAACAACACAAACAATTGGTAGCAATTTGGTTTGTCGCCTTTTGGCAAAATTTATGAGCTCCAAACAATTTTTAATTTTACTGCCTATACAAAATTAATTAGTAAAAGAAATTCCTCATAACTTACAGATTTTTGAGCCAACACCGGAAAGGAAATCACAGCACGGTTTTAGTGCTATTAAATCTAGGTCTTGAATTATGCTAACCTTGCCATGCTAAATTCTGCTATGCTAAATGCTAAAAATTAAGGGAATTGCTATGGATAAAACTTTAGAAATCTTGAGCTGGGAGTGGGTTATAAAATATTGGCGTTTAACGTCAATGGTGACCACATTGAGAAGTGATAAAAATATGATTAAGAAAAGTTGTTTCAACTGAATATTTTATCACACAGACATGCTTCTTCTTTATAGTTTTCAATCTAGAAATTAGCAGCTGCATCATTACGATCAGTGGATTCATTATTAGATGAGAATAATTATATTTACTGAGTATCACACATTTCTCCATCTATTTATTACATGACAAATTAACCATTAGATAAGATACATTGAACTTAGCTTATTCCAGCTCTCTGGAAAACTCTTTAAAAGCATTTTAGTGTCAAGAAAAAACACATCGGAGGACCGTGAATTTTTTTGAATATGTGCAAGTGACGCATTGAGATAACTTAAGAAACGTCGACTTCTCCGTACTTCCGAAGTGACAATCGAATATCATTCTCTGATGTACCCACGCCATCCGAATAGCGATCGTGTGATCAGTGGAAATTCACTGAGTGGAAACTTAGGATACTGGGTCTTACTTCTCAGCTCTTTCCATGATGGTCTTAGAGGTTTTGCGGGAAGCTCCCTGGGTGAAAATGATTCTGCTCTCAACACAACCGCCATCTATCATACGCCAGGACGAAAACGCTTCCAAAGATCTCAAGCACACCCTGAACGAAGACAATGTTATAAACATGGCGCCTTCTCAGAACGCCATTCGCAACGTACTCGGCTTTTGAGTTTGTCTCAATTTCTTCCGTCGACTCCATCTTTCTCTCTTTCTCTCCCTCTCGCTATTTATCCTTCGGCGGGTGTCTCTATCGCAGTGCCTTATGGACTAAATTCTTCGAATATGGAAGAAAAACATATTGTCCAACAGTGACCTCAAGGGAACGTGTCGGGGCTAAGCGTCGTAAGCAATTTGTGGGATTTCGGCCCGCGCCTGTCGCGTTCGCGTGCCCACCCATGGAAAGGAGTGCTTACCATGGCCCTCGAGTGCGTCGGTTCCGTCAAAGGAAGAACTGAAGGGCGGACTTTAATCGCCAGGACTCGGAAAAAGAAAACAACATGGAGATCATTCAAGGGGAGTGCTTCCCTTTCATGTTCGTTTGCAGTGGCCGGAGCAAAAAAAAGTATCCGCACACAACGGAATGATAAGAGGGAAACCCCTCCCTTCGCTTTGCTTTGAGGTCTCTTTCACGACGTCAATATTCCTTTCAGCCAAGCAAATGTGTTTATTGGTACAAAATTGGTAGCAAGGAATGTAATGGTTTTCTTTTTGGACCCAAGAAATAATTCATACAAGTGGAAAGGAAATCCAACAGCTGAAAGTAATAAATACAAGAAACGAAATGTGGTGACATGTTCCACATTATTTGGAATGAAATCGAATTTGCCAATCCTTAAATCATTTCTACAACATATTTTTTGCAACCTATAACCTGGCCTGTAACAGAACGTGAATTTACTTTTAAAGCTATCAAAATGAGTATTAATCACTGATTTTTGAACTGTATTCCATTAGTTTCTGTTACTTAAATGATGAGAACTACGAGATCGCGATCAATTTGTTGTTATACAAAACATTGCCACTAGGGATGACTTTCAAATTCCTAAATTCTCTTTTATTTATCTTTTCACACTATATGAGGTAACCGGAATATAGAGTGCTATACATTCGGCTTTTAAAATCAAAAATATGTACCCGTATTTTCTGCGCGACCAGCTGGTGGCACATGGCTCTGTTACCATCTGGCCGTAAAAATATGAGGTCGGAGTTACGATGTATTCCATGAAATCTTGAACGTTTAAAATATGATTGCTAGTTTATACGAAATAAAGTAATTTAAAATAGAATTAAATGAATAAACTCTTAAATCAGTTCGGACACGATAGACTTCGATCAATGCAGAATATCAAACCCATTCAAGTTCCATTAAGGTAGTCATGTTCTGACATCAACCCGAATAAATACGGTTTTGGAGTAAATTTTGATCATTAAAGTCAAATAAATTGGGTAGACTTGCAAGGGAATGGTGTAATTACTCTTTAACAAATCTTTTCCCAACAGTCTAGGAGAAAGCGAGGAACATAGATAAAATCATCACCGATTGACTGCAGAATGAAGGAGCGCGAAGCACAAGACTAGAAACCGTTGTTTTCAAGGGTGTCATTTTGATTATGATATCATTTTCATTAAGTTCAATTCCTACAATATAAAATAAAAGGAATTTATCCTATGAATTCAGTTTTCCCACTCAGAATTTTATGTGGCGTAAATGTTTGAAGTGCGGATACGCCGTAGTATTCGCTTCTATATATTTACGTTCTTCGTTGGCCGAAATGCTAAGAATTTCCTATACTAGTACTTCTTATCTGAGGGGAAACAAAATTGTTCAATTGATTACCAATGTCAGTATCAGCGAAAGCAAGTTCCCAACATCAAATCAGTGACAAAATTCAACTGCATGCCTTACAAATAAAATTAGTCTCACGTCAAATTGGGCCTTACCATAACAATCACATTACCGAAAAACAGGTTGATTTGGAATAAAAGAGATCAGAGATCACGTGAAACTAAGTCTTCGGAACAATAAAACGCAGTTTCCGGCTAGAAGGACCAGTTGACAGAGCGATCCTTTGGATTTCAAAGCAGTTCTGGGCCCAGAAGGCCAAACTAAATGGGTTTTAGATGGAGTTGTCCAAACATATCACTCAAGATTGAAACCCGAGATCCTCCGGGCAATAGCGGAAAGCTATTGTTTCACTAGTTTGTCCGTTTATAAAGGTGCAACGATAACTGAGGTCATCTTACAACATCCGCACTCTCTACGTTCTGGGATAATGTCACTGATAAAATACCTGACCCACGAGTTATACGTAGTTATGCGATGGTTGAAGCAGATACGTGGACCAAGTACGCGGGAATGTAAAACGGGAGAGTTTAACAGGGTGCAAGATAGCCTTGAATCGAAAGATGTGAACTAAGAGCTGTGGCCAAACAATCTTCACGAACGAAGGGTAACGAAGAAGACCCGGCATTATTTGTCACCTCTATAGGTGAAATGAAACGA